>JANPWX010000449.1:1206610-1250400 GCA_024734555.1 Trochalopteron elliotii | reverse complement strand
CCTGTGCCATCGCGCCTTACCAAGGCGGTGACAGCGGCATCCCCTGAGGAGGGCAGCGGCAGCCGACGCTGTCAGCGCGTCCCCGAGCAGGGGTGAAAAGTAGCGCTCGAGTACCGCCCGCGTTCAGAATTGTCCCCCCTGCCCCCCTCCATCCCGTTCGCCAGGGCGTCAGGCAGCTATTTTAGCTCATTTCGTGCCCCTGGAACTCGGGCAGTGCCTGCGCCCGGGGCAGCGGGCAGTGCCCGGAGCGGAGCGCCCTGGCCTGTGGGGCAGCTCCGAGCCCCGGCCCCGCCAGCGATGCTCAGGTTGTTATTGTCACCCAGGGTGTTCCGCGGAGCAGTTACGAGAGTTTTCCAGGCACTGCTGCTCTGTAAATGATACGCTGATCTTTTTCAACTGGAAATTGCTCTGAACATGTCAAGGAGGCGAAGCCTTGTCTCCTGTTACTTTATTACGAGCAGTCAGTGCACCACGCTTTTGAAGGCGTATGCTCCGCTGTGCTGCCTCCCAACTCTTTAATTCTCGGCACACATGCGAAACATTGAGAGGAGTGACTGCATGCTGATAGGCCCGCGGCTGCCATTCGAACAGCTGAAAATAGATCTCTCCCTCTGCTCCAGACATCAAACTTATCTTTCTTAGTGCCTGACGTACGCTAAAACGGGACCTTTGTGGTCGTTTCTCCCTTCTTACCCGTGCGGTGCGTGGATCGACGTTCGGGGCTGCGTTACTCAGCATCATTCGTGTGGGTGATGATGTAAGCGTCAAATGCGATAACATTGTGTCCGAGGGGAGTTTAGGCTCTTCCACCTGACTCAGTGTTCAGATTAAATCTCCCCACATTCCTCGTCACAATCAAGAAAGCCATTATCTTATTTTTCCAGTGTGTATTAATGCAATGCTTTGCACTTGCCTTATGGGAAAAAAAAAAAAAAAAAGCTTTTACCTAATGTCACAGAAAAATTCACTTTCTGAAATCAGGCCCATGTGGGTTTGTTTTGTTTTCTTTTGTTTGTTTGTTTTGAATTTTAGTTGTTACTAGTTGTTACTATTATTATGAAATAGCTGGAGACAGTTATTTGGAAGTGCTAAATGAAACAACTCCCAAGAAAATACTGAAAGATTTTAATCATTTAAGTACAGAGAGGTTGTCCTTGTTTCTGAAATACCACTAATGGCTATTAGCCTGCTGCTTGCTGGAGATGCTGTGCACAGCCCTGGCTCTATGTTGCATCACCTCCCAGAAAACTGCACACACAGGTGTCCTTGAGCAGCAAAAGGTCTGACAAAGTCCCCATCATTTTTGCATGCTAGCCTTTAGTAATCCTGCTGACAAGGTGTATGACTTCAGTGACCATGACGTTTGGGGCCCTGAACCATGTTTTGACACTGAGTAAATGCTGGCTCATGAAACAGCATTGTTGTGATGGTGGCACTGCACATCCTCCCACTCTATGCTTGACACTGACATTCTTCATTTGCTGCTCTGATTAAGAAACAGAGAAAGGCATTGGTTTAAAGTCACATCTCTGTGTCCTGGAGGTACACCTTCTCCTCACCAAGAGCTCCTTAGAACATTGTTGCAAATATTAACAAGCAATAGCAAAACATATGGTGTCTGAGTGGGGTGAATTCAAGTGGCTGAGGGTCATACAGCTTCGAGGTAGCACAGCTTTGTGTTCCTGTTCTTGAAAATTCAGAAGGCAGGGATGCACCAGGAGAGAGCAGAGTCTTGCTTTTCCTCCACCCATAGCTGGAAAAGGAATTATCTCTGTCAGTTACTCCAAGGGTACTTGAAGAGGAAGGACAAGGTAGACTAAGCCTGTTGTCCAGTGTATTATAAATGGATGGGAAGAGAACAATCTCTAAGCAGAATTCATCCTCTGTGGAGTGATTCTTAAGAGGAAATCCCGTGGAGGCCTTATATGCACTATTCTTCTCATTCCAGATTTATTCCTTCCAGCAGGTGTGAGGTGCACAGGGTCCTGAAACAAGGGACAGCACTGAGTTTCAGTTGTGGCAGGCACAGCACTGGCACAGGGAAGCACGAGACAGGAGTGGAGGTGTGAGTCTCACACTGAGCATGTGAGACTGGACACATACCCATCTCCAAGAGGAATGTAAAGCTCCACATGCCTTGCTGTAGGTCCACCAGTTTAAAAAAAAAATCCCACAGCTCCACACAGATAAGTGCAAAGGCAGTCATAAGTCATAACTCTCGCTGGAGAGTTCTGGCTACCAGGACGCTCTTTGTCTGCAAAACCCAGCTGGGTTGTTTCCTCTGCTTTGCAGGTCCCACTGCTCTTGTTACTCATTGTTACACATGTGCCTGCCGTGTTTAGTGGCATTGGATGGGTCATTTACACAGTTGGACTCAAAAGTAAATATTTGACACTTGGTAACATTTTCAACAATGTTTCCTTGAACATATCAAAGAGCTTGAAGTGATTATCTGACATTGTTGATACTATTATTTGATAATTATCTTTTCCCAGTGGGCAGTTTAAAACTGGCAGAAGAGAGAGTTTTTAGAGGAGTTTGGTTTGGCCTTAATTTAACAGTGTTACTTTGATTTTTGAGAAAGTATATTTGGCAACAGCATTTTCTAATTGGAGGCTGGGGATCAGATTTTTTTAGCTGGACCAATGGATGTGGGTGTGTGTGAACGAGAAATTTATTCTTCGGGACGCAGATAGGGAAGCTTTTGTACTTTCTGCCTTCCTGCATTTCCCAAGAGCTAACATTTGTTTATTTATATGGTGTTGTTACTTTTCATGGTGCAGAGTGGAACAGATAAAATATTCTGTCTTTCTTTTATACATACATCTATATGTATGTATATGCCCTCCAGCACTTAGCTGTTAATACTATTTATGTTATATGTAAACAGTTAGCTCTGGAGGGCATTCCTCAGTGGCTTAAGCACTGAACTGGTAATACCAAAGTTCTTGCATTGCAGTTTCAAGTCTCTGGCAGCCAATTCATTCCATCGTCCTTCTGACACAGGCTGAGCACTGCTCATTTTGCTCTTGGAGAGCTGGGAACTCTGTCTCATGGGCATTAGGGTATTATTCTGGTCAGGTTCTTTCATTGCAGCCATCACCCTGGTCGCTCTGAGTGTGTTAAGTGATGTTTGTCATCAGTCACAGGTGGCTTGTTCTACTTTCACCCATCTCATGGTTGTGCTGAATTTATCATTGTAAGAATTGATTTAAAATAACAATTAAATACATTAATATTTTCTGTACCTGGAAAAGTGACTGTGAAAGTGGTCTGCTCCCCATATGTAGTCTGCAAGCAGGTGAAAAAAGGGAAAACAATCCCATAAAAAGGATGTATCCAAGGAAGAGGGGAACATGTTAATTCCTCCTGCTCCCCTAAATTCTCATCAACAGCTGTACAAATTTAGAAGAGTCAATGGGTTTGTCCCAATTCCCAGAGGACCTCAGTGGAAAACAGGGTTGCCTGACCAGTACCAAGAGCCAAGACTGACTTGTAAAACCTCAATTTAAGCAGTTATTTTATGTGGAGATCCTGAATTAATTTCCTTAGGAGTTTTTGTTGTTGTTGTTTTGTTTTTGTTTTTGTTTTTTTTTATGATCCACACTGTGTTTGCTGAGGTTTGGCCTCCTCTGTGCTAGTGTTAAAGATCCTGGAGTATTTTAAAAGGAATGACTGTGCTCTGGTATCTTTGCCTAAATTGACACTTACCCCCATCTCCCAAGTTCTTTGTTTTGTTTGGTTGGCTGCTGGGGTACTCTGCAGAAATACCTGCATTTTTTGGTTGTAGATTTACATAACATTTGGAGGCACTCTGAAGCAAGCAGGATAAGGTGACCAGCTATGGGTTGAAGTGACATTACGATGTGGTGAGAATGGTGAATTAAAGCACAAGCTGTTCTGCATGCTAGTGTGCAATCGTTTGACTGACACAAAGTTTGGTGCCAAAGCAATGAAAATGTTCTGTTTGCGAGGCAAAGGACTGCTGTCTGCTCCTTGGGCTTCTGCAGGAGCAAAGCTGTGTTCTGATAGTGACAATTTATATAGCTGAGTCAGGTGAAAGGAGTAGGTCACATTGCCTGTGTGGGTGGAAAACATTGATCTGCTGTTATGGGCCCTCTGGCCTGCTGTGAGCCATTTGGTTAGGATGGACATAGGTGCCATTTTAAAATCTTTGGTCCCCTTAACAGTGAGGACATTTTCCAGACCAGAATCAAGAAGACTCCCTGGAAGCTGCATAGAAGCTCTTTTTAATGAAGACTTCAACAAGTGAATTTGTTAAATTTATACTAGTATGTAGGAGCCTTTTCAGGCCTAGCTCTCCCATCAAATCACTTGCCTCCTTTTAAAGCTTTTTAAGCTTTGAATACATTTAATGAAATTCTCCTCCCTTCTGAAACTGTTTAATAGATTGTTTCCACCACCAAAGTCAGTGAGCAGAGGAACAATGTCTCTGCCTGGACTTGATGTGCTCTCCAAGGCCAACCCGTGGGCTTATTAACGTCCATGGCTGTTATGGCATGTCCTCTGACAGAGTTCTTGCATCCCCTGCAGTACTCAAATTGAGTCCCTTTTCTGTAGCACCACAACAAAGGAAAGTGATATTCAGCTTCTGTTTGTTCTGCTTTTTAAAAGTGTGACTCCAGCAAAAATGTGAGCTCTTCTGTGGGGAAATCTGAACCTTAGAAAGGTACGTCTGAGTCAGAGAAGCTGTTTTGCTGAAACTTTGATTCTCATCACTGTTAGTGCTTCTCCCCTCACAAAGAACACTCCCTCCACAAGGAGTATGTGGGGTTCAGTTAGGTTGCAGTTACCAAAAAAAGCCCCAGCAGCTAGGTTAGTCAGCAGGTTAAGAAAGGCTACAGTGCCTCTCTGCCTCTTCCTAACTGCTGTCAACAGTCCCTTCTACCAAGATTTTTTCTTCAGAGGCCGGTTGTAGTCTGCTTTTCTTATTAAGTCTGCTGCCTTATGAAGCTGAAACTTCACCACTGTCTCATTACTGGAAAAGAATTGCTCCATCCAGGTCCCTTTAACAACTTTGGGAAAGGTGGTATCTCCACTGCTTCATTTATATTGCACTCCCTATGTGGTGTAGGAGGAGATGGAAGCTGGCAAGTTGTTCCAGCTAACAAAACACTGGCACAGAGGTGCCAGCTCTGTCAGAAAGTGTCTCTGTGGTCTTGCAAATGTCTCCTTCTGTGCCACTATTTCCCTTCTATGCTTTAGCTTTTCTGGTGGTACAGTCTCACTAGCACATGGGACCTTGGGCTCTGCTGAAGGCTCAACTTTACATGAAAATGACCTGACACCATCCCATCCTGGGATTCAAGCAGGTGATTAAAGCAAGTACTATGTAACACCTTAGAAGGCACACAAACAGCTGCATGGCTCCTGGAAGAGCTTTGGCCACCTGGCAGCTCTGAAGAAAAGAAGAACAAGGTCTTTGCTCTTTAACATCTCCCCAGTGGTCTGCATGTCAATATTCCCCTGTATGAATTCCCAGTGGTGTTACTCCCAGCAGGAGTAGGATGAGGCTGATGGGATTCTTGACAGGTCTGTATTTTCCACAAATCTTAATCACTGTCTGAAAACCTGAAAAAGGTCTTACCTATATAATGCTGCTTCAGTTTGGAACAGCCTTGAGCAGTGAAAGATGCAGTGGTCTTGGCTGCAGAAAAGAAGGAGTTGGTGCTGAGTGAGATTTGGATCAAATTTTCAGCTTAGCAGTACTAAGATGCAGATTTTTTTTCCGTGCTTTTTTTTCTTTTAAATAAAAGCATAAACTATTTGTGCCCTTGATTCCCATTGGAAAGCCTCCTATAGCCACTTGAGAGCCAACTTGTAAATTTGTTATACCTTATCAGGTTCTTCCAAAGTATTTTTAGATGTAGGTAATCAGTCCCTAATTGTACTGTAGTGTCAACATGAATACCTAAACAAAAATACCTGCAAGTCTCAAGCAATAGTTTTTAGGAGAGCATGCTGTAAATTAAAATCCAAGTGTTTTTACTCTGACTCTAGGACCTATTCGAGAAATTACTCCTGTTAGTTCACTTTCATAGACCTCAATTTCTTCTATGAAACATACTATTTATCACTTCTGTGGAGTGAATTGAGATGCGATGGTGAGTTTCATAGCTTAGAAGCCAAAATCATTATTGATGGAGGCTAAGACAAGAGTTTTGAATATTTGCTTTGACAAAACCTTTTAGGAGCTTCAAATCACCTTTTCAGCCTTTGACCCACAGATCTGAGTGTTGGAAATACAAACCTGAATGAGTCTTTTACATAATCACATGACTCCAGACCTAGGTTTTCTTGGCACCATGTTGCCAATATTCACAATAAAATTGCAAGATGTGGGAGTGACTCTTCTCTTTAGGAGAGAAAAGCATTTTTTGACTTTTGCTTCATAATCATGAACGTGTATGCTTTATATTTTCTTGATTTACTTGTTCCTGACTCTGCATCAATTTGTGCTCAAATTAATCTCCCAATTAAGTTGTCTGTGTCCAAGTTCCACATACTTGATGGTTCAGTAAACTGGGATCAGAGTGGGATTTGAACTGAGAGCATATATACGAGTCATCAGCTCTCTCTGAGGCTGCAGCCGCTCCCAGTGAAAGCAGGTGAGAGCTACCTTGCCCTGCATGTGTTCCCTTCCATCTGGTACTAATGGAGAATGGTTCATATTTACAGCTCAGGGTGAGAAAAACACAAGAGAAATATTGCTTAATTGAATAACTTACACAAAATTCCAATGCACTTACTGAAAAATTATAATTTATTTTAGTTTTAATTTGAAAACACCTCACGTCTGTAGTTTCACCTACAGGTGTTGGCATTTCCCTGAAGAAATTCCTTTTATTCAGCAATGGCTCCTGTAGCTATTTTTATCTGTGTCACTCAGTTATAATTCTGATGTGCTTGCAAACGCAGCTGAATCAAGGTGGAGAGAAATTAGTACCAATTAGGAATCAATGTGAAAGTGCTTCTGACAAGTGAGGATGTAGATCTTGCAAACCCATTTCCCTGCTGCCTGAGCCTGAAGCTGGCTGAAAGCCTTGGTAAGATCCTGGACTAGCAGATGAAACCCCAAGAGGGTTCATTGTGGCCATTCTGTTTTGAAACAAAATTGTGCAAGAGTCATCCTGGTGATACCCTGGCTTTATTGTAGATCTCTGCAAGCAGCTCCCTAGAGTAGGTGTTGTACAAACACCCAGTGAGAACTGTGCCCTTCCCTGCGTAGCTCAGTGCCTCAAGAGACAAGATAGACAAAGAATAGAAGGAGGAACAGAAGCACAGAAAGGTCAAGTGTCTTGCCCAAGGCCAAACAGCAGGTCAGTGGCAGAGCTGGGAACAGAGCCCAGATTTCCTGACTCCTAGTCCAGCACTCTATTAATCATCTCTTTGCTTTGTGTTCCATGGCCTGTTACTGATCATAGGAAATGTGAGGATGACTTTCCGACAGCTTCAGAACTGCTTCTTAGTTTTGGAAACTATTGATCATCAACACGTTATTGAGATAAAGAGGTCACGTACTGGACTCTTGTGCATGTATATGCACTAGAGGATTCAGAATTAAGAGTTCTAGGTATTGATTTCAATACAGGACACTGAAAAGCTATATTTCATAATCCCAAATGTTTCTTCTAAGTCAAAATTTTAAAGTCTTGTTTTCCTCCCTATATTATATACAAAGTGGTTTTTCTTTATAGCATCACCCATCACAGTCGAACTCCTATATTGGTGCTTGCCCTATAAATTATTTCTTCCTTGAAAATGAGCTACAACAGTTATTTAATTAGCAGAGCTTTCCTTCTCAATGGAATTTACCCATGAAACAGTCAGAAAACCAGTAAGTCTGCAGTCCTGAGTCACTAGTGATCCTTACTTATTTTCATTCCTCGTTGTAGGATGTATTCAGTTTCCAAAGTCTTTCAATGGATTATCTTGATCACAAAGTTAATTATACCTGCGAGATTCTTTTTTTTCTTCTGGAAAAATTTGACTTGAGGCAAAACTCTGACTACTGTGGTAATGACTTACTGAGAGGCTCTTGTAAACAATAGTGTAATCACTTTCTTATAGTCATGGCAACAGTGTTTAAGCAATGAGCTTACTGAACATAATGTGCACTGTCTCCACTGAATAGTATTATTGCAGCACTGAAGTGTATACTGCTCATTTTCAGAAGACTTGGAGACATAAATTATTCAGCAAAACAACACTGCTTCAGAAAGTGTCTTTGAAATCGTTGCATTCTGTACTAGCCAAAGAAGGACGTTCATTGGTGCTGACAGGGCTGTGTTTAGTTACTGCACAACAGTGGAGTCTTTGGTTCAGGCTTGCTCCCACAGAGTTTAAGGGTGTCTGTCTCAGACCACTTGAGGACTGTGCTACCTGTCAGGGTCATGCTTATCCTGGTAACGTTTGCTGCTGTGGAGGGCAGAATGGATCAGGAGGATGTATCCTGCACATATCCATGGTGTGAGAGATGGTGACTAGGTGCAGAAGGAAGAATTTGGTTTAACAAACAGTTTTACTCAATCCTTTACTTGACCCAGAGGATCACCTGGATGCCTACTCAGTAGGCTGGGGAGGCACCTTGGAGAGTGGGCACCTTCACAGGAAGCTTCAGAGTTGAACCCCAAGACAAGAATCTGTCCCTGATTTTTCTGTTTATTTTGGTTTTGTATCTCTCTTATTCAAATATCTAGACCTGAAGGAAAGACCTTGTTGGCAACAGTTGTTGTTCTGTGATGAGTCATTCCACCAGATTTTAGAAATACCACCTCAGTGACAGTTGGCAAAAATGCTGCATGGGCTGTTCAGTTTATGTTTTTCTCTTTGGAAAATCAGACCATTTATTTAGGGTTCTGTTGCTTTAGAAACCATCTCCAAGCACTCCAGGTCCCTTCCCTTCCCTTCCCTTCCCTTCCCTTCCCTTCCCTTCCCTTCCCTTCCCTTCCCTTCCCTTCCCTTCCCTTCCCTTCCCTTCCCTTCCCTTCCCTTCCCTTCCCTTCCCTTCCCTTCCCTTCCCTTCCCTTCCCTTCCCTTCCCTTCCCTTCCCTTCCCTTCCCTTCCCTTCCCTTCCCTTCCCTTCCCTTCCCTTCCCTTCCCTTCCCTTCCCTTCCCTTCCCTTCCCTTCCCTTCTTCCTCCATCTCACTCTTTTTTTCCATTTTTTCCCTTTTCCTCATTGTTATCATTGGTATCTCAACATCTGCAATTTCAGTCTTGATTATGATCTGATTTGCCCCTCCTCAAACCGCCTATGGGAAGTACTGTGGACATGGCAGTGTGGAACATCAGTCTAATGTAGGATCAGGCTTTTTATTTCTAATCATTATGCTAGTTTATAGTCAATTATTTTGTTTTCCAAAGAAATGCACTCTCTCTGCTTCTCTGAAAGCTTTTGGTTCCATTCTTCCAAGCTAGATACACTTGGTGTTCAACATGCAGCCGCTTACCTCCATGGCCCAGTTCCCGGAAACACTTATGCATGTGCTTAATTGTGCACACATGGGTAATTGCACTGAAATCAAGATGTGTCGAATTAAGCAAGTCAAGAAATATTTGCAGGGTTTGGTCTTTGTTCAACAAACAGGCCTCAGCCTGGCTGAAGTCCACGACATGCTACAAAAAGAATCCAAATTCAGAAGTAAGTAGTGTATTAATTATCAATTGACTTATTTCCTTAAACCAGTTAATTCTGTACTTTTAAAAACTACTTTCAGTTTTTCCTGCAAATCCAATTGCCCTTCCTTTCACACTCATTTTTCCTCCTCACTGCTCAACTCCCAACAGACCTGAGCTGCCAGCCACATGATCCCCTTTTATAATGATTTGAGTTCTGACGTTTCTTTTTTCCTACCAACTTTGTGTATTACCGTAATGGTTCCTAGGAGATATTTTGGCCAGCTTTTAGGGAGAGAGAGAGTGTCACAGTGTCTCAGACCTTCATTTCTAAGTGCAGTATTAAATATAATCCTTATAATTATAGCACTGCCACTTGGACCACTGTAGTTCAGGCTATGTCAATATGTCGTCAAAAGCTCTCTTTTTCAGGAGCTGGAACTCAGTCATGTTGATTGAATTGAAATTTGATGGCCAGCAGCTGCAAACACACTCTGGCCCCATTCCCCGCCCCCTCTCCCTTTCCCCCGCTCCTCCCTGGTTTTTTCTGCCCCTTTACTACAAAATCTTCTTGCTTTTTGTCAAAGTCATAGTTTAGGAAAGAGAGCTAATGGCTAATTCCAGGCTCAGTTATTCTGAGCCCTCCCTTTGGGTAGGTCTAGACTGTCCTTCGAGAAGTGTCCTGAGGCAACCTGAAGGCACGATCTACTGTCTGTGTGTGGATGGTGACTCTGAGAGCACAGCCCAGGTGCAGTGTGAAGGTCATCCTCAAACTAGGCATGACCATCCTTCATGTGGGAGCTCCTGGGGTGCCATCAGTGCCACTCTCAGCAGCCAAGGAAGTTGTAGATGTGCCTGGGCTGAAGTCTGTGAGGCGCCTGTGTAAGCAGGCCTGGGAGCACCACAGCCCTCTCCCCTCTCATCCCCTTGGTCAATCCCATACAGACCTCCCTATTCATCTAAGCAAGGGCATTGGGATGAGAGCAATTGCCAGCAGCAGTTTATACTGCAAATTTAACACACAACTTTTTCAGCCCTAGGGGACTGGTGGGAAAAAAACAGCTTTGAACTGGGGGAAAAAAATAACTGTATCCAGTAGTTGTATAGCGTGATCCCATCATTTTTGGTACTTAGAAACCAAAACAAACCCCCAGCATTCATAACACAAGATATCCAGGTTTTAAAAGATGCCACTTGGAAATACACAGTAACTACTTTTCATAAGGCCCTTTAGTCCATGTGTTTACAGGTGGACCAGAATAGCTCTGCAGAAGTTAATCCAGTCCCTTGAGTAAACGGTATGTATTTCTAAAACTTTCTTTATAAACCAACCATATGTAAGGCCTTCGACATACATCTGTACCACACACAATACATCTGAGGGACCCTGCTGGTGCTGGGATGGCTAGTGAGGTTGATAACCCCCTTGCTAGTGTCCTGAATGTGTGTTCATTCTGTCATGCCTCTGAAGGATAACAGCCTTTGGATGACGGGTGTGCCAAAAGGGCTATTTACTGCAACACTTTATTATGTGGTTCTTGCAACCCTCTCCCAGAACATACTGGCTGTACTTGGGTCTCCCAAGCTGCCATCAAAGCACAGGCTCTTTGACACAGGTCAGAAGGACTCCTCAGCCCAGCCTTGCATTGCCACTTTTGGTCACTGAAGTCACACTCGCCCCCTTCCCCTGGTAAAGTTCTCTGCTGTCCCCCTCCTCCACTTCCTAAAGCTATAAGCCATGTCTCCTCCTCCACATTCACCCCCTCTCACCTGGGTTCTTGCCCTCCCATCTCTCCTTTCATGCTTCTGACACTGCTGCTTCGTAATGTTGTTTTTCTAGTTTGGAAAGGCCAGAGGGCCAGGCTAAGAGAGACATACTGAACACATGTTTTCCACATGTTCTCCTCATCTTGCCTCATACTTATTCTCTAGCTGTCTTTAGCTTTTTGCTTAAATGGGACATCTAATGACCATGAGCTTATTCTCTTCTCTTACTTACAGTTTTATAAAGCATGTCATTGTCATAAGAAACTTAGAGCCAAAACTTCTGTGACTGACAAGGTGCTTGTAGGTTCTTTGGCCCTTCACCACAGGCCATGAGCACTCACAGACTGGGCATACAGTTGTGAATGCTTAGGCTCCAGTTCAGAAAAATACTAAAAGAATATGTGTGACATTAAAGATATGATTAAATACTTTTCTGTTTGAGTGCTGCTTCGTTGAAGTAGACTCCATTCTGGAGGAGGCATCTTTATGTGTCTGATTCAGAAAATACTTAAGAATATACCAAAGTTTTAAGAATTGTAGTTCATCCACCATCTCATATTTTTAGTGGCTCTTAAATAGGGCTGGGTGGTGCAGGCAAGGCAGAAAATGTAGAGGCTCTCCTGGTCACCTTTTACATTTTCACTCACTCTGGAATCTGAGTGTCTCTGAACTGTAAACACGTTTTGGTAGCTCTACTGCCTGTTTGCCACTTGAACATTCAATAACGTAAGTGTGTTGCGTATCCAGGTGCAGATTATTTAAAGCAACTGCCATTAAATGAAGAGCAATTAGATGTTAGAAAGGAAATCTTCATACAGAGCATTATTTCTATGACTGTGTTTGACAGGGAGTTGGAATCTTGGACTCTTGGATTCCTTTCCTGCATTCCAATGACCAGCCTGGGAACAGTGAGGAGTCAAAATCTTTTTGACTTGAAACATGTAGGCATCAAATCTTCTCTGTACTGAACTGAAACCAAGGAGAACTGGACATCTAATTGTATTTTTGAATCTCAGCCTAAAATCTCTGGAGACTTTTGGAACATTTATCCCTAGGAGATTTTGCTTGAGTCAAGAATACAGACTGGGGCCATGGCTGAAAAAGAAATGCTGACATGTGACATCAGTGCATCAGTCAATGAGTCATCCATCAGTGCCAGAGGACAAAGTATTCTTTGTATTTACCTAAGAAGTAGTTACCTATTTACTTTCTGAAATTATGCTGGTAATACTAACTTGACATTTTGGTTTGCTGTACAGTGAAAACACTATTTTAAATGCCTTGTATAAAAACAGGCTTCCTTGTTTCTTGAACGGTAAGAAGTACTAGAGAACAAATGTAAAAGGCCCATTTCCTTCCTTGCTTCTATGTGTGGTCTAGGAAAAATCCTGAACTGTGCTAGTAAGAGACAGTCCAGTCTCTTTTCTTGCCAGTGATGCAAGTGTTGGGCTTTAAGAGAAGGCCGAATTATTATCATTGCCTTCTGATCTGTCACTGTTTCTGCTTTCCCTCTGTTTTGGCTTTTCATTCCATAGATATATTACTGAAAATGTATTTTGAAAAATTAAAGGCAATAATTTATTGAAAAGGGCTTTACCTGTAAAGGACTCTAGGCATACCATACACAGGCAGGTCCCAGCTGGGAAATCCAGTATTCAGGCTGAAACTTTGTCTCTCAGACTCACTGTTTCTCACGGTCCTTGCAGGGTGGTGGGATGCCTGGACTTCCCAGCACACATGGTAACCATCAACCTCAGTGTGGTGTTAAGAGGCCAGTGCTAGGAGCTGAAGGCGGAAGAAGAGCTGAGGGGCAAAGGAAGAAAGTGAAATTTTGTCGTCAGTGCTCAAGTGTCTAGCTCTGTACAATCCTATGACATGTAAGCAAAGGAAGCTTGAAAAAATTACCCGGGGACTAGGAAGGCAAACTGATACAGAGCAGGATAGCCATTCTTTCAAGAAGTAGTAAAATTATTTTCTGTCTTTTTCCTAGGAAAAAAACACACTGATCCAATTTGACTGATTCCACTCTAGCAGTGCAACAGAAGCCAGATCTCCTGTTGTATCAGGCCTATTACAAGACAATTGCACATCTAAGACTTGTGCTTTTCTGTCTCTTGTTATGGTTTGTCTCCTCAGAACAGGTTTTCTCTCTCAGCTTTTAATCCCCCTTTAGGCATCACCTTTTCTTGCCTTACAGGAGTGGTTACTCTGTGTGTGCACTTTGAAAGTTGTATGGGCACCAACTTAATGTGAGTGCTTTCTAGAGGAGGCCGGAGCCATTGCCTCTCACAGGGGCAATGAGCTACAAGTTTGGACCTGGCTTCTTCTGAAATGCTCTGTAAAGGTACAACATTAAGGAGCAATGGATCTGAAGGCAAAACAAAGCTGCTTACAGCCAGAGACATTTAAGTCCTGCATGAGCAACTCTGCTGATCTTTTGTAACCATACCTAATCTAATCTAATCTAATCTAATCTAATCTAACCTAACCTAACCTAACCTAACCTAACCTAACCTAACCTAACCTAACACATTAGTATCTTTACTGCATTTATTATCCTTTTATCAAGGAATGGCAGGAAGGAGATTGGGGCCTTGGTAAAAACATGAGGCAGAGAGATATGAGACATAATGTTGAGCAAAGGTTAAAAGTGCTATACAAGCTCTTCTATTGGCCAATGAGCATTGCAAACAGCAGACCTTCTTGTCCTTCTCCTGTCCCACTTACTTTGAGGTGCTGAGGACCTGGTGGCAGAGACTTGGTGTGGGTGACTGAGACATTATAGCACAGAAATGGATTGTTCAAAGGTTTCCTGTGACTTAGAGAATTTCTCCAGCAAGAATCAAATGCAAGGCCATGGACACCTCTGATCACCAGTCAGAAACATTATTAATGAGACCATTTTTCTGAAGAAGTCCTGTAGTTTCTACACCATCAGATTTCATTTGGTTTCCTTGATGGGAATGAGTCACAGCTACTGTCAGTGTTCATTTTCAGTTAGTTTTACTGGTGGTACTGCTCAGTAATGCATGGTTAGGATGATCTGGTTAATCAATCCTCTTTGCTGCCTCCCCCCTTCATTTTTTTTTGTCTGCTCTCACATCACAGAAACATTTCCAGCAATTCCATTTATGTAACAGTTACTGAGGCAAAGGGCTATCTAGTTATGCTCCAGCAGAAACTCAGAATCCCGAAATGGATAAGGTTAAAAGGGACCACAGTGGGTCATCTGATCCAACCCCCCTGCTCAAGCAGGACTGTCCTAGACACAGGACTGTGTGTCCTATGGCACAGGATTGCATCCAAATGGTTCTTGAATATCTTCAGTGAGAGAGACTCCACAACCTCTCTGGGCTACCTGTTCCAGTGAGGAACTCAAGAAAGATGTACCCTTCACACAAGTAATTCTCAAACCAAGCACGACAGGGAGACACCCAGAGATGCTTATGAGGTCCCATTAAGGCCCTTAAGCTTAGCCAGGATGGGCTGCTTTGCAGGAGACACAGTGAGTGCCTTTCCCACTCACAGTGGGCAGAAGAATGTCTGCTTATTCATGAAAACAGTCCTGCAAAAGAGAAAGCAAAATTAAGCTGGAGTGTTTGGTTTTTATTGGAACACTTGCAGCTTGCACTGGTGATAATGCCCACTAGTGTGTCTAAAGGTTGTCAGCCAGGAGAGGATAGCAACCAGCGTGGTGGGGTGAGCAAGCATTCAAACCAAAGCAACTGGTACTTGGGGCTGCTGTGCCTAATGGCAAGGGATGCTTCTAACTGGGCAGGGATGAACCCTAGTGTAAGATGGTGATATGAAGGGCTTCACATTTGCTTCCCCAGTGTGGGCTAAGTGATTCCTTGGCTTGCGAGGACCACTAGGCAGATGGTTGAGAACTTCCACCCCATCTGTCTATGAAGGGAAGGAGTACCTGGTGTTGCAGAATGAAAAGGTTTGACCTACTGACAGACAATGGCTTTGAATGCAGAAAGGCCCTTGAGCAGCTGGGTTCAAAGCAGAAAATGAACATGTAGACCCTTGACTAGGGCAGGACCCTTCAGTTTTATACCCAATCTCATTACTTTCTTCTGATTAACACCAGTGGGAGAAAGAAGAGAATCTGTACCGATAGCAACAAGGGTGTAATTTCACCTCTGGTTAATAAGCCATTTGATCTTTGCTTTTCTGGTCTCACTGGAAACCAATCTGACCTCCTCCAGGTGAGGCTGCCCCATGGGGCTAACATCCTGAGACACATCTGCAGCCATCACCAGTGGCACATGAGGGAGTGACAGAGGGAATGTCATGTTCATCCTAAGGCTCCCCAGCCTATTGAAGGGAATCTTATCGCAGCGGAGGCAGAGTAGTGCCTTTCTGGGTCTGTAGGTTCTGAGACTGCTATGGCAGTGCATCACAGAGTCCCAGGAGGAAGTTTTATTGTTGTGTCTTAGTAGGAATCACTGGGGTTATACTAGTGATCCTGTTCATACAGAAGACAGGTGTTCATGTTGCCACTGAAGAAAGAACGACTGGCCCCAACCTTAAAGTGGAATGCTATGTTCTTCAGATAAGAAAAAAACAAACTAAAAATCATTTTCATAGAAGAACTCAGTTTAGGTTGACTGACTTTGTTCAGGTCATCAGTACATAATCATAGGGTAGCTTCTTTTTCAGTGTCCTAGTTCATGTTAACACACAGAGACTTGCATGCTAACCACTGTTTTCACCACTACCAAATTCTAGAGGTCAGGGACCTCTAGAATTAAACTTACAAGCTATCATAGTGTGGGCAGACGAACCAGCTCTTTCAGGGTGGTAGCTGAGAAACTCATTTCCTCTGTGGATGAGCCACAGAAATGGAAGCACAACATACACTGACCAGAGGGTTACATTTGGCCTGTACTGTGCAGATGTAACCCAGCAGCCAGGGTGAAGCAATCTTAAAATGACATGGAACATAGTGTCATTAGGACCTCATAACACTGAGGGTATCAAATGAAGTGCTTCTCTTGCCAATGAGAGTTCAGCACAGTGTTAGGGTGTCAAGATTTGTGTTAGCTGCAACAAATCTTGCCTGAGCTATTGTGTATATCTATCATGTAGAAAACTCACCTCTTTCTTAAGCTATCCACACCAAAATGTCTCTAATGTAAGTTTGAACAAATTATTCTGGCTGGGGCATGGTTCAGAGTGGTTCTGCACTAAGTTCGACTAAAACACATGTAACATGTAATTGAAGTGCTGTTAGTCCACCAGAATCCTTGTTTGTACCATTCACCCCAAAAGAAGGTTGACTTCTCCCGCAGGTTGTGCTGGACCAAGACAAACTGCAGAGCTCTGTACAAGGGACTGTGGCCCCACAGTGCCTCAGTCACACGTGTGTCAGTGAGGAAAGACTAATGGTGGCAGGATTTTGCAGTGGGGACTGACACTCTCAAGTCACTTGTCTTTCACACAGGCTTACTCCAAGGCCAGGCACATTGAAAACAAGGGGCTAACTCAGCCTACATTCAAGCCCAAGCTTGAATACTGGGAGTATTATTTCCATTTTGAACTTTTTCCAAATAAATAATTTTTTCAAATGTTACAAAAACAGTTAAATAATTTTGTAAAGCCTGAAGAACATTCTTTTGCATCAGGATTTGAATTGGAAATGGCTGTTTGGGGGCCAATTTACTTTAAAAATTACTTTGTCCACAAGGAGCTAGTCAGCCTATGGTATTTCCAGCCTACAAAGCTTTTTTTTTTCATTTTAACGAGGGCCTAAAAGCTAAACAAGAAAAATCTTAGTCCAAAGAAATTCCAATATTGCTTATGCCAAGAAAACTATATCCATTCTTGAGTTTACACTTCTGAGGTTTAGTGGCAGAGAACTGCCCATATGCTTATCCATGTTGTCACACATACCCTCAAATTATCTGAAACCAGGGTAGCTTTTCTGGCACAGACCAGGTTCTTACCATGTCGACAGGGGAGTATAAAGTCTGTGGACATACCTGTCAATCTTTTATAAACTACAGATCCTCTAAAAGTTTTCCCATACATATGAAGGCTCATATACAACTATTTTAAGCCTCGTGGCAATTGACTTGCTTTTCTTATTTAGCATTCACAGACCCTTCAGAGGTAGTCCTCAGACCCTCATGGGTCTGCAGACCACAGCTTGAAAACCACTAGCTCTTAGTTTAAATAAGATACTTTGGGGCCTTTTGGGCCTAATTTTCTATAGCCTTGCAGCTTGTGAGGTCTTATATACCTATGCAAAGTGTGAGTAAAATGCTACCAGATGAGGATGGTGGTGTTCAGCTCTGGTGTTGGCTTTTATTTGGACAGGTGTGAAGGATGCCAGTGCAGAGCAGTGACAGATCAGGGCCCCAGCACTGTAACTGCTTGTGCCTCAGGAGCTGCTCTCTCGTCTAGGAAGATCTTGAGCAGCACTACTCACAGCAGAGCTGGGGAACAATTCTATTTGCAGAACCATCATTCTGCTGTTACTCCATGAAGGCCAGGCACTGGCCAGGCACATCAATAACTATGGCAAGGATCAGGCCATTACACACCTTGGAGTGACAGGTGGTTCTCTCAGGCTAAGGAGCTCTGCTCAGGGTTAGACTCTTACTTTGTAGTGCTGTTTGCACCCTCATTCAGTCTCAGTGTGCTTACTCTTCTTGGTGTTTCATGTCTTGAACATGGAGCAACAATCTTTCTGTTTAAGCAAAGTACAGTGAGAAGTGTTAAGTGTTTCAGTGCCTTTTCTTTCCTTTGATCTCATGTACAGCTCCATGCTGAGGGTTACATGATCTCCATCATTATCTCCTTTCATGCCCAATAATTAGCACAGGTCCAAGGGCTGGGTGCAATGCTATCCTTCCCTGTGCTATGAGGGGAGAAGTAGAAGGGGTTGGAGCGATTGTTTGCTGTGTTGATGACTGTGATGTTGCCATGGAAAAGCTGGAGACTTCAGGGGAGTTTGTGTTTTGTTGGGCAGGAAGCCAGCCTGCTCTGACTTATTACAACTGTGTGAGTGAGTGAGCCATGCAGAACTTTATCCCTCTGTAGCAATTCCAAGGCAGGGAGAAAAAGAAAAGGACAGGATTGCTTTAATAAGGAGGAGTGCAGTGCACTGTGCTAAGGCTGATTGCATGAAATACAGACAGGCAGAAAAAATCCTTTGCTATTTTCCACTTTTTTTTCTTTTTTTTTTTTTTTTGGCATAATGTGTCCACTCTCTTCTAAAGAGTGCATTTAGAGCAGTGCAAATAATAAAATCTCAAGTAATCCTCCTGGAAGTGAACAGAGCCATTTAATTGGCTGTATCTGTACAGAAAGGAGCATTTGGAGTTCTGCTGAGTCTGAGTCCATTAAAGTCTTTGATCTGTTCCAGAAACAAAAGTGGAAGCAGACTATACTGTTTTCATTATCTATTCTGAATGAAGTGCAAAAAGTAAATACACAATGTAAACAGGGAAAAAAATTAATCAAGGCCTAGGTCCAGCAAAAAGCTATCTTCATACTGAGCTTCCCGTACTCTGGGTAGTGTCATTATTCCCTGGAGGTGGAATTAAAAGCAATGCATGTTTCTACAAATCACTTTCTATGGGCAGATCTCAAAGCAATTTACAAAACCTGCCAGTTCCATTACTCCCACATTAGAGAATGAAAAACTGAGGCTACAAGTCTCATCCAGGAGAGCAGACCCTGCCTGAATCCCTGGTTAGCCACTGCCTTCTCACCACGTTCCCTCTGAGTGTACAGAAACGAGGTGTGGGATGTCAGGGTTATTCTGAAGCATTAAAACACCACTGCATAATATAATTTGTTGTAACTGACTATTCTCCACAACCCTGGCTGCCATGTCATGTTCTTGTGTTACATTGAATGGAGATAGAGGCAACTGCTTCTTTCTGAAATGTGTTTGAGAATACATTCAGAAAATAACAGGATTTTGTTATGGACTCTTCTTGCTTTCAGGACTTCTGGATGTTTCAAAATATCCATTTTTATAGGAAAGAACTGTTGCAGGGGAAATTTCTGATTTTGTTTTTTGAATTAGAACTTCCTACCAGATGGTTCAGTGGTATAAGAGATGGACCTAGGTGTCCTATTTTAACATACACTTCTTACAGAAAGGTGTTCTAAATGTTCATCATAAATTGTCATCTAGCAAAGCTCTGATTTCTAAAAGAACAGAAGAAAGCAAAATTACTTCCTATAGGGATTGGCCAGGGAACACACAGGGAAATCTTGGCTCTGCATGAGTCACTGAAAAACTTCTGGAGCTTGCAGCCCTCCTGTGATCACACTCAGAAGGTGAATCCTGCAAAACCTCTGACCATGTGAGACTCCCATGAACTGCAGCCAACAGCATCACCACCTGTTTACTCCCAAAGGTAAAAAACTGTCTGGGTACCATCACAGTCTCTGGTGTTAGGCTGGCTTGCAATGCTCTGTGATTGACTTGGGAGCTTCAGCTGAGAAGCTGGGGACAGATCTTGCCAACATGGGAGGTGACAGAAACTTCTTTTGGTTTCACTGTTATCTGGGTAAGGTCTAAAGGTTAGGTATGACCACAGGATCCACCCACTGTTTGTCAGTGAAGCCATTGCCTCTTTTCTGTATCTCATTGCATTTAACAGGATTTGTCTTTCGAGATGATTATCCAGTTACTTGGTGGCTGTGATATCTCAGGAAGTTACAACACAAAGTAGATTAACTTCATGTTCCAAATACAGGAGGACAAATCAACTAGTGTAAATAATAGGGCTTGATGAAGATGTGACAGCTTACACCAGCAGAGGACTTAGCCAGGGAGATGAAGGGTTGCTGCTTTAAAGCTAAATGTCTGCTCAAAAGAGTTGCTTTTATCCTGCAATTTCTTTCTTACTTATTTCTGTGACATTACTGGTTCCGTATGGAAATTTCTGTCCTCCCCACAGAGTTGTAGTAGCTACATGTTCAGGGACACTCCAGATTAATGAGATCTGCAACATCTTTAATCTTTCCTCACAGCATGCTGTGCTTGGGATGCAATGTGTGAGAAAGACCAAAAGTGAGGGATGCGAGAAATGTAGTCACACAGGAAACTGAAACTGCACTGTCATTCATTCCTGTAGTACAAAAAACCCTTTCTGTAACCTCAGTTTCCTGATTCTCGTGTGGCTGGGGCCAGATTTGCCACTGGTGCAAACTGGTGCAGCACTACTGACATCACCTGACACCACACCGGTTTGCTCCAGGACATAACTTGTTCCAAGTGTGTTCAGCAACAAAACCAAGAGGACAACAGATGTGGATTAATCCAAAAGCAGCAAGATCTTATGAAATGAAGGGATTGTTTTTAATAATTGGTGAGTGTGAAGGCTGAGCTTCTTAATGACACTTGAACCCAGTTCTATCACTGTTTTTCCAAAGGAAAAACTACTGCTAAGTGCACAGCAAAAGTATCCACAAAGTTGTTTATCATTCAGGGAGTCATCCTTAAACTGAACCACATCTTGAAAATGAATGGTATTTTGTATGCTGCTCCATCTGAGGAGTTACTGAAGATTCCTTCCTTAGGGATCCTAATGTTTCTCAACTTTTTTTACACTAGCCAGAGAGGAGCTGGCTGGTATAAACTGCTACAGCAGTTTTCTGGGGTCATGCATGCTGTGGTGTCAGACAAATCTGGGAAGTCAGCTTCCGGAGTTCCTGTTTTATTTTCCTCCCGTGAGGCAAAATGGTCTTAATAGTATTGAATGAGACACAGCTAAGGATATGTCCTACAGCAGGTCTTGCTATGTTAGTTTATAACATTTTCAGGCCCCCGATATGGATGTCAATGGTGCTTATGTTCTTCTACAAGTATCAGGGAAGTTAAACTGTCAGAACTGGGGTGAGGTGGGAAGAAAAGGGAAGGAAAACTCTGCACACTCCTTCCTCTGGCCCCAGGGGATTTGTTCTGTTTGCATTGGGCTTGTCTGAGCTTCAGGGCAGTGGGCAGAGAGGAAGCTGGAGTAAAGCTGTAAACTTACCTCAAACCTAACTGCATCCTTATCCTGATGCCTCTTTTTATTAGGCAGTGGCGTACAAAGCTTCCCCGCACACAGTGAAGTGCCCTCCGCTTGGCTTAGTGGTGTCTCCTTGCTAAAGTCATAATTTTTAGCAGCTATCAGCATTTCAGCCTAGCCAAATGAGAAGGAAAGGTCATGGTTAGGCAGAGACTAATTAGAGGGACTAATCATGGGTGCTGGCAATTGTGTGGACAGCCGGGTGAAAAGAGGGATGAGGAGATACCCATGTTCCCCAGCCTCTTGATAACAGAACCTTGCTGCTTCACATGGCTACTACAAACTTATGCACAGGCTGTGAATTCCTATGGTGTTTCTTTACCTCTGTCTCAGCCAGGTGGAAGTTTTGTGGAGGCAGAATAGCTCATGCTACACATCAACACAGCTGCAAGAGGGCACCTTCCTTCTGCTACACATCAAGATGACCAAGGCAGATTTTTGGCCTACTTGCTAATACCTAAATTACTCCAATGGGGAGGAGATAGCAAAGATAAGCTTGTGAAGTGGATATTATGAAGTTTGTGGATGCCTGGGAACTTCCTTGTGCTATTTGGAAGTGCTACTTCTTAGAGGTTGACCCATATGTAAACTGAAGCTCTTTGGATCCTGCCAAATTCTTCACTTGGGGTATTGCAGAGACTGCTGAGTTCAAGGATAGCAACAGCAGTCTTGCATTTCTTTATGCTATTTTAAAATAGGCCATTAACCCAAAAGCATAATCTCAAATTTAATCTAGAAAGGATTTTGAACTGTGCTGAAAGCTCAGCTCAGTTAGGATAGCTCACAGCCACACTTGTTTACCTGAAATGGGTTACTTTTTGTTAAGGGCTGGGTGCAACAGCTGGCTGAGGGTGAAGGGGCAAGAGATGCTGCGTAGGACTGCAGCCACATGCCACATGGTGCAAGTGTGCATGGCACACACAGCTATATGTGAGTGGGAGGGGAGGGGAGAGGGGAAGAAGAAAAGATCAGACCACTACAGCACCCTGGGCTTCCCTGGCAAAATTGTAGAGGACTTAAAAGGAGTGATAGACTATGTGGAAGCAGCATTAAAAATAATTGCGTTCTCCTGCTTTGGTTATAATGTGTTCCTTGTTCATAACTCCATCCATGACTCAAGTGCCCTGCAGAAGTCTGGACATGTGACAGCTAATAAATTCATTTATTGCGAGGGCTATTTGTTTCAAATTCAGAACTGAAAGTTCATCTGCAGGTGCACCAGGGCTGTGCAGGGAAGCAAACGCAGATTTACAGCTGTTGTGGCTTACTCCACTCTGCTACAACAAATCATTTTGTTCAGGAAAGAGGCTCTGCTGTTGCCAACCAAGACATGGTCAGAAATTTGAAACGCTGCTTTGTTAGTTTAAATGAAAACACTGCTGGACATGTTAGGGTGGGCATTTTTTTAACATTTAGTGAAATCTGTCATAAATCAAAGACTGATTGAAACTGAACAGAATGTGCCTTGCTTTCCACTGTCATTTGCTATCTTCTTCCCTTGCCATTGTGAGAGTGAATCAAGATCAGGATTTTAAAGTGTTCAGCTCCAAAGGCCAGTTATTACTTCCTCCTGTGATCCTGCTTGATTTTCTGAAAATGAGTCAGTCATTTTCTGCTAGAATTTGGTGCGGGCTGAGCCTTTTCTCTGAGCTCCTCTCTGCAAGACAAAAAAACATATTGCTTCACAGGCAAAGCAAGTCTGCACAATAGAAGACTTCCTTACAACTGGGCTCTGCCAAGTCTGCTCTTAGCCCTGCAAGGAGTCATGTTACTCTTCGGCAAGGTCATACAGGCCTAAAATAATCACTGATGTTTATCTTTCCCAGAGGATATTAAGCACCCCCAAACACCACCACAAGAACATCTATTAAAAAAAAGAGAAAAGGATTAAAAATAGTTTGCACCTCAGCTATCGGTAGAAAAGCATTATGGCTTTGCCTTTTCCTATTAATATTTTGTGATCTCACATCTGAAGTGCTGAGTTACACCAGTACTGGAGGAGGATCAGATTTGCTGTTTTTCATTGATGTTATATCTCCCTATTTACTCAGAAGCAGGCTGTGTACTTTTCTCATCATTTTATTGCTGTACCTTGACTGTGTGCTGTTTTTACAGTACCTTTGCCATAGGGAGAACTGGAGGATGGCTTAGTTAGGGCAGTGCTGAGGCTATGTTACAGCCTGGATACTCGCCTGAAGGTGCACTAGCTGAATGTTTCATGGATCTAGATCTTTGCAACAGCCTTGAACAGGAGAAAAGTCATGTCAGCCTGTTTCCACAGAAAGAGGAGGAGGAGGCCTGGGAGGAGTGGGAACTGGCAGCTGAACTCTTCTCTCTGCCCAGCACCAGTGGCTGTCATACCACAGCTCCACCATCTCACCAGTGCCTTGTGTGCTCCTGAGAGGTCTGGAGCAGCTCCAGATGAGCAGGAAGGCTGCAGAATGAGCTGGTGATAAAGAAGGGAAGGGTAAACAGGCCATGCCTTGAGTCAGACTTCAAGAGAAGAACCAGGGACTACTGGATACACAGGATCTAAGCCTGTATCACTGAGACTTCCAAATCATAGGGCTTTTATCCCAGTCAAGGGTGTTCAGCACTGCTATTAATGATTCGCAGTGCAGGAAAGCAAATGCTTTGCGGGCCATATTCCCCTGCCTTTCATGTCTATACCTCTGAACACCCATTTGCTTCAGTCTTCCCTTCCACACTGTGTATTTGGCACATCCTCTCATGCCTACATCCCCAAATTCACAAGCCTCCTCTGGCTGGCTGGGGAGCGAGAGACATTTCCTCGCCGCAGTGGTGTTCGTGGGAAGATGTGTGCTCAGGGGGATGCAAAAAGCTTCAGGCAAGTTCTTTGTGTTTTGACAGACTTTGCTGAAGGATTTTGCTCTGACTTGAGCCAGACATGGTACTGGCAGATGCCGTGCAAGCTTCCCACGCAGCACTGGCAGTGCCTCTTGGATCTGACCCTCGACCACCGCCCCTCACTGACCCCCTCCCCTCTCCCCTCTCAGCCCAGGCCTGTGTTTATCTTGAGCAGAGAGAGCTCTCTCTGCCAGATTGCGTGGTGGTTCTCTGATGTGAACAGATGGGACTAGGGGGGCAGGCTACATCTGTTCCCTGAATTCTTCCACCTTCGCAATTGTTTGCAAATGGATGAGAGCTCTGGGAGGCTGGGAAACTATGGGTTTGGGCTCAAAATGTTCTTTTCCTGTAACGTGCTCAAAAGTGAACCTGTGCTGTGTAATTAAGTTTGACACTGACGAGGAAAACACCTGCTGGTGCAAGCAGCTTGCCTCTTTACCCACAGAAGCACAGATTCTTTGCAGGACTAACGCTTTCTTCAGTCCAGTTTGGAAAGGCCCAAGTGAAGAAGCATGTCTTGGAATAACATTCCACATCTTCACAGCATCACGGTGTCTTTTTTTGAGATTCAGCATGAATTTAATTTCTGTTTCAATTTCTCATTATGTTTATGTAACTGATTTCAGAAGGCCTCAGCTCTCATTTCTTTGCAAGTACTAGTCATGGACAGATGTAAATAGCAAAAGAAGGCTGAATCCTTTGTGGAAAATGGGCCATAAACCCTTACCTTTCAGATTTTTACATCCTTTAAGCATTTTCAGGTTGTTGTCATGCATGTTTGCTTCTGCTTATTTCTTGCCAGATTCTACATACAGTGGATGAGTTTTCCTCATAAATCATGCTATCTTGCCTGCTGGACACAATCACCTCTGTACATTCTGTTCTTGCCAGGGAATGAACTGCTCCCATCTCTTTTACCCTGTCTTCTTTCCAACACAGCATCACCTTATGGGCCTTAAGGACTGGAGCCACACATGCTGAGCCCTAACTAACCCAGTGACACCAGCTCTGGGCAGGGCAGCCCTGTTGGCTCGCTGTCAGCTGAGAATGCCCTCCCAGACACCTGACATCAGGGGCACTCGGCCACTTGACCATTATTGTGTGTCCATGCTCAGTCCCCTTGTGCTTGTCTCCTCTCAGCACAGCAATGCCAGGATGTGGAAACCTTACACACCTGCTGATTCCCACCCTCTGGTTGGTGATGCTGTGCTGCAGGACTGGTTTCTGAGGAGGACAGAGGTACCTACTTCCTGTAAAAAGAAATGTGTATGAAAGCTTGGATACCACCGAGGTTCTGGTTGTGCATGTTTATGGCACTCATCTGCTCTTCCTCTCTACTCTCATCTGCACTTGGACTCCACCTTGCTGAATGTGTGTGAGCCAAGTAAGTATTTTCCACAGGCAACAATTTGCCATTTTTGTGCCCAAATTAACGTCAGCTTCTTACACTTTTTAACTGTGGGTTTCTTTCCATTCGCAATATTCTGCTGTTTTCATTGTTTCTTGATGTTTCTCCAATTCTGTTAGCAGTTGGTGATTTCATTCCTTAACTGTTTATTTCTTGTTTCAGATTATTTGTAAGTACTAAAAAAAATTCCACTTTAATACACTGATTCATGCATTGCCTCACAGGGCAGAACTCATTACATTTACATGCGAATTAGCCTTTGGTTGTGAACCTTCAGCCAGTTTTCAAACCACATCACAGTGGCCCTATTCTGGCATACTGAATTATGTCTCTTTTAAGATTTTATCCATTGGTAACAGTGTGTGTTTTAAAATAAAAGGAAACACTAATTTTAAATCTATGCTGCCTATTATTTGGGTTTCCTCTTCCCTCTGGATGTTTAGCAAATTATTACGTCTTGATATCGTTTTCATTATTTTACTGTGAAGAGCGGCTAGATGTAAAAGATTACAATTACTACAATCACTCCAGGATCAAAAAGCACTACTATGCTTGCTTTTCTTTGGTCTTTCACTTCCTTCCCATTGAGCAGGGCAGTCAGCACTGTAGTTGAGCCCAGTGTTAGGGGATTCAGAACAACTACTGTTCATTCAAAGGCTTAGTGTTCCTGGCTTAGCATTCTCCATGAGAATTTTTTAGCTCCCTCTCTCAGAAAAACAGGAGTATCCATATTTTGATCTTTCTGGTTGTACAGATTCCGGTTTTGGCCCCATGAGAATAATTACTTACTCTTCATGTCAGAGTTAACCATTATGTTTGTTCCTAGACCTGAAGGAGACTGAGGTGCAAAGGAAGGCAAGGTTAAATTCTGGAGTGAAATGGGTTCACTAAGTTTCAAGTGCATCTTCAAAAACACTATTCCTAGTGAGTATCAACAGCCTTTCACTGAGCTCACTGCTCTTACATGTGACCAAATTGGAGAAGAGTCACTTTTGGGAAATGTACTGAGAAATGTCCTCCCAGGTATGACACACATTGTTTATTTCTGTAGAGAACTCCTATAAACCTTTACTAAATGCCCAGGACAGCAAGAAACAGAGGCTGTGATCAAGCATGTTTTTTGTCTTTTCATTAGGAAACAAATTATGGACCCATAATTCACACAGCTGTGGCCAAATTCTCACTGGCTTACTCAAATTTGTCTAAAAACTGGCTGGTGACATTGTTTTTCATGTTGTCCAAAGTGTCCAATAAGAAATATACAATGCTATAAATGACATTTTAGGTTTAGTGTTGGTTTTTTGAGCACAGAAACAGTTTATATCTGAGCTGGATGCAAAACGTGCTTTGTTGGTGGTTACAGGCTTGGTTTTCCCTGTGGTTATGGGGAGACTGTAGGGTTTGAACGGTGATCTGGGAAATGGTCATCCCTTCTTGTTTCTTAATAAGGCAGATGCCTGTCCTATCATAAGACCTTGCAGGAGCTTTGCCTTTAATAAGGAAATCCTATTTTACATGTGTCTATTGGGTTCTCCAGTGCCCTCCTTCAAAACAAATCTTAGACATCTGTAGCAGAACTGATCTTCCTGGATCCTGTTGTGTCCATGGAGTAAAATAAGAACACCTTGGGTAGTATTTGATCTATGAACATCAAAAATAGGTCAGAAAAATTACACCTTAAGAAGTGCTTACTCTTTTCCATTGAATAAAATCAAAAGTGTTTAGAGTGAATGACTCCTTGAAGCTCTGCAAATGGGTGAAACATGGCCTGCCTGTTAGAGTTTTCCACAGGAGGAAAAAGATAAACATGACCATTTAAGATAGAGGTGAAAGTTTTCAGAGTACTTCTATCATATAAGTCAAAGAGGCCCCTGAGTCAGCCCTTGAGGGCTCATGTGTGAGGCCTACTTTCAAAGCTTCTGAGTTTTTCCTCTGCCTGTGCTTGCCCTGTGGCTCAGCAAGCCACCACGTGTGGCCAGACCAGCTGTGTGCCAGCTAAAGGGTCAGGAGGTGCTCATGGGGCACAGCACAGAGCTCTGGGCACTACAAAGAGTGGTGCCAACATCCAAGACTACATGGCAGCCCAGCCTGGAGCTACTGGTCTGAACTGCTAGTGGCCACAGGGAGAGGAGGCGACTGGAGAGACTGATTTTCCTGATGCAAGGATATGTCTGCCTTTTTCTGTGCCCACATGGCATGTCTTGCACTTGGGATTTATCCCAGTGCCTTGGTCCTGGGACTTGAGTGCCCTCACGTCCCAGTGACACCTCTATAAGGACACTAAAAATATCACAAATTGAGGTTTCCAGTGCAGCTCTTGCTGTAGATGACTATGCTAGTCAGCAGTGATGGTTTGATAAAAAGAATTTGATCCCTATCTAATTTAATGCACAGAGCAGAAATTGAAGAAAATGTAGCTTTTGATATGCAAAAGCAGAGTTGTTTAGAGCCCTTTGAACATCTCAGTGTTTTTTCCTTCCTTGCCAGGCTTTTAATGGTAAGGGGAAAAGTATCACACCAGCAGCATTGCTAACTTTATGATTTTCTCATGAGACAGTGTTTTCTATTTTACTTAAAACCCCAGGTCCTAGAAACAATGGATTATGTGAAAAAATCTCAGCTCTGTTTGAAAAGCAAAGAAAATTTCTAATGCTTTTTTTTTGTCAGAAAAATTATTGAAACATGACCCCAAATATACACTAAGAAATCCAAAAGCATGTTTGGAATTGATTACACTTTTATGTGCATGGTTTGAAGTCAATCGTGTGATATTTCTTTTGGAGGGAGACATCTGACTCATGATTTCTGAATGCTTGGGGAGTGGTGCTATTACATTGGGGATACCACTGGTGTTTCCAAATCTTTTCAGTGACTTCTGACACAAAATGCTTTAGCTCCTGAAAGCAAAGAAATATTTTTATTTGGCAAGATGTATAGGACAGATCCTGCTTTAAAAATATGTGGAACATGCTTTTGTTTTTTTTGTTTTTTGTTTTTTGGGGTTTTTTTGCTGAGCAGCAGAAATACTGAGCAGATCCCATGCAAATCCCTAAAGATGAATCATAATGTCTTTTGGTATGCACAGAGAGTATCCAAGTTCACCACAACATAGACTTGACCAAAAAGTCCAGTCCTGCGTATATTCAGTTCCTTTAGGGATACTGAGCTCGTGGGACTTTTGTATTTCCTAAAAAGTCCCCTTTGCCCCTTTCAGAGATAGAGCACCTCATAAAGACTGTGTAAAAGCTTCTTGTGGGCAGCATAATTCACTGTCTTGGTGAGGCAGCAGCGCTGCCTGGGGAAGCAGCTCTGGTGTGAATTGCCACGATGGGATGCACTGGCTCACGTGTCTGTAGCTCAGTTCTAACCAAGGCTGTGAGCCAAGCCTTTCCCCTTGGACCCCTGCCTCTAAATGTCTGTGGGCAGCCCAGAAGAGGCTCTGTGAGCACACAGTTTGTGTGGGACCTGGGCAGGGCTGAGCAGGTTGTGGTGGGTCAGGTGTTAGAAAGCAAAGCTAGTGCCTTTGAGGGCAGTAGTAACTATTCTTTGTTAAGGCATCATTTTTCAGTTTTTGGGTTTAAACAAAGACAGATGATAGCAATGGGAGATATGGCTAATGAGCCTGCTCCCTCTGGGAGCCCTGTAACACACAGTGTCAGCACCTGGTAGATGATGCCATTCACTGTGGTGCCAGTGTTTGTCCAGAACACATGGCAGGTCTGGCATTGCTGCCATGCATGCAAGCACTACTAAAATATCTTCTGTCTTTTATTTATTGTTAGCATATTTTTACTTGATCAAACTCCCTTCAGAATTACCTGTAAAACAGAATTAAAAAGCTGAGGGCTCCACAGGCCTTTCTGATTTTTTGATAAACCATGCATTTGCAAAAACATATTCTGCATGCTTGCCAGTAATAAGGTGAAAAATCACACACGGGCTTTAGCTGTTCCAAAGGCCCAATGTGCTTTCCCCCAGTGTAATTGGAAGACACTGTCTGAGTCCATGAGCCAAACTATGTCCCTGATTACTCATTTGATATGGTTGGGTATAGAGTCCCATAATTAAATGAAACTGCCAAGACTGGTGCTTGGTGTAAAAATCATTGCACTGTTGGAATGATTATGTCTAGGGGGAGTTTGAACTGTGTTTTCCAGTCTCATTCCCTTCTTCATGTACTTTTTTGTTACTCCTTTTAGCTTTGTTGTTTTGGATCAAAATTATCAGAAGTTAATAAGAGCCACAAATTAGGAGCAAAATTGCCTAATCCAAGATTGTGAGATTTGGGATGTTTAAATTTTGCTGTGTTGCTAACAGTTGAGGTGCTGGTTGCTTAGCACACGGCAAAAGCAGATCTGCTGAGATCTGCAGGAAATGGGTGCCTGAAGACAGTATGAGATGGATGAGGGTCCCAGCATGGTCCTTCACAGGAGGATCAGAAGGCAGGTGTAGAGGGGCTGAGGCAAGAAGCCCCTGCCCTCAATTGATGTAGTAGGCTCACAGGTGTCACCATTTAGGGTCAGATTAACACTGAAACAATAGATGCAGGGGAAGCATCCCCTTGAAACACATCTAGTTGGTCTGTGGACTGGGAACAAGTGAGTCCTGGCTGCCTTGAGTGGATTCACTGATGTCTACTAAGGAGTAAATAATCTTGCACCTTTGCCTCAGTAAGATGATGAATATACTTCTGTTTTCTCTGTCAATTGTCAATAGTCGTGCAGTTACCTAAAATGTTTTCAAATTCCTTCATATGTTCTTTTATATCTCAATGTTTGGTAAAATTGGTCAGCAAATATAAGAATTAGTGGTTAAGGCAAGGCAAATGCAAGTATTTTTAACTAACCTGATCTCCTTTTATGATAAGGAGACCCATTTAGTTGATGAGAGAAATGACTGTGGATGTTATCTACCTGGACTTAGCAAAGCCTTTGACACCATTTCCCACAATATTCTCCTGGAGAAACTGGCAGCTCATACTTGGATGTGTGCAGTGTCCACTGTGTCAAAAACTGGGTGGATGGCTGGGCCCTGAGAGTGGTGCTGAATGGAGTGGTGAACTAAACTTCAGCAGGTGGCTGGTCATACATGGTGTTCCCCAGGGCTTAGTGTTGGGACCAGTTTTGTTTAATATCTTCATCCATAATCTGGGAGAGGGGATCGATTGCAGCCTCAGTCAGTTTGCAAACAATACCAATTTGGGCAGGAGTGTCAATCTGCTGGAGGGTAGAAAGGTTCTGCAGAGGGATTGGACAGGCTGGATCAGTAAGCCAAGGCCATTTGTATGAGATTCAGTGATGCCAGGTGCTGGGTCCTGCCCTTGGGCCACAACAACCCCAGGCATTGCTACAGGCTGCGGGAAGGGGCTTGAAAACTGCCTGATGGAAAAGGCCCTGGGAGTGCTGGACAACAGCAGCTGAACATGATCCAGAGTGTGCCCAGGTGGCCAAGAAGGCCAATGGCATCCTGGCCTGGATCAGCCATGGTGTGACCAGCAGGATCAGGGCAGTGACTGTCCCCCTGCACTGGGCACTGCTGAGGCCACACCTCAAATCCTGTGTTCAGTTCTGGGCCTCTCCCTGCAAGAAAGACATTGAGGGGCTGGAGCATGTCCAGAGAAGGGCAACGGAGCTGGGGAAGGGTCTGAAGCACAATGCTGATGAGGAGCATCTTAGAGTGCTGGAGTTGTTTAGCCACAGAAAAAGAGGCTCTGGGGAGACCTTCTCAATCTCTACAACTGCCTGAAAGGACGGTGTAGCCAGGTTGGTTTTGGTCTCTTCACCCAAAGAACAAGGGTAAAGGACAAGAGGAAACTGCCTCAAAGTGCACCAGAGGACGTTTAGACATACATTAGGAAACATTTCTTCCCTGAAAGGATCATCAAGCATTGGAACAGGCTGCCCAGGGAAGTGGTGGAGTCATTGTCCCTGGAGGTTTTAAAAGACATGTAGATGTGGCACTTAATGACATGGTTTAAGTGGTGAACTTGGCAGAATAGGTTAATGGTAGGCTTGATGATCTTAGAGTTTTTTTCCAACCTAAACAATTCTATGATTCTGTGATTCTGTGATTCACATATGAGTACACATAGAACCACATCAACTTCTTTTCCTTAGAAAACCAAGCAAGAAAAAACCCACCCTAGCAAGAGAGCAGGCCAAGGAAAACTACAATGCCCTGTGTTAAGGAGAGCTTTGTGGTGGGTCTTTCCGGTTCCAGGGTGCATGAGGGCATCATCATGACTTCTCCACACGACATAATCCCACAGAGGACCAGCAGTGACTCAGCTCCTTTACCACTCACTGTGGGTACTCCTTGTGCTGAATCCTCCTCCCCCAGGCTTTTTAAAATTACATTTTTCTTCCTTAGTATTTGGTATAATAGAGTACAACAGGCACTTTGCTATAGTGTCCATTTTGTAACATGCCCAAGACCTCTTGAACACCACATTCCCTCACTAATACAGTTTTTATTAATTTAAGAACCCAAAGTCACATTTTTACCTGATAGAGCTTGAATAGTTCTTTAGCAAGCATGTTGCTTCCATATTATTGCTGATGGCTGATATTGGTAATATAACTTCTTTCATTTCAGTACACAAGAAGGAAATTGTACATGTGTTTAGGAGTGCAGTTAACCTTTTTGTAGGTATCAATGCAAAGCCTCTTCTTTGATTGCTGAATCTGAGCCAATATTTAAGAAGACAAGCTACTGTAAAGGACTTAGTGCAGCAAAAGCTATGGTCTTCAGTTTGCAAGTGGGTGCCAGCACTAATGAAAAGACCATGTTATTTGTCTTCACTGATTTCTGTCTTGAGAAAGACAAAAAATATTGAATAGAGATCCTATGATAGGATCAGGTAGGTAGATTGGCATCCCATCTAAAGCAGAATATCCCTTCTAGCTAACAGTTTTTAGTGTATATTTAAGTAAATTTTAAAGATTTTGCTGCTTAAGATAGGTTTTTGCTGAATCAGAGACTGGATCCTGTAAGAGTGCTGTCTTTTGTGTGGGAAGCATATTCAAAACTGTAACTGAGAAAACTCTTGCTACTGGTTTTTGTCCTGTTTTGACAACTTTTGCTAATTAACTGACAATTAGCAGCCCTAGGGTTTATTGTTTATCATTTTATTTCCCCCTTTGTTAAACAAATGATCCAAAGTTAAGCTTTATGGATCACACCTCTTTGTTTGCCATTGTTGACGGATCATTTTCCACTCAGAATGGAAATGATTAAACCATATAAGAAAGGATCATGCTTGCTGCTTATTCTCTGGCATCATATATGGAAAAATATTGCAGCTGGTTGAATTGTCTAGTTGAAATTAGCCTTTAAAGGAAAACAAAACAGAAGGGAATTGTGCAAGTGGGTTCATTAGGGCTTTATCATAACAAGGAGTGAGTGCTGAAGAGGGAGAAAAGATGACGGAGTTCATGTTTCTGCAGATTAATTTATCAGTCTTTATGGGCACATGAAAAGAAAATTATGGCTACCTATAAAGGTCTAATTAGAGCATCTAGTGTAAATTCTCTGCAGCTAATCTGGTACAGTTCATAAAAAGCTAACAATAAAAACATAATGATGTGTTGCATTAAATGGGCAATCTTCAACAAATGGGGCTAAATTAAAAAAGGTCTATTGGAAAAGTAGGCTCTTTATAGGCCTTAAATTGAGGATAACTCATTAAATACACAGCATGTTTTGCTGTTCAGTCCAATCGTGACTAATGTACCCTGGATGTGTACTCCTGGGACTGTTTCTGGTCTTGGGAGCAAGTCAGAACTTCTGGTAAAATCCTTGTAAGTATCACCTTGAGCGCTTGGGGATTACTTGCATTTTTTAATGCTTCTCAACAGTTCTGACCATTATACAGCCCAGTCCTGCTGGTGAGCATTTCTTGGTGTAAGCAATCAAAACTGGAACAATTTATCTGCCCCAGCCTTCATATCCATGCCTGAAATGTGGACATATGAGAACTTGGCAAAGGCATGAGTTAAAAATCTCATGTAAAAGCTCAGTTCTGTCTGAAAGGAGTAATTCATAATTACTGTAATTTGGGAGTGCTGAGAATGCACTCTGAAGACTCATCTCTAGAAAGCCTCCAAATGTTAAGGCAGTGAGAATAGAAAGGCAAATGAATTTATTCAAAATAGTGTCAAAAGTAAAATTTTCCTCAAGGATTGCTTTGACTACACCATTGTCTTTTTGCCTCATGACTGATTTCCCCTTCTCACCCACTCCAGACACAAGCTACCTGTCTTTGCTTTGTGCACTCTCTGGTCAGTCCCTATGGTTCTGCTGCCACTAATTGATTTTTGTAGAGGCCCCTTGGCCACTAATTGAATTTTTGAGAAAGTCTGCACATTTGAGGAGGAATTTTTCAAATGAACCAAACATCAAGCAATTTTTATCTCTTTATCTTTAAGCTCTCTGTAAAACTGTCACAGATCCTTAAACGCTGTTCAACAACCACAAAGGAGCCAAGATAGCTTTCCATTTTTCTGGCCATGGTGGTGTCCTTGTCTGGTGGTTTCCTCTGCTGTCTGTTGTAGACAGTTCACCTTCAACAGAAAGGAACAATTTTTGGGAGGCTGCTGCTTTGCCAAAATCTTTCTTATATGGTGCCATAACGTAAAAAAAAGTATAAAAAATACATAAAGAAAAGCAAGACTATGAGGGTGGTGATGTTTGCATGATGAGTAAGAACTGTGAATTCTCGGGTCTTATCAAAATATTCTGCAGAAAGTGGAGCTCCAGTGACCATTTCCTAGAAGTGCCTTTGAGACAAGCAGCTATGTTCCCATGTCCCTGAGCAACAGAGAAAGAAAGTAAAAACTGCAGAGGCCTAGCAGATCATACAGATCATAGTTTCCTCCCCAAACCTTTCAGTACATACACAAATACAGCAATCAGATGGCTATGTGCTATAAAAATCTATGTGAGCATACTAAGGCAGGGAAAAAAGAGAAAGTAGCAGAGTTTTATGTGTAAATTATCCTTTCCTATGTAAAAGAAACAGACTTAGCCATTATGTTTACCTCCACATCTTTGGAGGCCATTTTAGCAGAGATCTCTACTTCCCTGGTGTGACTGCAACTTTAAGAATTTTTAGGTTGTGGATGATTGTGGTCTAATTGGTTGTAAAATAAACTGTTTCAAAGAACTGGCACTTCTCACATCTGCCACTCCTGGCCTAATGTGATTGTGATGTATTTGCTGATAGAGAAAAATGTTGCTAGATGTGTGTGCACTGGAAAGCTGCAAATTGTTTTGCCTTTCTTTTGTTTCTGTTTATCTTGGTTTGCAAATATTAAGCAGACATAGTTCTCAGTATGGACAAACGTGCTGCAAAATGCTGCCCAGCTGAGGAGATCATAGCTGGTTTTCAATTCTTAAAAGCACATGCAGAAGAATAAACTCACAGCTCATTTCAGAATGAAGGTTTGCAGCAGATACATAACCCTAGTGAGGAAAGGTGTAGGCAACAGAAATGCTGATGTGTTTTAATTTATGTAGCAAAATCCTCAGAGACAAGGAGGATTGTAGGTTGGCACAATTACCACATACAGGTTATACCTGCATGTCTGAGAGAGTGCCTGTTAAATGTCACATAGCCCAGTTCTTCCAGTTACACTGGTGACAAGCATTGGAGTTTCTTGTGTGTTTAGGTTGGTCTGAAGAGAGAATATGTCTCGACAGGTCACAGATGAGCAAAAGTTCTGGGTTCTTTGGTAAAAACAGGCTTTGCTCTTTCTCTCTGCATACTCCTGTAAGGGCTGGGGTTTTTCCTTTGTTTGTTTCTTTTTTTTTTTTTTTTTGGTTGGTTGAGTTTTTGTTTGGTTTGTTTGGGAGGGGGGGTGTTTTGGTTTTTTGATTTTTTTTTGGTTTGTTTTATTTTGTATTTTAAAGCCACATGAAATGCAAGCAATTCTGAGAACAAGGTACATCCACCAAAACAAAGTTCTGGAAGAGGAGCAGAGATAAGGGAGTAAGGAAGGACGAGGAAAGATGAGGCTGCATTACCACCTTTCATTCCTACAATTTGCATTTAATAGCCTTCCTGTGAGAAGGGAATGGGATGAACTTTGATAAACCATCTGACTCAAACCCTGCATATCCAGGAGCCCTTATGAAGGGGATATGGCTTGAGACAACATTTTAGCCACCATTAGCCATTTGGGATGATGTTCAGAGCAGCCTACCCTGCTCCCTCTGCTCCATGTAAAAATCCTGGCCTCAAGCCCAGGAGAATCTCACAGGTTCCACTGTGCAATGAGAGCCCCTGCGACACTTATCCATCCTATTCCCAAGTCCCGAATAGTAGAAGATGGCCAGGCTGTTCTTTCCACCACAAGGAACAGCTGGACCACACACTTGGATGGAAAACCTACCCTGTGTGCATGCAGGCTCTCCATGGTTTGCTCATCAGCAGGCACTGGGAGTCTGAGGGCAGGGGGTGTGGGTTGTTTTGTTGTTTTGGGAATGCAAGTGACCTCCTTCAGCTGCGTGTCACAGAGGACATGTTTGGGTTGGCTTTATGGTGCAGCAATATCTATAATTTTTCTTTCTTTTGTCAGTTTGTGTCGCAACCTTCATGTTGTTTGAGTGTTCAGGAGGGACCACTGGTGTCTACCAGAGCCATTTGGAAGCAATTTTTTTCTCTGTGCTGTCAAATGTAAAACAGTTTAAGTATGGCCAAATATCCAAAACCTCTGACACCATGCAATGGATAAAATAAATATTTCTGTACTATATGAAATTGAGGTGTCTCAGATCCTTCGTAGCTGACTACGTAGTGATATTTGCTTTGTGTGCTTTCTGCTTGCTTGTAAATGTGTCATCTTTAGGAAACATTTCCAATACAGATCTCAAGACTTACTGTAGGAGTAAAATCCTTCCTTTTGCTTGTATGACTTTGTGTTCTCCCCTTATACAGTGGAGGGGGAGGATGAACAGTCCTCTGCCAGCTGCCCTTGCACGATAGCATCCCTTCTTTAAGACCAGACCTCCTACTTGCTCAGGACTGAGCATATTTGCTCCAGACACACCTGGGCCAGACTTGCCTTCTGCTTGGTCTTCAGCCTTTCCAGAAAGGCTTACAAGGCCTTGTTGGTTCAGGGCTACAGCACCCTCTGAGGAGATACACAACCATCATCTCATGACCTAGACAAAAAGATTATTTAGATGTATTGTTCTAGAAATATTTTGAGTCCCACCCAGACATTTAGGGCCAAATGCTGCTCAGAAGTTTATACAGGCATAACGGCAAGTAGGCAAGTCAGTATTTCTCTCAGCAAGAACAAATCTTTTCCCTCTTTATCCTCTTTGAATGCCAGTTGTACCAGAGATCTGTGGAGGCTTGAAGATCAAGTTTGACATGCAAATAATCAGAATCAGTAATAAAATGGTCATCTTCAGTCTTCCTGCAACAGGCATCTTCTAGGTGTGTGGAGGTTAAGAGCTCCCTGACGTGGACTGTTGTTCTTGTTCAGCCTAATGAGAATTTATAGCAAACATCATGCCTGTTTCTGGGTTGTGACAAGGTAGGGTTGACTTCCTCCAGCTCCTTGTAGAGTCTGCAGAAAGAGTACGATAGCAGAAGGCCAGCTGTGGTTTTTGCATTATTTAAATGTCCCAATGACTTGTGGGCAGCTTTAAGCTTTCTCCACTCATATCCTTGAACAATCCAAGCAGTACCTGGCCAAATCCTTACCACTCTGCAGGGACATTTCTTAGCTCAGACATGATGCGTATGTAGTACCATAGGAACAGATTATGTGTTGAATTTGCCAAGAGCCAAGCAATGCAAGTAGTAACAATATGAGCCCCTTTTTTGATCTAAGATACCAAAGTGGTGGAGTGATACATTAGATACTTAGAGGCAACAGTCTGATTATAGTCCAAAATATTTATGAAAAATTAGTAGTCTTTGTAATGGGAATGCCATATAAAAGCACCCAAAGCTGCTTGCCTTTCCCAGAGGAACCACTGGAGCCTCTTGCCTGTGCTATTCCACTTCCAGAAATGAACACGATTTGGTCAGCGCAGTCCCCAGCAGGCAGTGGTGTTCCCAAAGCCACCCTGCCCTCACACAGTGCTGCCTCAGAGCTGCATTTGTATGTGGTGCTCCTTTGCTGTCCCTTATCATTCTGAATTGTCTTCAGCAAAGACCGTCTTTCACAGACCAAAGTTATTCCAGTAAAGCTGGGTTTTATTGTCTCACTTGCAGATTTTGTGGACAGTTATTCACAGGGAAAATATTTATCTTGTTTTTCCCAATCTCATTTCTACACCTGCCAAATCACCTCACCCTTTCCAACTCTTTCTAATGCCCATGAAGATCCCATTGTATCATTTCAGTCCATTTCGTAAGCTAAAGAATGTATTGGATTGGGCAGGTCTGGATTTACTGCCAACTATGACAGCTAATTCCAATGTCTGCTAGTATCTCTGGGACAATATAATGTTCTAATCTTAACCAAAACGGCATCAGACTTCTGGCATGGCTCTGTCATGGTTAGCGTCATTATTAGGGAAAAGATTTACTCCATAATGACCAACTTCATTTGTTTTTGCAGTGAATTCATACATTTATGATGGCAAGTTGTAATAATACTATTTCTCTGTTAAACCAGCAGCCCTGAAAGAAAGTGAGAAAGTAGAAATCTCAAGTTTGTTCAAAAACATTTGACCCTATCATGTCTGTGGGGAAAAAATATTGTGAACATTTAGTCAATGTGTAATATAGCTTCAGAAATGTGGTAGTGAATGAATGTTGGATTCTTTTCATTATTTTCTTTCTTAAATCTCCTGGATTGTTTGGGATTTTTAAGCCAGTCTTATGATTTTGTGGTCCAACACTTGCATTTTAAAATCTGGATACTTATATATATATTACTTACAGTAATAGATGTAGCGAATTTTATAGCTTATTTTAAAACAAGTTTTATAAGCTATGGATCTTAGGCTGGCTGCCAGATATTAGGAATATATGGATCTTCTTGATGAAAACTTGCTGTCACTGAAAAAGGTTTATGATTGCAACGAGATATGAACTGATAAGAGTTTTAAAGTCGAGCCTCTGCAATAAAAGAATTTGTGTGCACTTTCCTCCTCTTTGATCAGTGGTTAGAGTAGGAATGTGATGCATTTGAGCCATTTGGTGCAAACTGTGCTTGTGGGAGTTACTTATTTGACATGACTAGGACTAGTTATGACCTTCACCTAAAGATTTCAGCTGATTCCCCTGGGAATTGAATGAAGCCCTATGGTCTAATCTGTCCCCTCAGCTAAGGGTGCTACTGTTTCCCACATGCCTGGCTGTAATGCCTAGGGATGCTGAACATCTTGTTAGCCACTGACTTTGGCATGAGTTTCCAGCACTCTGAGAAGTTAGGCCCCACAGGGATTTGGTACATGAAAGCACCCTAAACTAGGGCATAGTTTGATTATCCTAAGAGCACAAAGCAGTTTGGGTCATTGCCTGTGGTCCTCTGAAGTAGTTGCTGTTCCCAGAACAGCTGGTAGGCTGGGAGGGAAAGGAGCTGAGCCAACCAAAGTGGAAAAGCCAAGACAGTTCTACAGAGAAGTGTCCAGTTTCTAAGCCCTTGCACTGGGACAGTGGTATGAAAAGTCTGGGGCTGCTGCCCAGGGAGACTGGCCTGAAGGAAAAACTGAATGGCATAAATTAAACATGACCCAGCATTATAATACATGGGGTGAATTCACAGGAGAAGCTCACAAAACAAAAACTGTGAATGGGTAGAAGTGAAGCCTTGTCTCATTTACAGAAAGCAGAGTTTATGAGTATGTTGAAAACACATGAAGGTGAGAGTAAAATCAACCAAAAAAGGGGGAGAAGTGCTGGCCCAGCAGCCGGTCCCTGAGTCTTTTTGTGCCTTGTAGCTTGAACAAAGCAAGGCAGACAGGGAGAGAAGAGAAGAAAAAAAGTTGCAAGAAGGACATCTCTGGAGGGATGTACATGAGTGAAAGGAGGTAGTGACCTTTCTTCTCAGTTGACTCCCAAACTGTGGTGGTGGGAAGGCAGGGATAGCCATTATTACTCCATAGATTATAGTTAGGTGTACAGCTATACACCAACTGTGCAAACTAGAGACTTCCCAGGCAGTGTTCTGAAAATCAAATTATCCTTTTATTATCTTTAGTTTTTCCCTTCTCTTACCTTGCCTCCTAGTCCTCTGTATCCTGTTATTGATTCTGCAAGAAAGAAAGACTCTGAGTGCATTATTCTCAGCTGGGCAAATCTGGTGGCTCCCTGCTCCCATTCAGATGAGCAAGAAGGATTTTGATGGCAAGGAGAAAAGTGGAAGGGAGGGGTAGAACAGAAAACTGCATCTGGAAGGTAGGAAAGCACAGGTCCAGGAAAGCACAGTCATGTAAAGAGAATATTTTGTCTTTAGCATAGTGTGCATTTGCTCAGAGTATAATGGAGAGGAAATCTCTGAGTAACATTTTAAACATATCTTCCAGCCCTGGTTATATACACTCACATAAATGGCTCAAGTTTCACTCCTGTGGATTATTATTGTATCAGCACAACCTTGAACTATATTTATAGTCTTGTAAGCTGCCGAGTTGCAACCCGCTTCTTGTTTTTTCCTGGTGGCAGCCAGCATGGCCTAAAGGGGTGATTGCAGCTGAGAGTGTCAGTGGAAGAGATTGGAGTCTGGCCACTCACTCTCTGTGTGGCCATGAGCAATTCCCTGCTTCTCCATACCTCAGTTTCCCCACTGATAATGGCAGGAAAGGTTATTATTCCCAAGGCAATTGTAAGCACTTTATTAGAACTTCTTGTACCTTTGCTGTTGAACACCTGGTTGAAGCCTGGTGGTTACAGTAGCTGGCTATGTGTGATAGCAGCAGCTTCTCCTGAGACCCCTTTTTCAGCCCCTGCTGACTGTGAGACAGAGCTGCAGAGGACTCTGGTGTAGGTGCCTGTGTCTCCATGAAACCACCATGGCCCGGTGTTCACTGTGATTTTTGGAGGACAGACACACAGGATTAAAAGGCTCCACCGTTTACAGAATGACAGATAGGATGCCATATCTGCATACTTGAGGAAAACTAATTTTCTTTTAGAGACAGGCACTAGGGAAGACTGATTACATTAACCTTTTCTTTTCTAACACAGTTTATACAGAGTTAGGAAAGGCAAGAATGTACCGAAAAGGAGAGCAAAAGTCTCTCAGTGCTTGCCAGAGCTGTGGGTACCAACAAACAGGAGTGCAGGTCTGAGGAGGTGGTGGCAGATGCCGGAGCTCGCCCTGGGGTGGGAAGCTGTGCTGATGAGGCCGGCTGCAGAGTTCACTGATTCTTATTTGTCCAATACAGAATTATCCCACATCTCATGTGACATAACCTTGTTGCCATCGTGCCTGGCCCTCTGGACAGAGCCTTGTTTTGCCAGGGTTCACTTGAAGTCTAAGGCCTGAAAGGTCACGTCGCATAGTTATAACTTCCAGCTCCCAGACTATTGCTAGCTCCTCTCTCTTGTTTCTAGGTTTCCTCTCTCCAAATGTGAAGCCTACAGAAACTCACTCTTCCTATTTCCTGTAACAGTTTTAATCAGGTTTGTGATGTGCAGCAGTGCGCACTTTGCAACTTTTATCTGATGGCAACAGAAAAGTGTTCACAAAATTAGTTGATTATATATGGTCGTGTTAGGTTTTTTTTTTTTGGTGGTGGCTTTTTTTTTTTTGTGGGGGAGGGGTTGTTGGTTTTTCTTTTTTTTTTTAACAAATAGCTAGCTTTTTCTTTATTTTCATTCCCGTTAAAGCTTCAGTCACATCTCTAACCTTAGGGGCTACCCAGACGTAGAGAGGGCTTTCGTTTTTCAACACATTCCTATCCTTTGCTGTCCACAAGCCAAGAGATGATGTGATCCTGGCAGCCCAGTTTTTGTGTTGAAAGTGTGCTTTGTGCTAAGGTTCTTCCCCCTGGAGTCTTCTTTGTGCACTTCTCAAAATTATGAAATCAGGGATCATAACTCAGCAGCTAATTAGAATGATGATAACACCTTAGCCTTGGCAGCTTTCCAGCTCACCTGACTGCAGCAGTGGGCTCGCCTTGGAGTTTGGTCTTATTTCAGTCTCCAGGCCCTTGAGTGCTGTGGTTACTCCAAAGGTGTAGGTCTCCCACCATGGCCCATTCCAACCCACAGCTGGGCTGGTGTGGCCTCGCTCCTTCTCTGAGATTCCAACATCAAGTTCAGCTCACCTCAGCTCCATGGCACCCTCAGGGATCACGGGCAAGAAGAGAAATTGTGAAGTTGCATTGCTGTAAGAGGGAGCGCTTTAGGAGACACACAGACTGCATAGCCCTTTGCCATCAGTGGAGGTACTGTGGCTCCTCCTAGGTCACATCCTGTACCTTACATCTAGATCTGCATCAAGAAGAAGAAGAAATCCGAACTGTCCCTTTCAGGAGCAGAGAAGAGCTGAGAAAGAGGAGCAGTCACTTTAAACCGAGGAGTCCAACAAAATACTTCCCTTCTCCATTAATAGTCATTAAAAAAAAAAAAAAAAAAAAAAAAAAAAGGCACTACTTGAGCCAGTTCCTGATTGTAGTTTTTTGGGGTGGGACAGGAGAGAGGAAAGGCTGAGTCACAATTTCTGAGCACTCAGCTCTTCCATAATGCTTCATCACCAAGGATTTTAAAGGTTTTGACATATGAATGAGTTAAATTTCACCACTTCCTAGTCAGGCCAGGAAAACCTTTGCTGAGCTCATTCACAGATGAAATGGAGCAAGCCTTTAGGTCAGAGTTTTCCAACCTGGATACTTCATGTTAGATACCAAAGCTAGAAATAACTTAAAAATGTAGTGGGTTTAAAATGCATTTATCCATGCTTCTACTGCCACAGTAAAAATAAGTATCTGGGTTTATTTTGGATTTAATCAGACTGTGGAATTCAGTAGCCCACTTCTGATCTGGTAACACCAGATACCTTCTCAGCCTCCACCAGAATTATCTATGAAAGGCCGAAGAGGAGGCAAATTTGCTATTTTCTGCTGAAGGGAGGGTTTCTCACTCTACAAAGTAGTAGCATCCTCCCTTCTTGCCTCTCATCTTCCCTCCCTCTGGTTTTCTGTGTCCAGGACCATAGCAAAAACATTGCAGATATTGGAGCCTTCAGCACCTTCAGCTCCAGAGATGCCTCCCATCAGGTCTTCACTCCTTCTACTTCTCAGAGCTCTTACATTGGAGAAGCCAGCCCTATCCAGTCACCATCTGCATACGGAGGATAAGAAAATTCCCATGAACCTGTACAACAAAACAATGGTTTGGACACAGTTAAGTCAGGGGAAATCTATGTGAAACCAACCAAAGTTGAGTTACCTTGGAACCATTCTGGGCCATGAGCCCTAAGTGAGACTTCAAGGACTTGGAGCACTCCTTGAGCTGCCTGTGTGGCAAGGCTGGGGTGTTCTAACCAGCTGATCTTCACTGAACTGTTCAGGCTGCTCACCTGGGCTGGAGTTCTCCGGAGGGCTGTCCCCTTTTATCCACCTCCAGCTTCCTTGCCTGGACCTGCCCCAGCTTGTCCTGGCACAAGCTAAGGTACCCCCATCCAGATCTGAGCTTAGTAGCTTCTGAGTAGTCACTGTGGGGTATGCAGGACCAGGCACAAATCTTTGGCAGAGTACAAGACCTGCTGAGATGTCTGTGTTCTCTTCCTCAATAGTGTGTCTTGCAGGCAGTGCTGTGCTAAGGGGACTTTTGTGACAGTAGCATATTGCAAGGCACTATGAGTATCCTCAGGGCTCTGGGCTAAAGTTTATTTTGCCTCTGTATCCTGACCGTCTGAGCAGAAAGGCTGGCTTAGCTTGTAAATGTGGCTTCACAGAAACATGGCAAAAGACAGAGATACCTTAAGCCAGTAAATGCTTCCAGATGGGGGCATTTCTGGTGAACTTTTTACTTCTGCCTCTAAATGAGGCACTGTTAGCTATTTACAAAGATCGAAAAGATTTGAGCCTTAGGTAGAGCTTTCTTTCTTTCTCTCTTTCTCTCTTTCTCTCTTTCTCTCTTTCTCTCTTTCTCTCTTTC
>JANPWX010000449.1:1058039-1206251 GCA_024734555.1 Trochalopteron elliotii | reverse complement strand
TCCCTCTCTTTCTCCCTCTCTTTCTCCCTCTCTTTCTCCCTCTCTTTCTCCCTCTCTTTCTCCCTCTCTTTCTCCCTCTCTTTCTCTCTTTCTCTCTTTCTTTTTCTCCCTGTATGTCTTTCTCTTTCTCTCTCTGTCTTTTTTTACTCCCTGTCTCTATATTTTTTTCCTTTTTTGCTTTCTGAGTATTTTAAGTTTTCCTCCTTTCTCTCTCTCTCTTTTTTTTTTTTTTCAAAACAAAGCTGGTAAGAAGAAGGAAACACTGCTGTTTTAAAAAATGCAGCTTAATATATTCCTAGAAGCCTCTAAATAGAGATAAAACAGTCAAAAGAGGGGGAGAAAGCAAGTTTTTGACAGTAATAGCAGTGAGCCAGTGGAACATCTTGAAAGGAACTAGCCTTGTCCTAGGAAATTAAAAAGACATGTGTGTAGCTGTTAAAAAGCTTGAGAAAAGTGTCTATGATTCTCAAGCAAGGCAGTCCTGCAGGAGGAAGTTTACAAGATCTAGGAGTAGTAGTATCCGTGACTTTAATCTGGTCTTGGAAATTATTAGTTCTAAGCATGCTGGAAGGAATTAAGACCAAACAAGGGGTTTCAGTTTAGAATCTGAGTCTTTGATGCTTTAGGAAAGTAATTTGATTGCATCAAATGGGTCCCAGGGATAGGAACCTTAGTCCATAAATATCACCGATCCACATCATTAAAAAAACTTCAGTGTGCACTTTTTTTCCCCTTCTTCTTTTTTGCAGTGCTAATATTCTTTGGACATAAGAGGCCCACAGCTGAATCAGCAGGGAGATTGATTTCTCTCTCTCCCTTTAAAGGAGGGAAAGAAGGTCCCTTTGGGTCAGGGTTAAGGGCTTGGAAGGGGCCTAATGGGAAAGTTCATCTCACAGCTGCCAGCAGTATATAGTACCAGGCTCATGGATAACAACAGGATGTGGGTTTTGAGCACTGTCAGCTCCTTCATGATATATTTCTTTTTAATTTTCTCCTTTTAAAATAATACACCAGCTAAGAACATTCTTTATTATCATAACAAAATCTCTGCTCCAGTGACTCTGAGACGTTCCTAATTGTTTTCAATCTGTCAGGAGCGCTTTCTGTTTGCATTTCTGCAACCACTCAAGAGATTGCTGTAAAGAAAACAAACAAAAAAAATAGCCTGGGCTAACTGAGGAGTTGGGTAATGGGTTGCAGCACTTTCACCTCACTCAGTGCCGCTGAGCAGGAACCAAAAACTGAATTGGTTGGTAATAACTCGAGTATCAGCTTTGTAACAGCCAATTTTGAGCTGTTGTTAGCACTTCAAGTCACCAAACAGGCACAGTGACAGCCAGTGAGTTAAAAATAAACTCTGGTTATGGTGGAAGGCACAGGGAAAACACACCATTCACCCAAGTAGAGATGGAAAGTGAAGGAAAGAGTGCACGTAGCTCTTTGCACTGTCATCCTGTGAATGACAAATAGCAGTGCATTTCCCACGGTGAAAAACACATCTGATCTGACTTTTCATGCTGTTTTCTAAAGAGTGATCTCACTAACATGAGAGCAGAGTGATTTTTGGGAACAGCCGTACTCTGAGTGCTCGCTGCTGTTCCTACAAGAGTCCATGGTGCAGGGCAGCCTTATCCCACCACACGAGCATCCTCAGCAGCACGCTGTACTGGTCTTGCTGCCTGATGGAGGGAGGGGTGGGGGCACAGACGCTGCAGGGCAGGCAGTGCACAGGCAGCCCAAGGCCTCCCACAGATATCTGCCGACAGAGCTGGGACACATGGGCCATGGGAGGAGTACCAAGGAATTTTCCCAGCATCGTTCCCTGCCTGTGTGGGTGTTGCCTCTCACCATGGAGGCAGCTTGTTGTTATGAGTCTGGGTATTTACAGCACGAATGGTGGGCACCCAGCCCAGAGGGAGTCCCTGCTCTACCACAGGCTGTAGGAGAGAGGTGCTGCCTTGAAGAGCTGCAGAACTAAGATGGAAGAAAGCTGTCCCATTGAGCAAGAGAGTATTCATGTTGCCTTCTAGAAATGCCGGTGAGATGTCAAGCCTGTCCCTCTTCATTAGTGGTACAGGGACCAGCAGTTTATCTGCAGACAGCTTGGATCTCTTCTTGGGCTTGGTGATAGGATGTAATGGTCATGATGACAGGGGCCCATAGCCAGAGAGAAATCTGATTTCAAACCTGGTAGACTTTAAAGGGAACAAGAGAAAACAGAGGAGCTGTAGATCAAGTCCATTGAGGTTTATTCAGGATAACCCAGAAAGATGAAGACAGAATTGGTCACTGAGCTCCTCAATCACAGCTTGGTGATTGAGAACTGTCCTCCCATAGCTCTCTCTGGCTATCAGGGTTCAATATGTCCCTCAGTGCAGAAGTAGCTGAAGAAGAGTCAGGGCTGATTTTGCACACATTAACAAAAAAGCAGAACCACAGGAACTGTCAGTTGGTATGTTTAGAAGGAACTCATCACCCTGGCATCTGGTATGCTCTGAGCTGCTCTCAACTACCGACACAGAGAAGTTCACACCAAAGCCCAGGAGCTCTGACCACCCCTGGAGAAAGGCCTGAGTGAAGAGTGGGTCAGTGCAGAGGACCCAGAGCCATGGGCCCGAGTCAGGCTTTTGCTGTGAAGAATGGGAAGAAGGGCCTATGTAAGAAAGGATATTTATCCTGCAGGTTTGGAAGTCATGACTCCTTTTGCTCTGCCACAGACTTCCCACATGTGCTTTAAGCACATCCTTCAGCTCTCTTTGGCTGCCTGTGTAAGATGGAAGATCCAGAAGCTCTCTGTCTCACCAGAGAGCTGTAAAACATGGTCTATTCCAGTTTTCAGGGTCTCACATAGTCACTTATCCAAGTAACTTAAAAAATTTCAGCTTAAAGCAAACCATCTTTGGGACCCCTGCTTGATCTCAGTACTTGGGAGGAGCCCACAGTAAGAAAAAGACTGGAGGTTCCTGTTCCCCACTGCTGCACAGATGTGGCTGAGGAGTCTTCTAGTGGGATATGGTCTCCCACCTGTTTTGCACCAATATGAAAAGTTCTGCAAAATGCAAGGCAGCAGTTGGGTTCATGCTTTTCCACAGGAAGTGCTGGACACAGAGATAAGCTCGTCCAAGTTAACACTGGGATAACAGCAAATCTTTAGCAAGTAGGAATGTGAATCATGGCATCCACCATAGCCATGGGGTATGTGAGGTCTCTGTCACTTTTTTTATGGAGAAGCAAAATTGCTTTTCCTCTCATCTTCCTGGGAAAGAGGAGACAGATGGTTAGCTTGACTTGTCAGGAGTGTTGTTGCTACTGCTTCTTGTCCTCCCTGTGCCCTTTGGCTGCCTTTGCTCTCTGCAGCAGCATACAGGCATACACAGAGTGGTTGTGGGCAGAGGAGGAGAAAACAAGCTCCAGAGCAAAACAGAAAGTATGTTCTCATGCAAACCTCATTAATAATGGAGAGCTAGTGAAGAGAAATGATATAAAAAACAAGATATTTCTTGTTGGAAAGAGAGGGAACATGCTGCAAAGAGGGAATGTGAAAGGTGAAGGCTTTCAGAGTTTACATCACTCTCCATAAAACAAACTTCAGGCTTTTTCAGTTACTACAATATTGAGCCAGGCAGTGGGATGACAAACATCACTTAAAAATAAACAAAGAAATCATTTTATGTCGAGATTTTTTATGATCTCAGATTCTTTTGTTTTTAGGGGGTTTTTTTCTATTTCAATTCAACATCTCAAATTTTCTTTCTTACTGCTGGCTCCCCAGAGAATTCAAGTTCATGCTGAAACGATAAGCCCTTTTCTCAGGTAAAGCGAATTAGGCCTATACAGCACTGCTCAGCAAATGCATGTCTCTTGGAGACATACTGCCAGCAGGGACTGTGGCTTAGCAAGTCATTTATTATTCAGGGCCATCATGCTACTTTCTGGCCCTATGGAACAGGTAGATTCTTCAAAGATGCAGTGCCTGTAACTCTGCCCAAAAGTATCTGCCACAGTATGACATAAAGTTCTCCTAAGACTGTGATCCATGAGTTCTTTCTCTTTTATCGTGGGCATTACTCTCAGAAATGCATACGAAATTGATTTCCTTTTCATTACATTGTTTTCAAATGACTCTTCTGTTTTCTTCTGCTTGGTTTTTGGCAATCTCAGTGGCTTGGGAGCTACACAAAATAAAATTCAGAGTGTCTCCAAATGTTTCACTGACAAAGTTGTCAGTGCTTGCTCCTCCCTGTTTTATTGGGTTTGGATGTAGCAAGGAAACTGCAAAGAATGGGGGCATCACGGTGGTAAAATTCCAATGCAAAAATATAGTAATCAGAAGAAAATAGATCCTTTTGAGCTTACAGAGGTAGAATCAAGAGCAGAACTTGGATGCTGGATGCTAAATCTGGTAGTCATTTGGGATGTTGGGGTTTTTAACTGCAAAATTCAGAAAGAGAACACATAGAATCAGTTGCTTTAATATGCACTGCCCTTCTGAACAGCGAAGTTCCCAAATAGCAAAACTCTCCCAACAGCTCTCCCCTTGCCTGCAAACAGCACGCTTGCATGCAGGGAGGGGGAAAAATGCAGTCACATTCCTTTCGCACTCCCACTCGCCTCTGAGGTTCTTCCACTTCCTTCCTATGGCTTTTTTTAGAACTGTAGTGTTTTTCTCACGTCCGGCAACAAAGGATGTTTTGTGCTGCTCCTGAGGTTGTTGGTTTCTTTTTTTTTTTTTTTATTTTAGATGCATGTTTGAAAATATCACTTTTGTTTGTGTGGAAGCAAAATTATTTTCCCTCTGGTACTTTACAGATTTGGTCAGTTGCTGAGGACTTGTTTAGTAGGTAAAGTTCTCCCACCAGAGTCAACATTTGTATTTTTCTGCAACCTTCTTATTTACTTGTAAAAACCACCATGCTGCAACCCTAAAGGTAGAACGATATTGGGGAGTCAGTGATATTGCAGTGATTTCTCTGCCCTCTTCATGAATAAGAAATGGAATCACTCCAGAATTACCATGGTGCAGATGAGAGAAGGGCATGGTGCATAAACTGGTTCAGAAAATGCATAGCTTACAAAATCCACAAAGGTCTTTTGTTGCTCCCAGCTAAAAATCCAATGAGGAGATGAAGGAGGACAGGTCAGTAATGGAATCACAGTCTCCAGCCTGTAGAGTCTGCTCTCCCATTTTACAGTAGTGTAACATCATGAAATAAGAGTGGAGATATGCATCCAGGATTAAATCTTTGGGGTTTGTTACATTCTTGTTCCCAATCATTATAACTGGGTCTTTGTCACAGTGATAAATTGACTGTGGTCACACACATTGACATTATTCACTTTGAGAAGTAAAACTCCAAACATCAGTCATTGCTGTGTCAGGGACCCTGGATATTGGATATTCAAGCATTCAGTGTTTCCAATTTATTATAATTTGTAGGCAACAAGACAAGGTGGGGAGAAAGCCCATAGACAGCCTGGAATTATATCATAAATCTCCAAAAGCCCTAACATAATCTTTAAGACTACCTTCAGTTCCTCAGACAGGGAGCATGAGTGATACAGTGAACTTGATTTTGACCTTTTGTTCAGCAGTGCGGTACAGGTATTATTACTCTGTTGGCTTTGGCTTCTGTGGGACTCGGTGTGTAAGCGTCTTGGAAAGGAAGTATTCAGTGAAAAAACATAAGGAGTGCTATCTCAGTGCCTGCTTCATCTCAATAGGCAGGGTGAAGCAAAGAGAAAATGGGAGATTATGAGTCTCCACTGCCTGGTGTAGGAATTGCTCCTGGGTTGTGGAGATGGGGCTAGAGAGAGGTACCACCCACTGTCACTGCATCCTTTGTACTGCACATAAATTAAGAAATACCCATACACCTGTTACTTGCTGGATGTTTTCTCCAGATTCCTGAGAAATACCAATACCAGCTCTCCAAAACAGTCAGCAAAATGCAGGAACCTGCTGGAGCTCTTACAAAGGGAGCCCTGATCAAGAAAACTATTTGATTGCTGCTTTTGTGGCATGTCTGGCTTCGTATACCTGCTGCCAAGTTTTCCAGAGTGGATGGGGGAATTTTCCCCCATTATATTGCCAAAGCCTTTCAATAGTCTTGGAGCCTGCTTTGGTTGGTGTGACCCATTGGACATGTGCTGGGGAGTCATAATGACACATGCACAAAGGGGGGGAACCTGTGCAGACCATATATGTCCCTGTGACTTCCTGATAGCTCAGCTGTGGCTCTATTCCCTGTCTTCTCCCCTAACACTAGGCTGAATGGAGGGAGAAATGACAGATCTGAGTGACTTGAGTTGCCCCTCAAGTACCGCCTCACTCTGAAAGTCTGGCTCTAGGAATTTGTGCTGTGGTGCCATCAATCCTCACTTTTCTGCTAGATTATTTCTTCCCAGCCTTCCAGAAAGCAACACATACCCGAGCCACAGGCATCCCGGCAGCCCAAGGCTGACACAGACACATGGAGGCTGCTTCACGCTAAGATGCCAGGCAGTGAACTGAGATGCCCGAGGCATGTTTGCTTGTTTCATCCACCAGTTTGGATAAGGGCAGTGATTCTGACAGAGTCAAACACCCAGGATGGTAAATATCTCAAACAAACACATCTGTTTGCCAAAAGTGAGTCTGTCTTCCATTGGGTTTGGCTAACATGAGCTAGCAAACCTGATTTAACCTCAGCCTTTTACTCGAGGTAGGCACAGCAACTTGCAGCTGCTTCTGGAGAGGCATTTTCTCTAAATGGCTGGGTGAAGCTATCACTGGTGAAAGGTGGTGTCATGTAGCTGTCCATGGCAAGACCTGGCTGGCACTACGACACCTTGTCAGGAGAAGCTGGTTTTGTGGTTGCAGTGGGATGTGCCATAACAGCCCTATGAAAAGTACTGCCTGGTTTTTCAGCGACCCAAACAGTTCCCTAAGCCATCAGCTGATGGTTTCTAACCCAGCAAGCACCATGGCTTATGCCAGCCCCACACCTCAGTGGGTGGTACCCTGTGGCCATGGCCAGTGTGCTGCAGTGCAGCAAGGTCAGTGCTTCTCCAGACAGAGAAACAGTATTGGCAATGTAGCCTGGGTAAACAGCCTGCTAGTCTATGCTCAACTCACTTTGCAAATCAGGATAAATAAAAAAATTAGTGAACTTCACTATCTTTTTCATTTATACAGCAAGAATACCCTTAACTACTTGTCTAAGTAACACTTTCAATAAACAGCAACAGGGAGGGAGGTGCTGTGAAGACTTTATCTTGCTCCTACACTGGCCTACTCACCCCTGTTGCAGTCTCCAGTCAACCCAGGTCACACTGGCAGCCTGGTCTTGTTGTTCCTATTTCTTTAAAGTTGCTGGCTTACATTTATTTGGATCCCATTAGAAAAAATATAAAGCGACAGTTTAAACCACCATCCCTAGAGGCAACTGCGATCCTGCTTCAGTAAAGACAAGCAGGTGCTGCTGTGACACCAGCTGACACCTGTGCTGCTTCTCCACCACTGGGACTTTTACCAGATCAGGATGGTGATGCTTTCATGGCCCTCAAGTGTAGTCTGGCACAAAGAGGTGAAATACACCTACTTTGCCTTTTCCAGGAAATGTGATTTATGATCAGGAAGGATCCACATTTCAAAGTGGGCAAGCACTGCAGGACAGAGCTTCAGCAAGCTCAGCCAAGACAGCACCCAGGGCTGTGGTGCTCTGTCCCAGCCCTAATGCTGCAAGGAAAAGGAGGGTGAAACTGTGTGAGACTTGGCAAATCTTCATGAAGCCATGGAGGAACTGTACTTGGAAGAGAAATGCAGCCCCTAGATTTACTCTGCTAATCCCAAACAACCTCTGGATAAATTTCAGCTGAAAACTGGTTCTTTCATGCCTGCGATAACTGCATTTGACAGCCAAACAGAGACCCTTTCATATTCAAAAATAGAAGAAGCAATTAATTATTGGAGTCAATATAAGCCAGGAGCTGGCAGAGTAGCAGAGCAGTGTCTGCAGTGATCTGACTGTAGCAGAGGCCACAGTGGCTTTAGAGCTCATGCGCCCGTCACCCCAGGGGGACACACCAGCATTTGGAATGCAAAGCTGCTCAAACACAGGCACAAAACAGAGTCATGCCCTAAAGCTGCAGGGTTGGTAGGCAGCAAAAATGGAAGGCAACCTCTGAACCCCCTAAAGAGCTTGATGGAGTCAGTGCTACTTTCTCAAATCCAGCCTGGCTCGGATTTGGGCAACTGGAGCTGAAATACTTGCCTGTTTGGTTTATTGTTCTCCAGTGGCTGTGTGCAGCAAGTTGCTAGTGTGTCAGAGGCAAGCCTTGGAGATTAGTGGGCAAGCCCTGAGAGCCAGAGCCACTGATTTCTCACTCTCTCTCTCATAGCTGGATAATCTGGTTCAGTGAGGAATGAAGCATTGTGCACCAAAGCCAGGCTCAATTTTTTCTGTCTCAGTGTTTACCTGGAATACCATGATGCGAGGCGGTGACAGGACTTAGGGACTCCTGGCTTTGTTGCTAGGTACTTGATAGCATTTGGCCTTCTGTTGACTTTTTAGTCCTTTGGACATTGGAGAATTCCCCAGAAGGGAGCTTTCCTTATCCTCCATAAAAATCCTATTAGGTTTTTTGGTGTTTTTTTTTTTACTATCAAGCCCAGCTCTTGACACTTTCTAGCCACAAGCTGTCCTCGTGGATTAGCAACCCAGTGAGGTAATGAAAGTCAGCTGCCTTAGACACTTCATTTTCTGCTGCAAGATGCTTGCACATGACCGAGGTCACTGATGTTTGGTGAGCCCAAACCATGTGGAGAATTGCAAGGACAAGCAGGTCCTGAGCTGGAGGAGATTGTGGCTAGGAAACCAAGGTGGTGCTGCAGCGATGTGAGTCAAGGAGGGACCTTTGAAGTGCAGTCTTTGGGCAGCTGCCTGGGCCAAAAGCAAACACTGCACAGGACTTCCACTTTGCTAACAATAATGAAAGCAGTTCCTGGAATGATTTGCTTGTCCTGACAGCAGCACAGTTTGGTTGAAATATGTACAAATTTAAAAAAAAAAAAACAATTAAAAAAAGAGGAATTTGTAAGAGAGGCCCTGTTCCTTGGACTGGTTGTTCTCACAGCCTCCTTTCCTTGTTCAAATTAGTAATTCCCAGCAAAGCCACGATTCAAGTGCACAGTGACTGCTCTTTTAACATGATCAAAGGAATAATTATATGCAGTGGCATTCTCCAAACACAACAATCGCATGTGATCTGCCCGGCATGGGGAGCCAGCTGCATGTGTGCAGAAAACCCCCATTTGCTTCTCAGACAGGCAGCCCCAGGTTGCAGCCAGAGACTGTCCCTGCCTGCCACCACAGAGCTCTTCCTCAGCTGCCTTACACTGTGTAAGCTCACTCCCTGCTTTTGGGCTGCCCAAGTGGCAGGGGGGTGTGGAGGTCCTTTGTTTCTCTGTGTATTCAGGGGGTGAAGGGGGAATTCTCCTAAAAATCAACTACTGCTTGCTTAGTTTATCCTGGAATGGAAACTTTATTTATAGAAGCAACAGCAGCAACAGGCACCCTGGGCCCTAGCAACAGCAAAGTGAGCTCCACAGGTCCTGATGGTGCACCTGAAGGTGCTGTGCTTCAGCAGCAGATTTTGCTCATGGTCTCCCACTTTGCACCTGTCCCGTCTCTTCTAGGAGCTGCAAATCAGAAGTCAGCCTTTTCTTCATCCGTGGAGCTGTTTTTTCCTCGCCCTCATCAGTCAGCATAGTGTTGTGTGTCCAGGAAAGGGAGGATTTGTGGGGACACATGGAGGTAGGACCTCTCCTGGAGTGGAAAAGGTTTCCCTGGTGGCCTGAAGTGGGTGGGTCAGCACTGGGCCACCAGGGCTTTTGAGCCATATGGGCTGAGCTGAAAGTCATTGAGCCCCTTGACTCCAAAACTCTTCTGCAAAATCCCTGGCTATTGTTCAAGCCCAGAACTTTCAACGTGCAATATTATTGCTGGGTCATCCAGCCTTTCCATTGCAGTCTTCCTGCATCTGCTTTACCCGGATCACACAAGCTCTGTGTGGAAATCCCTGGAGCTGCTCATGCTCACCCCATTGGTAAAGCTCACCTGAAATCCCTGCTGAGGTGCATGCCTGGGAGGCAGCAGTGCAGATGCTGGTCCAGTCTGCATTTCATTGTGCATGTGTGTCCTGTCTCATTGAAACTATTTCTGGCACGGTCTTGTCTCTTTTCAGTTAAGCACTTAGGATGAGCATCTGAAAAGCCAAGATTGCCCATGTAAATTGATGCCTGGACCTGGAGTTTTGGAGTGGTCTGAAACTCAAACAAATCATCCTCTACACCTTGTGAAATGGAGTCTCACCTTGACGATGCACATAGTTGGCCTCATCTATTAATTTTGTCTCCTCTTCATTCAATTATTCCTTAAACAAGCCACCAAGTAAGATGGGTACTGTTGAGATGGTGTTGACTGCTTGGTGGTCTACATTGTATCTCACCTTCATCAGTTTTTTCATATCTTTTTCCACATGAGGCTGTAGATTATCTAGATTATTTTTGTTAATAGGAGACAGACGGGAATTGGGTGTCAAGTTGTGATTCTGAAGCATTGAAGCATAGGAGCTTCTTAGCCTTTTTAAAAATGCATGGTATTAAAGATAATTTAAAACAAAATTAGTTTCAGGCATTTAACAATTAGTGAAGCAAAATAGGTGTTTAATAGAGAGGAAGAGTAATTCTTTAGTCTGAGTAGTCACCTCTGAACTCCAGGCTGACATACTTACATCTGGTACAAAAAGCCAGACTCTTCCATGCTCTAAATCTGCCTTGTTTGCCCTGGTACTGCGCAGCTCTCATTCCAGTGGATTGCATTGCCTTTTTCAATCAGATGATGCACAGCACAGGAACAATATGGGAGGAGAAACACTGGCATCACTGATATATCTAGGATCTTGTGCGTTAGACAAATCAGACTTAGGAGGGCTTACTTTGCCTGGGTCCTTTAGTCGAACCTTCAAAATTAAAAGCAAGAGGCATTTTTTGGAGTACACACAATTGTAAAATGAGCTGCATACACAACTGTAAAATGAGGACTTTTACACATGGCTGAAGAATAACTATACTGGGTCTGAAATGAGAATGTCAACTCCAGCATCCTGTCCTAGTTCTGGCCAGGAGTGGGTGCTGGAGGAAAAATGTATGAAAACAGGCAAATATGGCACAGTCCTTTTCCTGATGCAGTTGTAGGGCTGGGAGTTCCTCAGTCACAGACAGTATCTTTCTGTTTAGTAATTCAAATGGACTTTCTTTCCCTCCACAAGTTTGTTTTAACTTTTGGCCTCAGCAACAGCTGATGGCAATGAGTCCCACAGTTTAATTTGCATTGGATGGAAACCTGCTTACTTTGGTTTTCTAGAAACTTGATGCCTGCTAATTGCATTTAATGTCCTCCTCTGGAAAAAAAGGAGGGATGAGAGGCTCCAAACTCACCAGGTTACAGGTGCCCCATTATCAGGCATCCACAACTGGCTCGTGCTTCACCTCATGCAGTCACTGCATGGCTCAGCCTCCTGCCCTGGCACTGTCTGGTGAACTGTGATCTCACCAGTGGCTTCCAGCAGGCCAAGCCTCTGGGCAGGCCTGCTTGTAGCAGTTCAGCAGGTGAATGGACAGTCACCCAGGCTCCCCTCTTGCTCTATTATGTCTTTTATCATTTCTAGCTCAAAGTCAGGTTGATATTGTCTAGGATTTTTTCATATGTGAGCTTTGCACTCAGTCAGCTATCACACACCCCTTGGATGCCAAATAATGCAGAGGGCAGGAAAATGGGATGCTCAAGTGCCCCAGCTTGGGTCAACTGCAACAAAAAGATTATGCAGATCTGAGGTAGCCAGTTTTCAGATGCCATCCAAATACCATCACAGAAATCTTTGTGTGGCCATGTAGGAATGTGCACCAGAAGCTCTGACACCAACTGCCGGCTTATTTACTTACAAAGAATGATCCATGCTCCAAAGCTCTCTGTCAGCTCCATTTTTTTTCTTTCTTAATTTATATCCCTCTTTTCTCATTGACTAGTAGAAACTGCCCTCCTGATTTAAACCCCAAGCCAAGGCTAAATATCACAAGTTATGCATTTCTGTAGCATCTCTCTAAACTGCCCCCCTCATTTGGGAGGGATGCACTTCACCCCCAGGTTTCATATACTACGTCTGAAGGATGCTTGTAAACTGTATGAGAAGATTATTTTTCTTTTTATTGGTACAAAAATATCATCAGCTTAATCTGGCAAAGTACTCTTAGTGTGGACACATCTGGCAAAGCTGTACTGGTAGTGGAAAACCTCTTTTCACAAGCAAAACAAGTTCTACCAGTACAAGTGTGGGTTTGTCACTGTAACTGAGGGGAGAAATGGCTCAGGGTAGGACTGAAGATCCTATCTCCCATGATCTGGAAAAGAGGGTGGATAGTGAGGTGACAATGTTTGCTATTGATAGTAAGTTATTAAGGGTCATAAAAATGAAAGTTGACTGCAAAGACTTGCAGAAGGCACTCACTGTAGTGAGGCAATAAAAAAGCAGATAATTTAGATAAACACGGGGTGTTGTTCGTGGGAAAAACTCCATCCTAGATGCCAGTTGTGATAGACTATGAGTTAGCTGTGTCTGTTCAGGAATGAGATCCTGGAGTTGTAACAGCTCTGTGAAAACAGTCTCTTGTTCCTTGACAGCAGTGCAAAACAAATCAAACATCAGGAGTTATTAAGAAAAAGAGAAAAAACAGAGCTATACAAATTTGCTAGCTCTGCCTTTCCATCTCAGAAAGAGAGTATTAGAAATAAAAAGGCACTAAAGTTGTGAGGATAACCCAAAGTATAGGACAATTTCTACATATTTGGGACTCCCTTGTCAGAAAAGGGAGTGAAAGAATAGTATAGAAGTGCTGATGACCATGAATGCCCTCCAGCGAGTCTGCTGGAAATCATTTGGGCTGTTTCTTTTCTCACAAGACCTGTGGGATATCCAGTATGGTGATGGTGGTGCTGGGCTTTGGACAAAGAGAAGGAACAGTTGCAGAAACTGTAGAACTCACTCCCACATGATTCTGTGTTGCTAACAATTTGCAAGGTAAAAAGCAATTAAACGTATCTCAGGAAGAAAAATAAAATGACAGCCATGAAGTGTAAACACCCCAGCTCTGTCTCAGGAGATCCCTAAACTAGAAACATCTGGCAATGGATGGAAAATACAAAGGACTTATTCCTATGTGTTTACTTCATTCCCATCCTCTTCCCCATGTATCTTCTGTCAGTCCAAGATGGAGATAGGACATTGAGACAAATTGACCTTCGGGCTGACTCATGGCTAAAATTCTTAAGTTTGTCATAACACTTACTTATACCACTTTTATTCAGATCATGAGATGAGTCGTAAAGAATCAGAGTGAAAGTGAGACTCTCCTGTAAGAAAGTAATCTATGCTTCAGAGGTATTACATTAAAATAATTTTTTGGAAGAAGAATCCAGTGAGAAATTGAAAATTTAAAAAGTAATCATTTGAGCATTGGAAAAACATCATGCATATCTGCCTAATAATTTTCTGCTCCTGTCTGTCGTCAGCCTATTTCACATACAATCTTAGTCATTTCTCACATTCTGAAAGTTCACATGATGTAAAAAAACAATGCAATTATGTTGATTGAATGGGCTTGGTTTTTCCAGCTCCTGAGAATGGGGAACACTTCAACTCCACTTCCCACAGACAGCCATCTGTCCCTATTCTCACCACTGCAGTCACTCAGGGTATGCTTCCTTGGATAGCCTCAGGAAGAGGCACAGGGGTGGCACAAAGGATGAGCCATCTTGCAGGCCAACCCTTGTAGATTCTGGTTTTTTCCTAATACAGCTGCTTCTTCTCAACCCTAAACTTTCCAGCCTGATGCCTGCACTGACAGGTTTTCTGGCTGCTATTAAGGTTTGTTAGACAACTCTTAGGCTTCACCACAGATTTAGCTTTATTTTGGTGCTGGGCAATGGATCATCAAGTTTAGAAGTGAACACCCCAGAGTGCTTTTAGAAGAGATGCAGGAAGTAAGTAATTAATTTTTAAGTAATTAGCACGGAAAGAGGTTTGCATCAAAGTAGGGATTTAAAACTTACCTGGAAGACTGGTGTTCTTCCTTGTAGAGGCCTGTAAAGAAACGTGGAGCTGCTGATAGTGCTAAACATAGTGCCCAGTGTGTTGATTGTGGATTTGTGAGACGCTTGAGGACAGCTGGAGGGGGCTGCACAACTGATACTGTAACTTGCACAAATAGTTCACTAAAGAGCCATGGTCCAAGCAGTCACTGCAATGACTGGGAGTGAAAAGTTAAGGAAGGAGTGGCTCTGTTTTCCTTCTAGCCTGACCCTCTGATCAGGAGGAGCTGTGGTGCCCAGGTGCTGATGAGAAAGGACTGGTGACACTTTCCACAAGTTTATGCCCCTCCCAGCTGCAGCTTCACATGCACGGGACAGGAAGCACCTTGGAGGAACACCTCTCCGTGGGACACTAGATGGCTGCTTGTCCTTTTCAGGGAGGAAGCAGCTTCCATTTAAGGAGCTGGAGAGGTTCTCGGCAGGGATTACAGCAAAGCATCCCATACTCTGGATCCCATTGGCAGAAAGGCCAGGGGCCAGGGGCAGCTTGAGCTCACGCTTTGCAAGCGCCATCTTTTGTCAGCTTGATATTTTCCAGAATTTCAAAGCAGAAAGAAAGAGAGGAGTATGAGGAAGCTATTAAAGATATATAAAATAAACTTGGAGCAGGGAGGAAAGTGCGTTTCATTGAGGAGCCGTGCACTTTATTCAAGAGAAGGATCGGTAAATGCTTATTATTTTAACAAAGAGGTTTTCTGTCGTGAACAAGAGAAGCAGATGTTTAAAAGACGGACAGGAAGCGGCTGTAACAAATGAAAGGATTTTTGATTGAATTCATGAGCTGTGTTTCCTGCCAGTAATTCATTCAGCTGTAGGCTAGATCAAAACATAGTATTATGGCTTAATCAGCTCACTTTTTAACACGAAGCCAGGATATACAAGCTCTTGGTGCTACAGGTAAAAAGCCATTAGTACACTTGGCTCAGAAGCTTCTTTTTAAAGCATTATTCATTCTTTTTCTTTTAAGCAAATATTTTGTCTATCAGCAAACACCTGAGAACTTCTAGAGAGCCATGTTTTGGAGTATGTACAAGCAGGTGTAGAAAGGGTAAAGCACTTTCAGGGCATGGCAGATGAAATAGGCTGCCTGAAAGTGCAATCCCATTTGCACTGCAGTCAGAGAAAACTCATTTTTCTCCCAATTGCAGGGAACATTAGATTGAGCTGGTGTAGTTTTTGTGTGTGCATGTGTATGCATGCTGCAAGTGTTAATTTTGATGCTTCCTGCTTCTCTCCCATCCTCCTAATGAATTCTATTTGTTTACAGCCTCAAGGAAAGCTTGTCACTAGAAATTTCCTTTTGAGTTTTCAGCTCAAGATTTCACAACCACAGAACCATTGCAACACAGTGATAAACAAGCTGAGGGAGGCAACTCTGGAGAATTGAGTCCTCTCTTTTTCACCATTTAGCTAAGTAAATAGTTACCAAATGTGCTGAGAGATAGAGAACTTTATCCCTAGCTGTAAAGAGTGTTAACAAAAGTGGATTTTTTTCCTATCCAAAAAATTAGAGCAGGCCCAGGAACTGCTTATCCTTACACCTCTCCTTGTCAGAAAGGGTCAGATGCTGGGATGTACTTCTGGGACACAGCACTGGGCTGTAGGCTGTAGGAGAGCAGGGAAAATGGAAAAAGGGGGGTTGCAAAAGCTGCCTAAGGCACAAAACAGATTTACATTTCTCAGGGCAAACACAGAACCTGGCTGAAGCTGAGAAACAATAACTAAGATGTGCCCCACACACAGATACCAGCTGCCCTCCATCCCCCTTGGCCAGGCTCTTGGAGGAGGGATGAGGACACAGAAGCAGCCTCTGCCAGGTTTCCTCCCCTGCAGGGGTGCAGTCAGCATGGTTTGGCCACTGGGTGGGTCAGGGCCTCATCCTGCACCCAGTGTGTCCCTTAGTCCTTGGCTGATAAGCACGATATCTATGGATCTGCTGTGATTACCAGGTAGGCTTTCTCTGCCCCATTTAATCTGCTGTAAAGTTTCTACAGGTGACCCTCTCATTATATCAATGTACTGGGGGAAACCCTGCAGTCATGACTTCCAGGGTGCTCTGATAATGAGGATAAAGGCTGCTTTCTGGAGGTTGGGAAGAAATTGCACACCACAGATTTTCCTTGCTGAAAAAAACAAAAGAGTGCTTTAGATCAACCAAAACTTTTTAACAATACTTGTGAAATTTAGCAAGTGGTTTTAGTGACGGCAGAACAGGCATATCTTGACATTTTTAAAATAACTGGGTTTTTTTTTCTCTGGGAACCGAAGTTTTGTTTTGCAGTTTGTCTCAGTTTTGTAATAATAGAGTACAGTAAGAGAGAAAAATCATTCCAGAGAAATTAAATTCAACTTCAAATTTTCAGTTTAAGTTGAATGTATATTTTTCTGTTCAACCCAAGATGAATAGATCTTTTCACTTCTTTGAGTATTAACAAAAGTTAATTTTTTTTTAAGTATTAACAAAAGTAAATATTTTTCCACTGCCCAAGGAGTGGAAGTAATAATTGTTATTAATTATTAGTAATAATAATAAGTATTAAAAGTAATAATTTAAAAAATATTTCCTGATTTCTGTCTAATTCAATGTGCAGTATAATTACTGATAGGAGAAAGCAGATCAGAAGTGGAGGACCAGATCCCTTACTCATGCAGAGAAGACACAACATGCATTTTTGGATTTACACTCTAAACCGGTTGAGCTAAAGAATACAGACAAGAGAACTAAATTTCCTCTCCTCTCTTCCAGTAGCAGAAAACTGAGGAGCTGCCAGGTCTTCCAGTGCACAACCTGATCCTGTATCAGCGGAGCTAAAGAAGGTGTGGTGGGATTTGCTGCCAGCCAGCTGTTTGAAGCCACTCAAATCATAGAAGCATAGAATTATTTCGGTTGGAAGGGACCTTTGAAGGTCATACAGTTCCAAACCGATGGCAAAAAGCAGGGACATCTTTCACTTGACCAGATTGCACAGAGCCCTGTCCAGCCTGGCCTTGAAGATTTCCAGGGCTGGGGCATCCAGAACTTTTCTGGGGAACTTGTGCTAGTGTTTCACTACTCTCATCATAAAAAATCTCTTTACAGCCAGAGGTTTGAGAATGGTTTGAGTTTTCCAGTCTCCCAGCAGAGGCATAGCATGCACTAATCCACTCTATGGTGTAGGTGGGGAGGAGGGTCCCCAGGTTCTTCTGTCCCATAAAACATCTTCACTGCCAGAATTATGCCCAGTAAGTGGTGGCTCTTTGGCAAACAGTACAATCATTAAATGTCAGCTACTGCTTACAGTTTAATTGCTTTGAATTTTAGCAAGCAACTCCTCATTCATAGCAAATTGGCATTTTGTACATTCAGGATTGTGCTATTAGCTGCACAATAGAGAGGCTGGTTTTCTGTAAATATTGAGATTTGGTAATTATAACCCAACAGTTATTAACACTCCATGGCAGATAAATGCTTCAGCTGCTGAATCTGCTGTGAGCAAGCCTCCTTCCGGAAGGAGCATCTTATCAGTGAGTGGAGGAAGGCTCTAGCTGCCATACTCCATTAACACCATGTTAATGAGCCAAGAGCCCACGCACCACAATGAAAACATACCCTGAAGTGTAGCAGATGGGCTCAGAAGCCAAAGCCACACAATGGGGAAACCTAGAAAATCATAGCTAAATTCAACAGAAAACAAAAGCTGGGCAGCTTGGCCCTCCTTGTAGTAAATACCCTGGAGTAACAGACGTTCCTGGATCTTACTGGGTGAAATTGTAGCCGTGCAGGGGCTTCCAATGATTTCAGGAGGACTTGGGTCTCAGCTGGTTATGGGCAGTGTGTCAAAACCCATCTAGAAACCACTGCTGACTGCCTGAGCTCTGCATCCGCATCCCCAGTGAAATCCTTTAGCAATGCTCACAGAAGACTTGTGATTCAGTCCTTCAGATAACTGTGCTGCTTCGCACATCTTGTTGCTAGAGCTGCTTAAAATAAAATAAACAAAAGCAAGTTGACAAATGTGACTGAATCAGTGTGGGGGGAGGCACTAACAGGTTAATCGTGTAAATGATTAACAACTGTCTATTAGTCATATGTGATTGACACTTCCCCACATACTAGTAAAAGTGCTACAGCATCATTTGTAATCTTAATGAAGTCATAGCAGAAAAAGCTCTCACTCTTTGCTGGGAGACAACGGCTGTTGTTTATGGTTCCAAGGAATTTGTTCTTTTACAGAGTAGTGTAAGTCTATTTGCCTCTCCACCAGCACTACATCACTGTACCTCACTGTGATTAGGGAGGGTGTTATGTACATGAAATGCAAAATTAGAATTAAGTATCTTTCGATTGTATATCCCAGACAGAGCAAATGCGTCCTTGAAACCCTTTGATGAAGCTGCATGCAACTACTGTTTTTTCAGAGCTGTGGTTTGTAGTGCTAGTATCAATACCAGTGTTCTGCACGCCAGCCTGGCAAAACTTCCCCTATTGCTGCTGGCAAATGCAGAGTGATATCAAGTGGAGGAAGCCACTGCCTGTTTTCCAGAAGCTTTGGTATGTTCTGGATTTTTTGGACAAAATTGCTTACCTGGAATGTTGTGATACAGTGGTTATTGGGAAAGACTTTTTGGTCAAAAATGCCATTTCCAGTCATCCAGAGGGATGATATTTGCATCTTACATCCCTGCCCTGGTCTCTGGTGTCAGGTTGCCCAGGGAAGAGGCAATTAAGGCCCTGCAGCGTTTACTGGTTGGTGATCTTCGCAACATAGAGATCCTCAACTCCATGTGCGCCCGCTCAGAAAAAGAGGAAGAATCAGGGAGCAGTCATACAAAAAAGTCTCATTGAAAACAGGGTGGGGAAGAGGTAAGAACTCCAATGTACACCTGACCCTCTAAAGGGGCCTCTTGCTCAGGGTTGGTCTGGAAAGTGAGGCACTTGGTAGAGCAGAACTTGGCCAGAGTTCATAGTGCCAGGTCTGGCAAGATGGGACCACAGCCTCAAACATGTGCTTCCAGTTTCCAGCGGCCAAAAAGAGATTTTGGTTAAGAATGCAGATGCCTGTATTAAAGTGATAGTTAGCTCTGTGATCTTCCCCATCAGATTGCAGAGAGCAAAGACTTTAGGGCAGCTTCACTATGCTCTTCTGATACAGGGCTCTTATCAGGGCCATTTTTTCATTAGCAAAAACTTTCTTTCCCTCTCCCTGCTACAAACAGGGCTTTCACCTGTTTCGCATCTCTTTTCATTATAGAGGAGAAGTAATTGGTACATCTGGGTGTTACTGGAGAAATGGCTTGGCTGAAGCCATAATGTGGTAATTATAGACTGAACTGAGCCATGCCAATGCATTGTAAATACATTTGCCTCTGAGTGTGTGATATTGTCATATGTCCTTTAAGATAGATGGCTTTTTGAGGGAAGAGGGAGGAGAGAGAGGGGCAGTGTGGAAAGCTGACCACGTCTGACCTAATTTGTGCAATTGCGGTAAGCCTCAAAGATAAAAAACCACTGCCATCACAGCAGAAGAAAGACAGTGTCACCCACTGTTAAATGGACCAGTGGCTTGTGACCCAAGTGGCTTGCTTTCCTGGGGAATCAGTTATCCCATGAATGACACTTGCTTCTGGTCTTTTGTAATTGCAAGGACATACCAAACCAAAACAGCTCATTTTCACTGTTTTGGTGATGCTTTCTGCTAAATAGCAACATGTGACTGCTGGTCCACCACAGAAGCCAGTAATCTAATGCAAAGTGGGATGGCAGGCTCTGGCAGCAGCCTACACTGCCTAGAGGACAAAGAACCAGAAACCTCCAATGGCCTTGTCTGTGTCTGTGCTTTGAATGGGGATCCTAGACACATCTCCACAAACTCTCAGCACTCCTTCCCACGTGTGACCCTTTCAGTGCAGAAGAAAGTGTTGCAAGTCTCAGGGGTGTTTTACACCATTGATTCATGGCACACCACAGAGCCACATTATCACAGAGTAGCTGAGGTCAGCAGGGATATCTGGAGGTCACCAGGTCCAACCCTCCTGCTCAAGCAGTGCCAGCTGGAGCCAGCTGCCCAGGATAATGTCCAGGGGAATGGAACCATGTCCCATTGCACCAAGCTGGTATCATCTGCTTTGGACCTTGGGGTTTAGGTGTTAAAAGTTCAGAGGGTGTTGCCTTGAGGGAGATATCAGTGTAAGATGCTGCTGCAGTAACTGAGCCAGTGCCATGCAAAACTGGAAGGGTAATGAGGTTTGTATCTTTGGCAGACTCTTGGCATGTCATCAGTATGCTATGGTTTTAGAGAGGTGTAGATTTCAGAATATAGGGAAAGATAAGCCTTCTGGAGTCAGGCATGTTTCTGTGGTCACTCTGGCCTCCCACCTGTGTCATTTCCATAGTTCACTGTAAGGTCTTCACAGGGGGATATCACCATGAAGGGAGTGTTCTCTAGGGAGGCTCATTCTCTGCACCCCATGGGGTGCTAACACACTGCAATTTCTCCAAATATAAAAAACTTACATGCGTATTTTGGGGTAGTGACAGCTTGTGTTTATACTCTTTCCTGTTTTCATTTCTCACATTGATTTGTCATACCTCTGATCTGTAGTGAGCAAAATATTATCAAAAATATCAAAATAGATGTGTTTAATCTTATCCTGTACATACAGAGAAATCCAGAATTTCAGAAAAATCCAGCTCCAGGGTACAGCTAGCTGTGACCCAGGTGAAAAGCGGCATTTGCAGACAGCAGAAGACAGAGAAGAGCAGGGTGACTTTGCTGCTGGACCACTCCAAGATCCACACTGGTTGACTATCCAGCCAGAGACTGGATAGAACATTTTTATTTCTTTCTCTTACCTTTTTCTCCAATCAGGGAAAAATCATGTCCTTTTGGGCTAGGCTAAAATGGAGCAATCTGTTCATTTAGCTGCTGAGAAGGGAAATTAACTTCATTCTTATCCATCTAGCTTATTAGCACAAATATTACAGCTGCATTATCCTATCCCACATAAAACCCTGTACAGTAGAGCCTTTTAATTGTCTGGCTAATTGTTTGGCCTCAGAGCTGTCTATTTCCGATTGTCGAATTCTCATTAGAATGCCAGCTGACACTGAGTCCTCCAAAGCTGCCTTTAGCTGCTTTTAACCACTTCTGGACTAATTTGGTGGTGTTGAAAGCACTTACAGAAAAGCAACCAACAATAAGAAACACAGTGCAAACGTTTCTCTTCTCTAATGCATTCAACATTTTAAATCCTGCCCATAAAGGAGTTTTGATGCTGGTTTAAATGCGTGTATCCCGACAGAGTCGCAGCATTGTTGTTAGCATGCAGAAGTGTGTAAAATACGTGGGCTGAAAATCTAGGCACAAATGCTTCAGTCTTTGATCTGAAACATCTTCTGAAACCAATGGGCATTTTTCACCCTATGAATAAGAAATAAATCAGGATGGCAGGGTGCAGGCCCCCAGTAAGAGAAAGGATTGATCTGTATTTTGGTGCTCTTTGTTAACCCTGTGCTATGCATTTCTGAGGACAGTCTACAAAACCTGAATGAGACAAAATCTTGAGTTCACACTCTGAACTTACTGTCATATTTTATTGCTGCATAGCCCTTTTTTTACGTTGCAGTACTTCAGCACCCATTTCAGAATCTTAGTCTGTTGCCATAGTTAGAAAATTTTCATGTTGTCTGTTCCTTCAGTTGCCTTCTTTGAACAGCTCTCAGCAATCTAGTTAGAGTGACATGAGACTGGCCAAAGCTTCTTCCATGATGCCACAAAACTGAACAAATGCAGGCAGATAGGAAAACTCAGTGAGGCAGGACTCCCTCAGGGTCGTGTTCCCTACCACTTCACTGCCCTGAGAGAAGATGGGGAAAAAATATTATCTTGACAGGTTTCATGTGAAATTTGCTAACCTAAAACTTAGAGAGGCATTAAAATATGTCCAGCTACTGAAAGTGGAGCCAAGAGGTCTCCTGTGGGTTTATTGACAGATTTAGCACTAGATTTTGGATCAGAAACACGGGAGAAAGGTAGCAAAGGTGTCAGTGTTTCACTGGTGATGGATTTGCTGGCTTCCTGCAGATGGGACACCTCTTGCCTGACTACAGAGCCTTGGCCACTGGGAGCCCCAAGGCTGCCTTTTGCTGCATCCTTCCAGTTTGTTGGGTAGAATGAAAGTTTTCAGGGAGCCTTAAAGCTTGGGAAGCTGTCCACAAGCTTTCCCAGCTTCTCCCTCCAATGCAGTGAGCAGGTGGGCAGAAATGAGGGAAGCCCCAGCAGCCTCCCTGTAACAGCAGGCATGACTCCTCTCAGCCAGGGCAGCTGGGACACCCATCCCCAGCAGCCATGCCGTGTGCTTTGGAGGCATTGCATTTGACAGCTGCCAAAAGGAAATGCTGCAAGATTTGTAAAAATGTGTTCTTTGGTGAATTTCCTTCATAATTATTGTAGAAAAGAGATTGGAAGGGTCACGTATGGAGTTGATGAAACCCCTGCATTTTATTCCAGCCTGTCCCAGGACTTGCCTTTTCTTGACCCTCTCCTGACCCTCTCAGCACTGCCATCCCCCCAGCTGTGTTAACCTACCTAGTGCATCACTATCTGCAGACAAAGAGGTTAATAATATGTCCTGCCAGCAAGGGCAACTGAGCCATGATGTCTGGCACATCCAACTTCTGTTTGTGTCTTGTTACAAAGATGTAGTAACAAAATTTTACAATCAATTTCTTCTTATGTGAAAGATAAAAGGGGAAGGAGAGTGAAACTTCTCCCATCTTGCAACTTGCTGGTTCCAAAAGCATGTCCTGGAGACTATATCCAGAGTTGCTGTGGTTTAAAGAGCAATACAAGGCCATGACTTCAGCCTCACAGCTCTTCTTCCATTCCTGAGATAGGGCATTTCCTACATTTTTCAATGAAGTTCCACTACCCTGTCAGGCTTCTTTCCCCAAGCATCCTTTTTTAAAAATACCTGAACTACTCCTGCCACGTATTTCTCTTCCTCATTTTATTGCTTTCTAGAAAATCACAGTGTTCTTCTCTGACATTGTCGCCTGTCTCATGGAAGAGGAGACGGAGTTACTGGTGTTTCCTTCAGCTGTGAGCACAGATGGAATTTATGGCTTTTGGGGTTGTATTTATATCTGTTTTAAAAGCATAGCAAATGCCATCTAAAAAGACTCCTGTTAGGCTGTTTCTTCCCCAGGCACCACACACTTCACGACTACTGTGACACGCAAGGCAGGGATCCTCAAGTTGGTGTGAATTTACTGCTTTTATAGCTGCATCTGCATGTTGCTCAGACATTTACCTGCATGTGACACTTTCTTGAATTGTACACTTCATGTGAGCCACATGGTTTTGACCTAGAGGAACTACAAACACCACCACTCTCACCTATCTCACACAAGAACAGGTTAAAATGGAAGAAAATGCCACATATTATCTATTCTGTGACTTTTTTTCAGGTTTGTGCCTGTATTTAGGCTTCTAATTGCCATCAGGTCTCACAGCCTTATAAACATTTTTGGTTCTGTCTTTTGTAGATTTTTTTCTTTTCATTGTCTACAACTCATTTCTCTAGCCTGAATTTTTCAGATATCTACAAATACCTGATTGACTTTTCCTTTTAGCCTATGTTCCTAAGGAAACAAATCTCATCCAGTTGTGTTTCTTGTCTGTAATAAGTTCTGGGCAATTTTTCAACTAAATTTGATAGAAGGTTAAAGGTTCACAACACGTAAGTTCCTGCAGTTTCCATGAAAATTAGTCTGGTTAGAAGAAAGAGGAAGAAATCAAGCTGGCACTGCAGGAAAGGCAGCTGTCACTCAGTTTTCACTGGCAGCAGCCAACTTCACAGCCACCCATCAGGATCTGGCCACAGGAGTTTGTGGCCACTAAATAAGCTGGCAATATTAGAGGGAATTGTGCAGACTGCTTTTTGGTGGTGGGATTTTTGAGGACACTGGGCACCATTCCTCAAGAAACTGGAGTTTACCAGATCCTTTGCTCATGGAACGGCTTTAATTAAATAGGAAGGCTAAACAAACATTTTCCTTCCTCCTGATTGTGTGTCATTTCTTTTCAAGCCAATGCTTTTGAAAACAAGAGTCTAATGTTAGCACAGCTTCCCTACAAGAGTTTTCCAAGACTCTGTGCTCCCAGCAGCTCTTACTGAAATTAATGGGAGCTGCTGGGGCTCAGTGCTTCCAAAAATAAAAACACTTTGCCAGTGGTACAGATGCAGATGTCTAAATTTAAGCTGTAGTTTTTGAGCATCTGGGGCCTAAATCCATGTCTGAGCACTTCAAAACAAGTGGCCTGATTTTTTTACAGGTCCTGAACAGCCTTACTGAAATCAGAACTTATGGGCTTGTAGTGCAATCTATATTTGGAAATCAAGAAGTAGATATAGGTAACTGAAATTTAGGCACACAAATTGGAGCACATGGACCCTGCACTTGAGAGCAGGAGTTTTCAAAGCATTCAGCCTTGGCATGAGTGATCTTATTGAAATCGCTGGAGGCCAGAGGGAAAGAGTTAAATCAACACAGAGCACTTCTGAAGGCTTCTGGCTCAGCATGTACATCTGTGTTTAAGAAAGATGGTGGAATAAAAAATACTTTGCAGGTGCAACACAGCCAAATTAGCGTGGTAGAAGAAACCATAGGTTTTTAAAATCCTGGGACTGGAGCAGCAGCTCTTGCAGCTTAATGTACGCACATACTGGGGGCTTTTTGTATTTATTTTCCCTGTGTGCCTTGTTGTTTTAAGAAAAAGGAATAAACAGGGAGCAGTTGGCTGGCAGAGCCTGCGAACTCGGTGGGAGCTGCCAACGGGGCTTGCTGGGTCTTTGCAGTGAAAAGAAGGGGCTTGTGGAGTTACAACTGCTCTGCACACCCCTCCTGCCCCATCCTGCCCCTGCTCAATGGGGCTTTGTGTAGAGGCAGGGGCTGCCCGGCACAGCAGCCTCCTTTTTCCCTCCCTGAGATGTAGACAGGCTGCTTAACCCTTTCCTAGCTCTATGGCAGGATTTTGATTCAAGAATGCCTTTTAGGATTCTTCTCCTTCTTCCAGCATATGAAAGCAACAACAAAAAACCCAACCAAGATCCTCAAAACCACTCAAAAATCTCCACAAAACATCCTCCAAAAAAACCCAGAGAAACCAAACAAAGAAAATCTCACTTTCTTCAGGCTACAGTTCAGCACAGATTAAACAAACAGGGTTTAGATGTTGCTGATGAGGGAGATGATTTTTAAGTTGAAAAGTTCAGTCCAGAGCCCAATCCATCACTCCATCCTCAGTAATGTGGGAGAAGTTTAAGGGTTGAATAAAAGAGGCAGGATTTATTTGATCAGAGGTAGATGATTTATCACCTTTTGTTTGACAGCTGCAGGATTAAATGTGCTATTGAGTCAGAGGTGGCTGTCTATAAGGAGATTTACCTGTGAATGTGCCCCCTGAGTGAAGCAATCTGGATTTACTAAAGATGCCAGATTTACCATAAGTAAATGAGAGGTTATAGAGGCCCATATGATTAAGTGACAAAATGGAGGTGGAAACTCAGAGGAAATGAGGTGAAACACAAGGGAATGACAGTTCAAAAATATGGACTGAAAAGCAGAAGAGGCTAAAGCATTTGGTCAGGAGGCCTGAGAGGCTCTTAGGTGCAAAGAGGCAGAAGAAACACTGTTCAGATACCCTTATATAGCACTGGCCTTGAGTTTTTGCCTGTCCTCCACTGGAAAAATGTGGCAAAACATTGCCAAAGGTTCCTAGTGCTATTTATGGAAATTAGATAAAATTGAAGCCAGGTTTGGGGTAAGCAAAACCTCCTTATTCCAGAGCTGTAAAACAAAAACCCTGGTTTGGATTAAGGATCTGCTGGATCTGCATGTTCTGAGCTGGTGATAAGGGAGCTGGTGGGCAAGGAATCCCATTGAGTGCATTGCTCTGCATCAGGGAGCTGCTGGCAGCTGGCTGTCACAGTAATGCAATACTGCAGAGTTCTGGTGCTCTACATATTTGTTTAAACTTGACAAAAACTCAGCACTGTAATCTGCAACAGTTTATTTGGACAGGCTGGGAAGACAAGGTCCTTGTTGTAATTTGAAAGCCCTGTAATTTAAAAGTTTGTACTAACGATTTGTGGATGTATGCCCACTGAAGTTTGTAAGGATCTGTGTGTGGAGTATCCAATGTTGGGAATTAAAAACTGTGTCCATGCAGGGAAGAGATGGGGCCAGAGTCAGAGTTCTGGAGACAGACCCTGAGGAGTCACCTGGAAGGGCTATAAATGAGTACACCAGACACAAAGCACACGGGACATGCCCATCCCCATGTCCTGCATGTATGTGTCCATTTACCCAGCCTCTCTGCAGGTTTGGAGTGATCTGTCCCTTTATTTCAGTTCACATGCATGCGTGCTGAAGGGACACATCTTCAGTGCTGCCTTCTAAAATCTGGCTCTAATTCCAGACCAATTTACTATTCCAATGAAATGAACCTGCAAAACATATGGCCCAAATAGCATTGGTCTAAGTGGCCTGCATGGTTCAGGTTTGATTTGTGACTTCTCTTTACATTCCCGTTCACGTGAGAGTCCAGGATAGATCTGTAAACAGAACAAACCAAAATCTGTCCACAGCTGCCTCTCATCAGGGCGAGGGCTGCAGACAGGCTCCAGGGTCCAGCCTTTGTCTTTGCTGCTACTGCTGTGGAGGATGGTGCATGCACACCATGGGCCACAGAGGAGACAGGCACTTGTTCAGCTTGTGGCTGTTTGTCCTCCAGACAGACATTGTAGCCACTTACAGAAATCCAGTCTGGGGGCAGGGGGAAAGAAGTGAGAGAGAGCAGAAAGAAAGAAATCATTAAAAAAAAAAACCACCATGATGGAGATTCGGTAGTGGTTTTTAAATCACATTTAGACATAAATCCTTTGAGTTCACAATTTCCATAGATTAGTGGCATCTGTGGACCCCAGATAGACTGTAATCACTAAGATTGTTCTAATCTTCCTATGGGAGGTTTTTCAAAGGAAGTATTGAATTACACCAATTCTTAGTGGAGCTGGGTTTTAGCTTGCAAGAAAGTGCTTTAAATCCAAATGCATACATTAGTGCCAGACTTACAAAGTCAGGGTATAATGCTTGTGACTTTCATACATCCTGATGTGTAATTTGTTATCTGGACAATAAAACTTCACAAGAGACACACATGTTCAGCTGCACCCACCGCTAAGTGTATTACAAACCATCAGGCCCATGTTGTCACCTTTGGACTTTCTGTGTGACAGTCTTTTGAAGCATGTCTCTGCCCTTTGAAGAGAGCAGTGCTTGACTCAGGCACCAAGATTGCCCTAATTGAATCTTGCTGCTGCGTAGTGTTTCACGTGATTGTCTTGTATACCTACTCCCAACCCTGGTCCCATCACACTCTGAAAGCAAGCAGAGTTGAAAATGATGTGGTTAAAAAGAGATCTATTTGGTATGGAAAACTGTGTGCAGAGACAGCAAAACTTTGGTCCCTGCTTGTGACCAGAGCATGTGAGGGAACGTGCTGGAGAACACCGGCAGAGTAAACCTAATTCTGCTCACACATATATAAATGCAAGATGGAATTTCTTCTACTGAACACACTAGAGGGATGTGGGGAGCTGGTGTGAGATGGAAATACTGATTGCTGCATCAGATTCATCGCTGGTACATGAAAATGAAATGGAATTACACCAGAGATTATATTGTCCCCATATGGGGTTTTATGCCTGGTAAATTCTCAGTTTCAATGGGTATCAAATTTGCGCCTGCTGTACTGGGTTGCACAGCTGAATGCTTTTGCCCCAGTGCTAAGGGATTAAAGAGACAATTGAGGTTTCTCATAAGGGATGTAGAAAATCTGAATCAAAAAGAGTGTCCTTGGAACGGGTTGCAGTGCTGACAGCCCTTACAAAGCATGCTGCCTCTGACTGCTCACAGTGGCCGGCTGCAGCAGCACCCACGCTGATGCAGAGCAGCATCAGGTCTGTGCTTGGGGTGAGGGTAACATGGCACTGAGAGCCCACAGGTCCCCAGCAGCCTGCTCCAATGAGTGCCATCTGCAAGTTTGAAAGCTGAATCCAATCTTCCCATGAGGCCAGGAGGGCTGGAGTGTAGCTGATGTGGGGATCTGCCAAGGGATGTCCTTGCTCTGGAGATGGGGCTGTGTTCTGCAGGAGCGTGCCCCTCAACTCAGGGGCTGCTTTCTTTACCACGCCAGACACCAGTATGGGGAAGTGTTTGCCTTTGCATTACATTCAGATAACTGAAATACTAGGGGGCGATCAGGAAAGTCTGGAGGAGTCTAAGGCAATGCCGTGCCTGCCCTGAGCAGAAATATGCTGGAGGGAAGGATGTGACCTTGAGAACAAGTTCATGCTGTGCTGTACTTCTCTACAATCAAAACGATTTGCTTTACTAGAGCGTAAACATTTTTGTTACCTTCTTGGGAACCAGTCAGCATTTCTTTTATGACAATGCAAGTTTCCAGTTTGGGGTTTACTTAGGGGGAAAAAACATCTTTTTTGGTTTCATTTGGTTTGAGGTTTTTGTTTGTTTTGGAAGAACACTGCTTCCTTACAAGGGACCACAGAAATTCATTCTCCACAGCTGTGTGAAAGCCAAGCTGTGCAGAGAAAACCTGTTCCAAACACTTGTTGATGTTCATGCAGGCTACACATTGTGTGATGGGACAAGCAGTTACCATGACAGAAGACTGTAATGACAACTCCTTCCATCAGTGTGATGTTGTCATCACCATGAGGTAGAGCTGCTTGCCTTGTCTTAAGTAGATGGAAAGCAGATAAGGAATTGGGAAAGACAATACCAAACTCCACCATACGGTGTTTACTGTTAGCAACCATTTGCTGTCTACCATGCCATGGTGGTGTGAAATTAATCCCTGAATAGAGCTGTGGAGTGCAGAGAGTGGATTTAATCTGTATGACGTGCACTGATGTCAAGGGTCTTAAGAGAAAGATGGTCACACCGTGGTGTGGTTTCATGAGCAAAAGCTGCAATTATGCAGTTTTGGCAGCCACACTTATTTTACTTTCCTGTGTGATGTTAACAAGGTTACAACCCAACTGTGCTCCTATGTTGGATTCCCCAAAGTACTGCAGAGTTTGGTGTGGGCGTTTCTGTCCACCTCCCTGCCTGAGGATCTGACTATTGGTGTGTGTCTGAACAGGGAAAGGCAGCTGTTGATTGCATTGTGGACCTTGTGCTTGTCAGTGTGCTGTCCCCTCTGTCTCCCAAGGGAAGCTTGTCCTGATTTTGTGTGCAGAGCTTATCCTGGTTTTAGTGACAGTGAGACATTTCCCAGGGTCTATTAAATGGTTTGGCTCTGAATGGGCTTTCTCCAGTGTTCAGCTTCTTGTTTGTCATAGATGTCAGCTCACACAGACATCCTGGCTTAATCACATTGCCATGGTATAGCCCTTGCTGTATTGCACATTTGGAAGGGTTGTCTGTGTTCCCTCCTAGCTGAGGCAGTGCCACTTCTGTCCACGGGTCACCCCTCCTGGGAGCTGCTGAAGTGACTTCTCAGGAGTGATAGTGAGCACAGGGCTTCTTAAAAAGCAATCAGACATTTGAGGAGACATTGCACATCCTGGTTGCCTTCAGGTGGTACCAGCCTGGAGGGCTGGTGGTGGGCTCCATGCCTCAGACAGCTGGATCTTCATGGTTGTGCTATGGAAAAGCAGTGTGCTGCTGCTTTTGCACAAACACTTGCCATGGCTACTGCATGCATGAAGTGGCTATTTCACTCTCCCATCTGTTATCAGCCTGTCTGACAGCACTGGACAAACTTAAGTGTGTAGGAACAGACAAGCTCTGTCCAGGTATTTTATGTGGCTTGAGGAGGGAGTCAGTTCTCCATGCATGTGTAACCAGTCTCAGGGGTTGAAGTCCTTCTCCAAGGCCTCCTTGCTCTGTGGGTCTTCTCTTTGTCACCTCTTGTTTATTTCCTCCTTGCTGTCAGCAGATCAGCAGGACACATTAACTGAAGCATAATTCTGGACTAGAGCTGGCTCCCATCCACTGGGTTGGACTGGCCTCACTTCACACAGGCATATACACATGTCCAAAAATATTCTTCAACTTCAGCAAAGACATATGGAAGAGTAAAATATATTTATGCAATAATAGTAGTAATAAGACTGACTGAGTTGTCTGAGTCATCACAGGCTTTGTACAGACCTATGTCTCTCAGGTGGAACTACATTCACCACTTACATGGATGCATTACCTTGATTTACTGGAGGTTCATTTACCCTGATTATGAAACACAGGTATCCTCAAGTGGATTATTTTTCACAGAGGGTTATTTTCTTTGCTTCTTACCTTTCTGAGTCTAGTACCAATGAATTAGTAGCTGAGAACTATCAGGGGAAACAGTGCTCCTGATTTTTCTCTGACATATGCTATGGTGAATTAGAAATAATTTTGTGGAAGACAATGAAGTGGCAATAAGTACGATAAATCTTGGTGAGTTAAGAAATATGATTGCAAGGCCCATTTTATGTTTCACAGCACTTAGGCAAAAACTTTACCTCTTGCAGTTTTATTTGGATCTAGTTCAAAAGATGCTATGGTCAGATTTAGGCCCAAATTAGCATGTTTGAAGCCACAACACCTTAGTTGAGCTGTGGAGTTTTCCATGTGCATACAAGCTCTTGGCCTTGGGCCACAGTAAAAGACCAATCTCAACCACAGCTAATTACAGGCTAAGATATGACAAATTACCTTGCTTCAGTCTTCCAGTAAGTGCAAGGTGACTTACCATGGCTCAACTGACCCATGCAGTGGGATCCAGCTCCAGATTGTAAACACATTGTGGTAGTATCTAAACCCCTTCTTTACTTGATGGAGACCTAGGTAATGCAATTAGTAGTTGGGAGCATTTCAGCTGAAGTAACATTGCCTTTTCCTAAATACAAATAGGCCTGTGTTCGTCCATGTTAGCATGTTGTGCATGTTAGAGCCTTTCCAATCTCTGAGATGTCAGTTCATGTCACTTGACTGACATTGGGACCATTTTTGGAATGAGGCTCTATAGATCCTGGGTTAGGGTATGAAATACACTGAAATAGTGAGATGTGAAGTACTCTTGCAGGGTACATTAATCTTGGATCTGTTTCCAAAGGGCTGCATTATCAGTGCTTTGCATCATTTGGGTCAAAACTGCAAGCAGCCTTTGTTGACCCACTGGACAAAATAAATCAGAGGCACATTGGAAGAATACAAATTTTCATAAGATTATACTCACATTGAACTTTCCTTCCTGTGATCATTTCTGTTACAGTGAGATGATGTATTATTGCATTTTAACTCCATGCCATAGGGACAAAACTGATGTGATCCTTCACTGGTAGATGGAGTGCAGAGAGCCACAGACCAAGCACCACAAAAAGTGAGGCAAGCTAGTGGGACACAATTGCCTGTACAAATGGGATCACCTGTTTAAATGGCCTGTGGTTGATTTCTGTCTCAAACCAACTCAATTGTTTCAGTGGCACAGCTCACCATTCCCAACAGACAATTCGAACATGTATTTGAACCCTACTTTGGAAATTAGAAGAGTGTGTGAGGATTTGAATGTGGTTTGTGGTGTGTTGGCAGTGGTGAACAATGGAGAATGACCCCAGTGGTATTCAGTTTCCTAGTAGAGACACAAGCATATCCGTTCTCCATGAAGTTTCACATGAATTAGCACAGAGCAAGAAAATGAACTCAGATCTTGTGCTTTCTAAAGCCTTGATTTAACAGCAGTTTAACATACCTGGCAACCAGATGAGAAGAAAGCAAAGAATGGCTTGTAAGGATATGGAAAAAGCACTTTCTTCTGTTGGAGAAGATTGCAGCAATGGTGCCCAGGCTGGTGGTGATCTCTGCTGGTGAGTCTGCACAGCGCAGCATGGAACAATGCTGGGAGCCATCTGGGAGCCATGAGAGTGTCAGGGAAAGCTAGTATGGAAAATATGGTGGTTGAATCTTTCCATACAATATTTTCTAATTGAACATTATCACTTTTTTTGCTGTCATGCAACCTTGATAGCCACAGACTTTTTCCCTAGGACTTAGTGATGGGGGATTGTTCTTTGAAGTTGTAATTTGTTTACCCACAGACAATTTATAACATTTCCCCATTTAGTCTGGAGAAATTCAGCTAATATATAGTATGCATATTGCCAAAGAACTGTGGTGCTTCCTCACATTTGATGACTATGAGTAGAGTTCCTTAAACCTTATCCCTTAGTGTCAGTTGGCTGTTTGACAACTCCACTCTCTCATGGGATGAGTAAATATCAGTCTGTTCCCAGGAAGATTAACCAGTAAAATGATTGAGGGGAAAGAAAAAAAACCAACACAACAAACAACTTTTCAGCATGTTGCACTTTTGACTGCCCTCCAGACTTCCCTTAGAGTTGGTAGCCTTTATTTTTAAGGTGCTTTAATTTGCCTACATTCATAAAATCTTGGGGTGTCTAAAAAAAATGGGGTATTTTTCTCACCAAAGTAGCTAATTTGAGGAAGGGTTTAGCACTTTGAATAAAAGTCCTTGGCCTTCTAAGAAAAGAAATGAGTAAAAATGCAGTCAGTCTTTGACTGCAACAACATAGGATATATTCTTGCTTGATTGAAGCCAAGCTCACTGCACTTGGACAGTGCAGTGAATGTCCGCAATGAAGTGCGGACCACCAGATAGGGATGAAAGCAATTCCTGTCCACTGCAACCCTGTGGACTTCAGTGAAGTCAGATTTCCCCTCAGCATTTCTGGAAGGAGGGATTTACTTCATTTTAGTGATTGGAAACTAGGGGCATTTGTCTCAGCTGCTTTTCTAGACTATCTCTGCAGCAGAGAGACTGAGCATTCAGAAAGTGCCTGGCCTGGACTTCAGGTGGGTTGAATTGCCCTTGGGAGGTGCTCCTCTCCCCACTGGCTGAAGGACTATAGTGCCAGGGCAAGGATGGGGGTTCAGTCCCATGCTAGGTGTTGCACAATCTGCAGGGCTGTTTAATTATGGAAAGAGAACTGGAAAGCAGCAAAGGCAGGATGCCAAGGTGGCAGAGCTAAGCACAAGCCTCCCCATTGCTCCTCTTTTTGAAGCCTTTTCAAGGGTTCTTTGGAGCATGTCTCCTCCACACTGAATGTTGCTTCTCCCTGTGTCACAGTGAGGCCCATATTGTCCACTTCTGCTGAGGGTACACTGGCCTTTCTCTTCCTCCATGGTCTGCTTTGCAAAAAGAGGTTGGGCAACACTGGTCCTCACGCAGGGAGAGACTGTGACAGGTCTCAGGGACCTCTTGCACACAGGAACTTTTCAGTGATTTTGTCAACTTGATGCTTCACCAGCCGGATTTCTGTTCATATGGTCTGTTCAAAATCTCCTGTGTATTTAGAAATGTGGGTCTTGGGCAGCTGCTTTGTTTGGCTTTAAAACCTATCTCACTGTGCTGATACTGAGGAAACATGAAGCACTAGCAAAGTGGAGGGCTTTATTTTGCAGACATTTGGCTTTCCTTTTGCACTTGTAGCAAAGACTCAGGATCCAGCCTTTTAAGCTGAGTTTCCTAACTTCATTTCATTGTACATTAATTAAAATAGACATCTCAAATACAGTGAAGTGATCAATGGCATCTGACTCTACAGGTTTCTGAGATCCAGTTTATGTAAAAATTGCTCTACATACACCAGCTAATCCCTGCCATTGACACCAGCTGAGGACTCTTCATTACCTAAACATGATAATGGCATACTCCCACTTCCCCAGTCATTTTATCCAAGGAATACAAAGATCTCTCTTTGTGTTAATGAGTTTATCAGCATGACACCCTCAGAGCAAGTTTGTCAAAATGTAAAAGGAGGTGTGGAGAAGCTAAATCTACTCACATTCACGCTGTGCAAACTGGGATTGAACTGGAAATGTTGCCTACCTTGTCCCTGGTTGTTAGGAACTGCCTCATCTAAAGTAACACAGCTACACATAAAAGTATAGCTCTTCAGGGTTTTTTGTTTGCTTGCATTTGTTTGTTTGGTTGATTGGTTGGTTGGTTGGTTTTTGGCGTTGCAGTTCATTTTGTTTCTTTTTATGACAGTGCTACTAATGTTTAGAAGAATCATTTTTTTGGCTACTAGGTCATGTCTTTGCAGTTGTAGCTAGGAAGGAGTTGGCACTGGAGCACCAAGCTGAGTCATTTATTCTTAGGTTTATTCTCGGGATGACACATGTAGTTTTGCTCTTGAAATGTGTAAACCAACCTGGGATTCAAGGGAGTGCTGGACTTTGAAATTAAAAGAGAGGAGAGAGAGGACTTGGGCTTTCCCTTGGGATGTAAGCTTTGTGTCAGGTAGGAAACAACTTGTATGACTTCAGGAAATGCCCCAGTTTGAGAAAGAGAGGTTCAGCAGTTAAATCTGTAGTTTTTGTTAATTAAATGGAGTGTGCACATCTGGCTTTGTCAGAGGCTCAGGAACATGGATGCTACCTCTCTAGTGCAACTGATGGTTAAAACTGTACAGTCTAAACAAAACCACTCGTTAACCCAGGTGATTTCCTTCTGGTCACAGCAAAGGTTTCCAGCTCGGACTGGGAGAAAGCCCATACAATAGACATAAACCTCTCTGCTCGTTTCCTGTCCTGCAAGGGAAAGCCCTGTCTTATCTCAAGGGAAGATCATCAACTTCTGAATCAGATACTTGTATAGCCTGCTGCTGCAAACCTCCAACAAGATTCCTAATCTTCTGAAGGCACCCTGTCCTATGGTACTTAACTATGTTTCAGTTTCCTTTGGTGGCTTGGGACCAGATTAAAAGAAATTATGGGATATTACATTTCAGAAAGTAGGTTTATAAGTAGTTTTACTCATTTGCCTGCTTCACACGGAAACAAGGCTCTAAGTATTGGTGATTCCAAACCATTAAGGTGTAAGAGTGCTTTTTATGGGTACATGCATTTGCCTTTATCATAACATTAGAAAAATTTCCATTGATATCCAAAGTGATTATGATAAATGTAGGTATAAACTTTGTAATGAGGTCTCTCCCTGTCTGGTAATTTTCCACCAGCAGCTTCCTTGTCTACTGTGAACTTAAGTAAATTTGAGGTAATTTTAAAATGGATGTGTTTAGTAAGAGGATATCTAATGTTTTTTAATAAGTTTTTCATGCAATATATGTATTAATTTTGAAATGAAACAGTTATGTGGAGAAGGTAGCAAATGCCATTTAAGGAGAAAGGGGTGTTATTTACTTCAAGTGAAATACTTTTCATGTTATTCTGCTGCAATACACAGTTCCTGTTAGACACCCAAAAAATAGGAAGCATTTGCTAGAAAACATCTTCACACTGAGTTAGACTGGGAGTTAATTATTGATTTGAAACAACAGGAGGAAGACTGTGACCCCTCTAGGCAGGGCATAAGCATCTGCAGATCTGTATCTATCATCAGGGATCCTCTCTGGCATGTGATGGTGGAGAACCAAAGCCGCATCTCTACCTTGTCTCCTCCTTTCAGTAGGACAGTGAGGCCTGAGGAGCACAGATCCTGTGGCTGTGCCACCTAAAAATTCACAGACTCTCATCTGTGAAGATGAGATGGCAGACCCTTGGTGCCATAACAGTTGATGGGACCAGTGCCTTTTTTATGGGATTTAGCCCTTACTCAAGTGGTTTAGGGTTACATCTCCCCTCTCAGGCTGAGCCAGGGCACCAAGCAACTGGTTTCACTTCACTCTCTAGCCTGGGTGGCCTGGATTTGGCTTTGATTGTAGACTCACAAGAGGCAAATTTATCCTTGCACATTCGAGGATGCAGTGTTCATTTAAACAAAGAGCTGTGCTCTCTTTCCTTAACATTTTGGGGCAAACTTTCTGTTGGGAAGTGGTGATGCCAATGCAGAAGGACTGGAAAAGGACACTGACAGGATGGTACCAGAATGCTGTCCCACACAGGTGTTGTCTTGCTGGTGAGGACCACTCCAGTCCTGGTCCTCCTGACCAGAGGAGCAGGTCTGGCATATGAGGTGTAGGGAGCACAGCTGGTTGGGTTTGTTGACTTCATTTAGGCTGTGGTCAGGCACAGGAATGAACCACAGGGACCTCCAGACAGCATTGCTCACCCAGCTTGCATGCCTTATGAAGCCTTTTCCCGTTTCTTGACCCTCCTTTTTATCACTGTCTCTTATCCCTGTTCTTCTCCCAAGTAAATCACCCAACCCTAGTCATTTTTCCCCTTCTTGGTGGCATCCCACAGGGGCAGATGGGCTTTGCAGGCAGCATAAATCTGGAAACGGTATCAAGCTGCCAGTTGAGGAATAAAGCATCCCCATTTTTTGATGCATGAAGGCAGACTTTGCTCACTTCAGTATTTGTCAAAGCATCTAGAAAATGACTCATTTTTTTCCAGCTCTCTACAGAAGCCAGTCTTGGACTACATCCTTGTATCAAGTATTGGCCAGATCTTTCACAACATTGTTTACAGCTCATTTTTAGGCTTGTTTCATGCAGTGAATCCTTGTCTTATTTCAGACAGCAGCAGGTGAAGTACAGAAGAGAGGAAAAGATTAAAACTTCCGGAGAAACACTCTGCTGCATTGTTGCTCAGCCGTGCATGTGGTACAGCTAAAAATAACAGCTAATGGAATGGCAAGCCAAGACAATCTGTTGATTTATAATGGGTTTTTTCCTTGGTTTATTGCTTGAGTGCCTTGCCCAGTGAAATTTGACGTTGCAGCCCAACTGCCATTAGAAAATCAAAGAGAACTCTTTTCTTCCTTACTGTACAGGCCTCTGAATTTTTTTAGCAAGAGACATTCTTTTGTAATATCATTCAGGCAAATTAGACAGATGACTTCTAAACTAATTGAAGCATTTCATTCTCTTCCAGTAATAGTTACAAGATGATGTATGTAGGCTAAGGACCAGTGTAAGGAATACACGTTCTAATCTGACCTGGATCTAAGAAATTTACTTTGTCTGGATTTATAGGGTTTTTTTGATTTGAGTTTATATCATTGGTCTGCATTAAGAAACTTGGAGATAATAAATGTAGGTGTTCAGGCTTGCTTTCTTTCTTTGTAGTTTCAGAATTAATCCATAAGTCCTCTTTAGAAAAGGATTTGGTACTAGTAAAAGAAAAAAAAAGTAAGACTATTGATCTCTTTGCATATTTTTTACTTTTAAAAACACAGTAGATCATACACTGAGAAAGTAATATTTTACATGGTTTGTAGAAAATAAATCTGTTTTATCACTGCAATAAAAAAGGAGCCAGATGTTAAGAGGAACATGTTCCATATGGAAGAGGCTTAAAATTGTGGAACTTGCTAAAACCATGCAAAGCTGCAATTATGGAGAAAACAGGAAAGCAGCTTCCTCCCTGAATGTACACCATTTCCCAAGGAGGAAGCAAGCTTTTTTCTCTGCTCTTTGTTGATTTTGAAGCAGAGAGGTAACTACTAAGTCATGACCATAAAAGGCTTATGCTAGCAGTGACATCAGTGGTAAAACCACCCTTCTTCCCTCCCCACAAGGACTCTAACTGCACTTTTGAGAGACTTCTGCTTCCCCTATAAAAGGGTGAAGGATGCAGGGATTTCTTTATTTTGTGGCCAGGATGCTTTCTAATGTAGGGATATTGGCACTGTCACTGTCATCCAGCTCTGCAGAAAGATGAGGTGCCTTCTAAATGTTCATGAAACGAAACAAAGAACCTCCTTAATTAGCTAATTTGATTTCTCTTTATGACCCAAACCTGTTGTGCTGAGATGTGGCCTGCTACATCTCCAAGCATGCCTTGCTGCCTGCTCATCTAGGTGGAAGTTCGCTGGCTGGCTTTAACTCAGTGAGCACCACAGGTTTATTTCTTAAAATGTTGTTTAAGAGGAGGAGGAACAACATGGCACTATACTATGGAGAGCCTATGATAGCATTTACATGTTAATGGGGCTGAAAGCAGCCTAAGTGCTGATAGAGCAGAGCAGTGTGGTGATCCTTTCCTTTCAGAGGACCTGCTTGCTTCTCTGCTGAGCACTCCTGAGTGAGGTTGGATGCTGATGTTGTCAGCAGTTTGTATTTAATCCAAAAGCCCACAGCATTTTGCTGCAGTCCCTAGGCTGATTCCATGAGAAATTGAGGCTTTGAATTCCCAAAGTGTACTGAACTCATCATCATGCTGTGCTGGGTGCTGTAACATGGGCAGTGCTGCATTCTTCACCTTACCTGTAAAATCTGACTCTTCCTAGTATAGTCTGCTGTTATCTAATTTGGTAGGTGTGAGGAGAGAAGGAAACTCACTAAATCCTGACTCTGTAAACCAAAGCCGAATCTTGCATTCAAAAGCATGCCACGAAACATTTGATTTCTGCCTGTCATTGTAGTTTTATGTTTTGAGCAGAAAAAGGAGGCCAAATATGATGGAAAGTTGATCTTTGTGCAAATATATCCCAGGGGACTAGTAGAGAAAAAAAACCCCAACAAATTGGTTGTACTGCATCTACCTTTGGTCTTTGGTTTTCTCTGTATCTCTCTAACTTTAAGGGACTTAAGGGACTTCATCCTTTGCCTTGTGAATACTTGTATTACCCCTGCATTTCCTCTATGACATTTTTGCTGGGCAGTTCTGACTGCTGTGTTTGGAAGAGGGAATATTTTCCTACTTTTAACCTGTGCAGTGGATATCTTCCCTTGTGATGGATTCTCTCATCTTACTTCTAAGCACTGCTTGTTCTTGATTACCTGTTTTATTTCTAACCCTGAGTTTTACCTGTCTGTTTGATGGGTGTGTTCCTGAACGCTCCAGGGACCACCTTGCAAACCGGTGATCATAGAGTGTATGTGACATTATAGCAGAGATGGGGAGATAGATAAAAGTAAGATGTGATGCTCACGCTTGAGGAAGTGTAAGTGTCTTTTTGAATCATGCAGTCATGAGACAAGGTGTCATTTCATGAGTCACCACCAGCAGCGTTCTTCTGTCCTCCACCTGGGGCACCCTCTGCTCTCTCCTGAGATCACCACTGAACTGAAATCTTTGGGGTCAGTATAGGAGGATTTGGGCAACGATAAACCAGAAAATCCAATTAGGTGATTCAAGATTCACCTTTATAATGATCAGCTCTTGCAGGAAAGGGTGGTATGGCTGTGAAAAGGGGACAATGTGAAGCATTATCAACCTCAGCTCGATTTAACTAAGAGCATTTCTGTTTCTAGCTTGTTTTATCACACCAAACCAGCTACATTCATGGGATTTGGAGAATGTGCTGCTGCACTGCACTGGAAGTTTTGTCAGCTTTTAGTGCCCATTAACAGGCTTAAGAGATAGGCCAGCAAGGAACCAGGATGACATCCTCTGGAGCACAGGGCTTCAAAGTAAATGGCTTCCCCCTCCCTCCTCCCCCTCACCCCTCAAAGGGCAGTGCCTCAATGATTTTGGAGTTACAGATTTTGCAGCTGCAGTGGAAAAAAAAAGTGCTGCAAGTTGTAAGGAAGCAAAAAGTATTTGTGAGATCAGAGCAGAGTGATTTATGAAACAGTGAAAGGAAAAGATGTAGCAGCTTGAAATTCTCATGCACACATTTCTAGATTATAAAGCTTTTTAGTGGGGAAATAGTTTTTAAAATCTGCACCTTTTCTTCTTCCTCTGTGAGCTGACTCTATATCATGCAACAGAAGCGAAGGTCATGTAAACCCTTTTTTCCCCTTACCCCATCATCTCTGCCTTTCCCAAATGCATCTGAAAACATTATTTTCCCTTCTTCACCATTTTCATTTTTTAATCTTTAATATGGAATTAACTATAATTTTTTTATTCTTTATATATGTTCCAGTATTAACATAAATTCATTCCTTCAAGGATTTCTTTCATAGCCAGTGGTAGAAACAGACACAACAATTTTGAGCTCGTGTTGTTGGGGTTTTTTATAAATTCTGTCTTATGTATCTGCTGTCTGCACTAGAAATTTTGCCTCTTTTATACTCTAAAGGTTTGCCAGTATTAATGTATATAAGTGAGACTGAGTTAAAGTACTGGTCACAATTGTTATTTAAATCAGCAGGTAAAAACTTTTAATTTAAACAGTCTTTTTTAAGTCTTGGTTTGCTTTCTCCAATTTAGATGTTTCCCAAATGAAAAATTGAAGTCTTTCTTTCACAGCAACTAAAATACATTGAAGCTAAAAATGAATTTTACACTAAAACTGAGGTGGTTTTAACAATTTAGAGGATGTATAATACATAGAGATTGAAGCCATAGAATACTTTACCACATATATATTCAAATTTCAATACTACCTATAAGAGATAACACTACGAAATAAAGTCATTTTTATTACTGACATTTTTCTGGTAATTTGTCTCAAATGGCTCATGCACAGAGTCAGAATACAAAAATATGGTTAGAAAACCATAATAAGTTTCCTGTTATTAAGGGAATGTCATAGATAATTTAAAAATAAGTATGTTAAAACTAATCTATTTTTTTAAAGTGCTTAATGTATTAAATGATAGAAAACATTTCTTTAGGGATGGGATTGGACAGATCATTTCAGGCTGTCTAGTCCTTCATTTTTGAACTCGTGGGTGAAAATACCTTGTATGTAGTTTTTATTCCTAGACTAGAGAGGGAAAATTGGTTTGCTGTTTTGTTTTTTTTTTTTTTATTTCTCAAGTGTCTTAGCACTGAGTGAAGTAATTACTGAACTGAACTAAGCTGAAGGAACTGAGAGGAAGAAGTGCTTTCTGCACCTGCAGAACAAGTTGCAGCTGTCAAGTGCTGGTTTATCACTTCAGCAAATTCTTGTTCCAGGTGCTAAGCAAGTGACTTCCCCGAAGCCTGTTGTTTTACTTTCTTAAAACATCAATGACAGCATGCACTGCCTGAATGCTATTTGTGTTTAATTTAAATTATAGAAATAGACTGCTTCTGTCTCACGTAAAAGATTTCAAGATTTTTAATGTAACATAAACATGTTTATTCTTAAAGAAAAGCACACTGTATTTAAATTGGATTTTAAAAAAGCAACACTATCTGAATAAAGTGAGTGATAAATGTATAAAAATTCCCAAGAAGTCATACATTCCCTTTAAAAAAGAGAATGAAATAGCATTTTTCTTGAAAATATTCTTTAAAACGTAGCTTAAGTTAATAGAAGGAATGTGTGAGTTACTGAATAACTTTGTATGTCCTTTACTTAGTTTAGTAATACATTATTAAAATTTAAAAACAATTTTTGAAGTACCCAGAGGCTTCTTGGCTGTGATTTATAGAAAAAAAAATTTAAAAACTCATTATTATTTTGGGGAAATATATTGAGGGAATTCAGATGACAGTTTGAAGAACATTCTCCTCACTACATGTGCTGAAAGTGAGCCCTAATTTCAGATTTTTCTTTGAGTCTTTTTTTCTTATAAGAAGTCATGAACTTATCTGACTACAACAACATCCTGCACACAAGGAAGCTTGCTACCAGGGGAGGTGGCAGGCGAAGTGTATCTAACCTGGTCCCTGTGTCGAGTAATGACCAGGAGTGAATATTTAGACGAGAGTGCAGGAAATCAGATGATCATTCCCTTGGTGAACATTGCCAGTTTGCAGTAGTCATCAAGGTATCAAGACCACCTGAGCACACCACCAAGTCAGTCCTGTGTGAACCTGTCTGTTCACTTTTTGAACTCACTTCTTTTTGTGCTAAGTTCTCATTCAGCTTGTGAGTGAGATGGTTTAAATGGTGTAAAATAAACACTATAAATTTCTGCTTTTCACAATGTCACTGAGAGATTTTTGGATGCCACTGAAAAATTTGCATTAATTTTGATGAAAACCATAATACACGGTCTGAGAAGGGCATTTGACTGGGAAGACAAGTATGTAACTACTTCAGTAAGCTTTGGTCACTTGGAGATTGTTGTATAGGTGATGCCCTTCTTTGAGTCTGGATGGCAATTTTCCAGCATTATAGCAGCCTTCAGAATCACTAATTGGCATGTGGAGCACAGAGTGTGCTTTCAGAAGGACTGAAGGGTGAATTTCCCACTTTGTCATGTATGAAAGAATTATGGTGAACGAACTCTTATTTCCCAGTGCTGTGAAACACACAGACTACAGAGCAGCTCAAAAAGCACAAAGTTTTGGACTGCAGTCTATAATTTCCTAAAATCTGAACCTTAACCGGAGCTTTTGGTTTAGTTTTACACTCAAAGTGTGGGTCTCTTGCTCCAAGTACTGTCAACACCCAAGCCAGTAAGCAAAGGCAGCAAGGAATTAGGAATCACCCAGTGTTTGTAGCACAGTTAATTACTTGTATAACATATAACAACTTCCTGAGATGGAGTGAGAAGGCCAAGAGCAGTGACGACGGCGAGGCTCGCTGTAAATCCCGCTGAGTGGAGGAATGTGTTCTCCTCCCTAGGATTGCTGGAGCAAGCAGAATTTTGTCTGAACTGATGGATGAGATAAAACAAAAGCAGCTGGAGGTGAAACAGTATTATTTGATCACATTTTTTGAAGCACCTGAGGAGGCAACCTGCAGTTCTGGCTTTCCAGCCATCTGATGGGGGACCTCTTTGGGGACAGCCTGTGGCCCTTTCAGTGAAATCAGGGGATCAGCAGCAGAGTGGGGAGTGGTGTGTGCCTGGGCTTTATCTTTGTGCATTGTCAGGAGGGGCCATGGTGGTCTTTCACAGAGGCTTGGAAGCCCTCCTGGAGCTTCAGCTGTGACCTCTAAGACTCCAGACTCCCACTAAAGAAGTTATTCAAGTGTTCTAAAACTCCTGCATGAGATGAAAAAGCAATTTGTTGGAGAGGTGAGCACACAATCATATAGACATTATTGCACTGGAAGACCAGGCTCAAAAAGTGGGTTTTGGATGTCCTTGACTTAGATGCACCAACTACATATGCATGAGGATTAGCAGGAGTAAATTTAAAATAAAAAATTACCAGCTAATATCAGAGTGAAAGGTGAGACTAATTATCCTTGTACCAAAAAGTCCCAGGTACTTACAAGAAAAGACAGAGCACAAAGGAAGATCAGCCTCAGAAAAAGGGAGTACATTTTGTTTAAGAATCACTGTTCTTTCTGCTGAAAGGTAGAATGTATTTTTCCAAAGAGTCCAAAAATTTGCTTTTGCTGTTATATAGCAGTGAACATTGGGAATAGCTGTGGAATGGCAGTTGGTGTTGGCCAGCTGAAGTCTGAAGGCCACTTTTTTTTAGCAGCTAAGGAAAATAAGTTTTACAGTCCAGGAACAGCTCAACAGTTCTTTCTCTGAAGCATAAAACATTCACAGGAATCAGTGGGGGTCCTGGCTGAGGAGGGAGGGGAATGAGTGGTTGAGCTTGTAGCCCCATGCAACACTCTGGCGTGTAACGTGCTGCAGATCTGCCGTTGGGCAGGTGAGGCCATGGATGGACTTCATGGTTCACGTACAGATCCTGAGCCGTGGGATGTGCATGGTCTGTACAGACTAATGCTGTTGCACTTGGTCTGGACATGTGTTCCCACACTGCTGCCCCATAGATCTGTCCACTGAAGAGCACTGACTGATGGCAGAGTTGAGAGGTGACCTGTAGACTCAAAAGTGATTTACCATCCATTTACCATCCATGCCTGCCCATGGAGGGACACACAGATTTCAGGCACAGCCACAGGTGCTCACACACTGACCCAAAAGAGCCTGAAGAGCAAATCCACCCGCTGCCTGCTCAAGGAGGGGCTGGGGTCCAACCCATGTGCTGCTCTTGGCACTAAGACTGCTTATGGGGAGCAATGAGAACTCCCTCCACCTTTAGCATCAGACAACTAATAAAAGGCAGTGAACATTGATTTGGAAAGGAGGAAGGAAACTAAAGAAAAGACAGACTGTCAGTGAACACTGAGGAGGCTCACTGGGGCTTATAGAGAAGAATTGCCCCAGCTTCTAGAGAGATGGAGGGAATTTCATGGTACCAAAAGACACCATGGGAACTCCTGCATGGTGCATACTGTAGGATGCAAGGATGTGGCTGGATTCCAAAAGGATTTTGCTTTGTGGCTGTCAATGTAGTCCCTTGATTCACAACTTGGTTTTGTTTCTCTCTTGACTTGTTTGAAACACATGTGCAAACTGGCCAGAGTTTTGCTTTTCATACTGTTCAAGGATGATAGGAACACAAAGTGCTGTCTCATGAGTTTTGTCAACCTGATTCCCTTCCAGAAATTTGCTCACATCTGATTTTATTTCCTCTGCCCACTCTCTGTAGACACTGAGTTTCCAGTGTCATTTGCCTCCTACACACACTCATTAACCCATTTCCCTCCATCTCCGATCCTACAATGCCCATTTTATCCAATTAATGGTAGGAAATAAGTGGAGGTTTTATGACAAGGGTGTGAAGTTCCATCTGACACTTTGCATCTTTCCAAAGAACAATGCTTTCTCAATAATTATGTTCAGATGACCATTAAGTTGATGCTGCCACAGTTCTCCCTTCAGTTTTAATGAATATAATAAACAGGAATGAACTTCTGCTATCTGCAGCTGCTGCCATTGTCTGTGAACTGCATGTTGCTTCAGAAAAGTTTATTTTAGCTTTAAACCTCTTTCAAACAATGTGCAGGAGTGAAAAAAAAAAAGTTGGTGCATTTTTGTCAGCTCTCGCCTTTCATGGATGTTTTTGATATGAGAAATGCTTCAGGACAATTAAAAAGAAGCTTCATTTTCAGAAATACTTGGGAAGCAAGACTCCAGTGAAGTCCCAGGGTTCTGAGAGTAGCCAGAAATTCGTCAGCTCTGGTAAATGCAAAGTCTCTCCCTGGTTGTATGATTGTGCAAATCCCGGAGTAGGAGAGTATTGAGGTAATAGAGCCCAAGTTTTTCAGTTATATTCAGATAAGGAGAAAATCCTGGCCTGATCCTCTCCTTGTTTGGGAAAAATCTCTAAAGCTTTTTTAAAATATCAGTTTGCCTCAGTAATGCTTTGTACCTAGGACCCTACAAGGAGGAGTTTAACAGAGTTTTATAATTATTTCCAGCACTAAGAACAGACCAATGTGAGACAAAGACCCCAAGAGTCATGGTACACAGTCCTTGCTCTGAGTACTAACATTTAACACACAGCATTGCAAATGGACAAATATTTATTTTCATCTCAGCAGAACTGAAACCTTAGTCTGTGTATTTTGGCTTTTTGGTTTTTTGTTGTTTTGTTTATTAATTTAAACATATGTGGGGGGGTTTTATTCAAACAGATATACAGAACCATTACTGCATATACTACCTTTTATACAGAACCATTACTGCATATAGTACCTTTAGTCACCATAGCCAAGTTAAATTGCTCTTCCCTAAATATTTTATTTCAGACACTGGTATCTGGGGGAGTTCTGAAAAGTTCTGAACACTGAAATTATTATTATTATTATTATTATTATTATTATTATTATTATTATTATTATTATTATTATTACTATTACTATTATTACTATTATTACTATTATTACTTTTATGTACATATGGCTTTTGCAGCATTGTGATTAAGGTTGTGTCAGCAAAGTAACATTTAAAACCCAAGTTTAGGGACTTATAACTTGCTGAAGAAATTCACTTGGGGCTAAAAGTTGGCTTTGCAAGCAGTTCTGTGGGAGTTAGCCAGTATCTTTGAATCTTTTGGCTTCTCTTGGTTTTGAGTCACAATGTGACTGAAACATGAGTTTCTTATTTTCTCTGTTTAAAAACTGATCTGTTGTCTTCCCACCCTAATATAAGGTAGCCCCAATTGTTAATGCTTGACCTAGAAGTAGTTATATGTTTCATATTCAGGGGCAGAAAATTGGTGAATTGCAACCAGATTAACTGAATAACCAAATCCACATTGTGCACTGTTACTATTGTTTTTCATGAAGGTGGCTGTCACATCTCTTTGCTTGACAGTTTGTAATACCATTTCTGCAGGACTGACCATGAACACTATATAATGTTTTGAGATTTAATAATTCCTTGAAGGGGCACCATACATGCATAGTGTTATTTGTCTTGCACATGCATGACAGATAAAAACCCAAATGGTTTCACCTCCAAATGAAAATCTTAGGCGATGACTTGACTATTATTTGGTTGATTTGCACTGTTGGTGGTTTTGGGGTTTTTCCACTACTTTTATGTCTAATGGCGTAAAACCACTCTGATGCCTCTTTCCTCTGAGGCTTTTCAAGGGTTATATTAAGGCTTGCAACAGCCTGGGAGGCAGATTCTGAAATCACTGATTTTTATGAAACACGTGTCGATATTCTACCGTGAGCAGGTAGCTGTTCACTGTCATGCTACGTACATTTTTGTAGGACTGTACATACAGCCAAGTTACCATTGTGGTGGTGTCATTTGGAAACCTCACACCTTTTCTGTTTAGCACTATCACAAAAGCAGGTACTGATTAGGAATATATAAAGTCACTTAATTTCCCCTCATGGAGGTATTTGAGATATCTTCGTATTTTGATGAGAAGGTGCTCAGAGGGGTATTTGGTCCTCTTGTGGTTACAGTGAGATTTCAGATTTACCCAAAAACCCCATGGCATCCTCTGCCATCTTCTACATTTCTTTTTCTTACAGTTTTCAGACTCACCCGCAGCTCTGCTGTGGCAGTAAGCTTGGGACTGAACAGTCTCTTTTTCAGGAAACCACCAGCTGTGTGCTCAGGAAAGTGAGGACAGCATCCTCAGTTATGGCTGTTTTTCAATAGGATCCCATGAAAATTGCTTTTGGTTTATGTGAGTTCTGTGATAGTTATCTTAAGGCCTTCCTCTTCTACTTATCATGGGCCAAGGTTTTAATGATCCAAAGTGGAAGTCTGGCATTGGGAAGAAGTCTCTTGAGGGGACAGCTTGTCTTTAGGGAGCAACTTGTCATTTGTTTGTGAGAACCAGTAGAGACTGGAAGCAGATTTGAAGGACATAGGAAGGCTGCACTTCCCAAAGATGAAGATGTCAGAGAAGCTGCTGCAGAAGGAGGTGCTGACTTGGGTGTTCAGAAGGAAGTCCGGAAGTTTTAGCCTGTAGTAAGATTGGATGAACCTTCAGCAGTTGTCAAGCCCCAGAAAGAATGCTTTCTGCTGCTTTTAGATTTTACTTAAATATGCATTTTAAAGATTAATAGCCTTTATGCTCCACAACTATAATATCAAACCCCAGCATTCTAGAAATGATGACCTGTCCTGCCTTCCACAACTCCATTTGCTGGCTTTGTTGGTAGACAGATCCCCCCAGTCCTCTCTTCCCAAGCTGAAGAGCACCAGTCTCCTTACTTTCTATCCACTTCATTCCCTCATTGTCCTTTGTGTATATCCACGTCTGTTGGTGCAGGGGGTTGAGAGGGACCAGCTGAGGTAGCTTCTGAAAACCTAAATTCATCCTGTGCTGTTTGGTGAAACGTTTACCCGTGGCTGATTCTTGGGCTTTTAAGAGAAGGCAGGCAGCAGTATTTGGTACTCACTAATTAAGTGCAGTTTGAACTGTGTTGTTTGTGGTAATGTAGTGAAAATACAACCCCTGCTGTGACATCTGCGGCTAGACAAGTGACACCACCCAGCCTCTGGTCAAAGCAATGTTTTCAATTCAGCAAGTAACAGCTAAAATACTGTGAAAGACCTCAGAAAGACAGAGATGAATGAAAGACCAATTCCTATTATTTCCATGAGATGTTAGACAGGGCTGAAAAGTGCATTTTTTCTTTTTTCCAGAAAGATGTTTTATGGACACTAAATATTCTTTGGTATTTCTTTATATTATGTTTCTTGAGAGAAAGGATTTTGCTATTCTGTTGAGTAGTGCCAATGTTTACAAAGGAAGAAGAAGCTTCCTTATGGAAATTAGCAGATCTAAAGATTTGGAAGTCATTTGTTTTGTGGTGTATGAGGTCTTCTTCCTAGTGCACATGTTGCTTAATTTAAAAAGCCAGCATAAGCCTTGCACATAGTTCACTAAGATGTTAGCAAATGTAATTGAGGCTCACAATTTTATTTTTAGTTTTTTCAAGGGGCAATGGTGCCACCTCCAAAAGCACAGCTGAGAGGATCTCAGGTTCCTACGCTCCCAAAAAAGAGGGCAATGCTGAGAAGAATAGAGGACTCATGAATGTTGCAAAAATATCAGAGGAAGTGGAATGATCTTCCCCACTGCTCAAGCTTAGATGAGTTTCTCCATGAGGGTTTAGAACTGTAAAACAGCTGTACATGTCTGGCTGAGAATGGTAATGCAACCAAATGGAAGCCATGCCATGTAGTGAAATCATACATTTGGTAAATGGGAGATCTATAAATAGTTTTTAGAGGCCTAAGGATTATTAAAGGAGAAATTATACCTGGATATGTGCTCCTTCAAGAGCTCCAGCTGCTCAATAGCTTGTTTTGGACTACAGCACAGAACCGGAGGCAGTACATTTTACAGATGTGTTTTCACCTTTTGCTAACACACTACTAGAGGTCATTGAAGAATGTTGCCAGCATACAGGCAGGATGCTGTGTAGGTTTCCATATGAAGCTGCTGCCAAGACAAGACATTCAGTCTGTTGGCTTACAGCATAACTACCTCCCAGGTTCATCCACGGAGGTCTGTGCTCCTCAGTGTGCTGGCAAGGTGGTAGCTGCCACAGAAATGTCTGTCACCCAGTCAGGTAACAGGCTGACCACTTTTCCTAACATTAGTGCTAATGTGCCTCTCTCCCACCCAGGGCATGATGTGGGGCAGAGCAGTGGTGCTGTCTCACAGCGCTACCGTGGCGCGTGTTCCAGCATTGTTCAGTGCTGAAAGCTGCCTCCAATTAGCCCAGCTGCACCTCCTTATTAGGAGCGAAGAGCCAGCTGCCAGTCAACGTGATGCTAACCACAGCATCCCGCCTGCCACCAGCCAGGGAATTTGGTGTGTCCTGGCCATATCGGCTCCACAGCCAACTGGAACCCACTTCCATGAGATTTAACCTCCTCCAGTCTACATCTGCAATGAAGTTTAATTTCCTAAAGGTGTAGAGAGCTGCTAGGATTTAAGAGGTCTTTAGTCAAGTGCTGTTGATGCCAAGGGGTTCGAGGTGCCAGCTGGAACAGAGCTTTTGTAAAGACCCAGTCTGAAGGAGCCAGTGCACTCCAGACTAGAAGCATAACCTCTTAGGCTGCAGTTGCCTATTTACGTTGCAGATTCCCAGAACTTTTTGAAGGCTGACCCTATGTACCTGAGGGATTTCATTCATGACACCTGTCCGACCTACCAGAAATGGTTGGAGAGCAGCAAAGCTGAGCACAGTCAGCTGTTGAGCCATTCAGGTTAAACCCAACCTGGACTTTGCACCAGCACCACCAGCTCCCTCCCTTTCCATTAGTGTTAAATGAAGTCCAGGGTATCTGAACACCCTGTGCTGAGCAGGGAGCAGGGTCTGGTTGTAGGGCAGGAACACCAGGGCTGCTCCAGAGCCACAGCCATTGACTCTGGGGCTCTGCACACAGCTGGCTGTGTTCTATTACCCCTGCATAAATTATCAGAGTTATCAATCAAAGCTGAAAGGTCCTTTTGCAAATGGGACCTCAGCTCCTACAGCACTCAGTAGCTTTTGTAATGTCAAATTCAGGCTGCTTGGCTGGCTCTCACAAAAGAGGCCTTGCTCCCCTTGCACATGAGCTGGCTTCCTCCTGAAGCACAGTGAGCAGGGATGCTCCCATCACAGAAAGCACCGACTGCTCCCTCACTGGAAAACTCATCTTGAAAGGAAGAGCAAAATGCTGCTGGCGGGCACTGCTGGAGAAATAGCTCAGCTATGCACCTCCACTAGGCATCAGCTGGACCCTTTCAAGGAAATAAATGTCAGCAGCAGCATTGAATTTATGAATTCCTTACCTAGAAAGGTCCTGCCACAAGACTGTCCCATAGCCTGGCTTTATCTTCTGCAAGAGCCATGCTAAGTCTCTGAAGAGGTACTCAGGAGTTCAGCATCCAGGCAGGGCTCAGCATCCAAATCTACAGCAAGCTGGAAAGCACATGAAACCAAATTATTCAGATTTTCCCATCTGTTCACATGTGCTTAGCTGGTTTTAAATTATCAGTGTAAAGGCCTAGTAGCTTCGTAATGTACACACAGAAAGATTCCCACAGATTTTTCCCTTTTTTTTTTTTTTTTTTTAATTGAAGCCAGCTGAGTAAATTCATAGGAAGTTGTAACAGGACAAGTGAAATGTATACCCACATTCCCTGGGAATACAAATATCTTTAACATATACTGTATTTCATGTGAAATTTGTTTTAGAAGATACCAGAACAGAGAAACTTTTTCATCACTGTGTTTTAAAACTATCACTTTTGAATGAAATAAGGTGACAAGGAAAAAAAGAAAATGTGAAAATCCCAGAACTTGATACCCCTCTCCCACATTCTAAGAGAAGAGATTAATTTCTCCATTTTTCCGGATCACTTTCAAATTTATAACTAATTACAGAATAGCTTTAAAATGCAGCCCCAATTTAAACTGCCATGAGTGAGAAGCAGCTGGAATGACACTTAACTGTGGAGCTGAGCTTTGTCTTGTGCTTATTCTCTATTTTATCTCAGAAGATTTTGCAATCCCACATAAGTTAAATGGAAACTAGTTCTGCTGTTGCAGGAAAGGGATACCTGAACACCACACAAGCAGGGGCCATGCAGGTGGCTGGGGAAGCCCTCTGATAACCTGTGGGGTGATGAAGTCACTGAAGAACAATGTCCATGCCAATTCCTTGGGCTGAGCAGACCTGCTGTTGGTCCCAGCAGACATGTCCATCTGCCTGGTCACACTGGTGAGCAGCCTGGTGGTCAGCAGCCTGATGGTCATCAGCCAGTCCCAGCATTGGAGAGGCAATGGTACCAGGGCATCCTTTGCCCAGTTCCTGCCCTGGCTCCACTGCCTCTTATACTTAGCCTTACAGAAATCTGGGAGCCAGACCTCCAGCTCACTTGAGTCAGGGGCTGATTTATGCTATCTGAGGGATCTGAACGTCTCCACAACCAGTTCCTCATTTGTAAAATAAACTGAGCTGAGCTTAATGAGATTTTCTGTGATGACTTTGTTAGGTCTGCATTGGATGCAGTAACATTTAGACCACAGCAGTGAGGGTTGATGCAACTGGGCAGGCAACCCCTCCGTGTAGAGATGGGGCAGTGGTCAATGATGGGAGAAAAACCAGCATGTCCTTGGGGCTGGCCCTGCGTGCTCACACAGTTTGTGATGGGGGATAAATGGTCAAAAGGGCATGATCCTTCTCTTGAAGTCAATGTGATATCCTGCACCTGGATACAAGTCTGGGTTCTCCAGGAACAAATCGTTTTTTGCATCCATTCTGAAATTAAATAATTTGTTACTGAGCTATATTATAGACGTGTAAATGTAGATGCCACTTAATACTGCATGAGCTGCTTATGCAGTGTTTTGCCCATGAATTTTCTTGCTGCTGAGCTGTGAGGAATTACCTGCCTGAGTAAAGTCTGCAGGACTGGTCTTCAGGTGTTTTTTTGGTGCTTGAACAACAGAGAGACTTGTCCCAAAAGTGCTTGTACAACAGAGGGACTTGTCCCACTTAGTGCAGGCAGCTAGACCTGCTCTTGCTGGGCTCTCAACCCCTTCCTCCACTGACTGGAGCAGCAATGAACTTTAGCAGAGCTGAGTTCAGGCTTTGAGCCCTGGATCTCTTTGACAAGCATAGCTTTAGTTGGCATGTTCAGCAAACACAGATCTGACCGCTTCTCCTTGTCCTTCATCCATGCTATTGCTTATTGCAAAGCCTGATTTTGAAATGAGCCCTGACTTCCAAATGAGCTCAGTCCCAGCATGCTGACCATCACACACACACATCTAACAAGGATTCCCTGCTGCCTTCTGAAAATAAATACATTTAAATGAAGGGGAGACAAGACAATGACACAAAGGCTTTAACTTACAAAACTATTTCTTTGCAGTAGTTGAAGATCACTTCTGAAGGATAAGATACCTAGTTTATGATTGCAGCTAAGAGTCCAAGTTGTGGGGATCTGCCCCACAGATATGTGCTGTGGTTTTCTATGGCTGTGAATTTCCTCAGAGGCTGGGGGAATTGATTCTTCCACTTCCACAGAGGCTCCTGTGCTTTGGTTGTTCAACAGAGTGTGGGGTCTCCCTGCTTGGCCGTACTCATGGCCGTGCTCATGGCCGTGCATGGAATAGCACTTTGCTGTTCATTTAATTATGAGTTTTGCTCACTTGGGTAACTTGTGGTGGTCCTTGGCATCGTTGTGTTCATGTGTAGGGAAAGGATGAAGATGTGAACCAGGAGCAAGGCTTGCAGAAATCTGGTTTTTCACTCATCTGTTCACCTTGGCTTTACCCCCAAGACAACTCTGCACAATGCCCATGCCCTCCTCTTTTCACACTCACTACTGGTAGGGTTTGCTACAGTGTATTCCTTACTCCAAGATCCATGTGGGTCTTATGTCTTGGGTAAGGGAGCTCAGCACCAGGCCGGGTCAGAAGAAAACACAGGAAATGGTGCTTTTCTGTTGGAATTTGCTGACTCAGCAAAGCTGAACAGCCTCAAAGAGAAGCTTTGATTTCGACATGGTTCTGCTGGAATGTGGTAGATTCACTGCCTTCTCCCCTTTCATTCCCCTACTTCACCAGCAGGACTGACAGAACCAGCTCTCCTGGGCTATCTGAGGCCATGAATCCCAGCTGGCCCCACAGCCCAACTTCAGCTCCTGGAACATTTTGAAATATGTGGACTTTGTTTCTAATCCCTTATGAAAGTCCAAAGAGTGAAATCCTGCCTGAGGTGGCCCAGCTCCTCCTCTCCACGCTGCCCAGGACGGGGCCTTTCCCCTCTGCCATGTGAGCTTGGTGCAGCTTTTGGAGGCATTGTGCCCTGCAGGGGCTGAGTTTTGGCAGGACCGGCACTCTGCTCAGCGCCTGCAGCAGACACGCAGCCGATGTGACAGCCTTAATCAAACCAAGGGTCTGACAGGGGACTTGACCTCCCCAAAAGGGGCAACTGTAGGTACAGTCAGGGCGTGCTGGCTCCTTCCTTCCTCCACCTCTTCTCTTATTGAGTCCTTAGCCATCTTTGCAAACACTGCTCCAGAGGTCTTTTTCTTCTCCTCGTGGAAATTATGGTGGCTGCAGGCTCTGCCTGTTGGAAATAAGAAAAGTTTGGGGGTAGGAAGCATTTATCCCTCCTGTCCTCTGCAAGGGAGCCCTGGATCTTGGAAAAAATTCCTCTCTGCACTGTCTCCCTAAGCAAGGGGAGACCCTCATTATCTTTCAGGAGCAGTAAAGTGGTCTAAATGACCTCAGTTTGGTGGCTATTTCCCTCCTTTTCTTTTTTTTTTTTTTGTTTGTGTTTTTTTTTGTTTGTTTGTTTTTGTTTTTTGGGTTTTTTTTGTTTTTTGGTTTTAAAGACATCACCTATCACCTCAGTGTCTGAGTGTGCATCCTTGAGAAATACCATCTGGGGTGCCTGCTATCCCACCAAATACAAGTGCCTGGTCATGTGCACCCCAGGAAGAGACTACTGGGGTTTTGCTTTTAGAGATTTGCTTTTCATGCAGTACTTTCATCCCCTTGTCAAATGTTCAGAACTGAGAAGGTCACAGGGCTTATTATATTGGCTATATGCAGGCAACATGCAGGCTTCCCAGCAGAGCTCTGTCAGTGCAGTTCAGGCCTGACCATAACTCCCCTGAGCTAAATCTGTCATTTACGCTTAGTTTTCTATCCATGAAGAATATTTACTGGGGCTTGAGTTAAAGTTGCCAGATGAAGCCTTTGTCTGGTAGTTAAGGGAGCTTTCTAGGATGCAAACTGAGGTATTCATCCTAATACACTCATGGCATTCAATAAAATAAAATCTCTCCTAATACTGCAGAGGAGCTGAAATCCTCAGGTGCTCCCTGTCTAGCTTAATAACATCATCACTGAGTTTTCTTGGCTTGTCTTCTTGAAGTGAAACATGCCAAAATGCTAATGACAAGGGATTTTTAAAGAGTCAGTGATTTGTTATGCTGGAAAATGGATGAGTGTGGAAAACAACAGTTTTGGAAAGCTCACACAGATTGCCAACCTCCCTCAAAGTTTTAGCTGAGACCTTGTAAAAATGGACTGTCAAGGTTATCAGCTCACGGACAATAAACAGTTGAGGAATGCAAGGTTTTGTGGGGAAGATACAGCTCTAAAATATTTGCTGGAAAGACATTGGAGGAGGTTGGGTTTGGAACCTTCCAAAGATAAGCAGCCATAGCAATATTTATTGTTTACATGTAACTACCATCTTTCTGTCTTTTACAAGGGAGGAATCATTTTGCAAGAATTTGAAATGAAAAGCTCATACATAGATGGTTCTGATTAGGGATTCACAAAAAATGCTGCACATTTAAGGTTACAGCCAAAATCTGGTCCAAACCAAGATAGTCTAGTGTGTTTGTTTCCCTAAGGGTATTAATCTCTGGTGAACCTTGCTGGGCTGGTAAGTTGTTGCTGCCTCAGCCATCCACCCCACTGCCCTGAGAAGGTTGCTCTGCCTGGGAAACAAGTCTGCAGGAGGGAGGGTCTTCACCCACTCCTGCCCCCAGTACCCTGCTGAAGGTGAGCTCAACCCACAATAGCAGACAGTGAGGTAGCTGGCCAAGGCACTGACCCACATTCCCCTCCATCAGCAGCTAGAGGGAAGGGTTGGGGGGCCAGCAAGATACTTCTCTTGCACCACCCCAGCAAGATTCTCCACAGCCCATCTGCCAAAGCCCTTGGTGCCTGTGGTTTACTGTATAAAAAGGATTAGAGAGTTTTCTACTGTAAAACAATTTTATTTCAACCCTTGTAAACCTACCCTTTGTATATCAAAACCCCTTTAAGAACCTAGAGAGATTTGGGGGCGTTTTTTCTCCTTTCTGTCTTTTGCTTTGTGACATGTTTGTTCTGAGATCACCTTCTAGGCATCTTCTATTAAAATACATGTGACAAGCACCAGATCCACTTTCACGCAGCTGTGCAGTATGTTATTTTTCATGCTAATGCACTGTTACAATTCTACTGAGTGCAGTTATCTGCAGATCAAATTTGCCACATGTGCTCTGTGTTTTTTGGCTACCAGGTCAAGAACAACTGGGAGAAGGAAACGATGCTTGTGTGTTAACTGTTCGTGTTGCCTTCATGAAACATGGGCTTAATATTCAGGCAGTCAGAGGAACTTTTGCTTTGCCCCACATGCCCTCTTGGTTTTTTGTTTTTTTTCTGTCAGCACAGCTGACTGCTTCATTGAGACTTAAGACCAAACAGACTATTATTGCATGAGACAGAGTCACTGTCTGCCACCAGGAGATGATTTAATGTTATGTGATACACAACCTTACTCTATGCCCCCCTACTGTTTTCCACACAAAAATCATTCTCTAACTTGCTTTGCTGTCAGGTTTCACCTAGGAGAAAATTTGAGTCACTGACTACAGCAATGACAGCAACCAGAAGTAATGATTAAAGACCTCCTTGTCATCACTATGCCAGATAGTTGTGGGTGAAAGGGGCTTATGAAGACACATTCAAACCTTATTTACTCCAAGTCCAGCAGCTGAATTCTGCCTTAGATAAGATGCAAGCAGTACACAGCAGGACTGTTACTAACATAGCCTAAATCTCAATCTATGCTGTTAAAGCAAGGAGGAAATACTAGCTTTGGTGAAATGCTAGATATCAACATAGTTGGAGTTACACTTCCAAATTGGTCCTAGAAATGCAGAGAGAACTTTTAGGGTTCCAAAAAGGACTCAAGCAACAACATATAAGCAATGCAGCCTATCTCACATCAAATCTCTCTAACATCCACTGCTTTTTTTGCTGCTGTCTGAGCTAAGACCTACCACCATGTCTGATGTCCTTGCTCCATTGCAGACTGCTTACTTAGCTCGAACCAAAGTTGCACTTCCTTAGGGTGAGAGGTTTAAAGTGCTATTCATCAGTTTTGGCTTTTAAAGTGGAATAATATCTTCCCAGGGCCTGCTACATAGCCTTCTTCAAGGAAAAGGGCATCTGCAAACTGTCTCCATCTTCTGGAGAGAGATTTATCTTTTGCAGCTACCATTGCTCTGTTATTTCTACCAGGAGAGACCTTGCCTCTTTCTGTTTCCTCATTTTCTCATGGTCTCAGATTGATACACCAAAGTAGTAGAAACTATTTCCCAGACTTTTCTATGACTATGGATTGCTGAGTGTACAAGAAGATGCCTTTTCAGTTTACACTTGATAAAAAATCATGTCTTGTCCATAAGTTAGTTATTTGAGAATGTCACAATAATAAACTTTGACTTCTTAACCTTTTCCAGAAATGATGCCAAGACTAAATCCTGAGGCTGCTTTCTAGCTACTGATTAGTAGCTAGAAATCTGACCTTTTCTGTCTGTGCAGAAAACAGAGGCAGTGATGCAGTTCTCCATGCTGCTAAAGTCAGCTTGATTACAGCTCCATCTTTCTTTCCAAGCAACATTAGCCCTTGGGTGTTTTGGTCTGTCTCCCTTTTTCTTCTGAAGAAAGACACGGACCTGAGCTAGACTTGGAAATACTTCAGAACATCACTAGTGCTCACAAATTAGTTAAGCTTCATCTTTGCCTCTGCTCACTTCTTACCAGTTCCTGCTCACTGCTATTATATCTGACTACCTTTGAGTAGTGTGTTGTGCAACAGGGACTGTCCCTTGGACACATGCTGTTTGTTCTGCCAGGCTCCTCCAGGAGAGAAACATCAGTCTGTGAGAGCTTACAAGGGAGTTTAATTATGTGTTTGTTAAATGAACATGCCAATACGTACTTTAAATATCCTTTCAAGATAAGGTTGAAGAGTGACATTCTGCCTGTGGAGCAGACAGTGGTGAGGTCTTTGATATTCAGTGATTGTTGGGGAGGTTTGTACCACTCTGTGGACTGGACCTGGAGTACAGGCTGTCTCCTGCTCAGATGTCTAAGGAGCCATATCCTGCAGATGAATAAAGTTGTAAGAAGGACTCAGTTTCACCCCAAGACGCACATTCCATGTAAAACTGCTCTGCAGTGCAGAGCTGGCAGCAGCAACTGCACTGAAGAGCTTTGTTTATCACATTGTTGTGCTCTAATGATTACTCAGCCTCAAAATTATGTGTTCTTCATGAGTGATGGTGTTTGGGACTGTCAGTCAAAATTTATAATAAGTGATGTTGTTTTTATCCCACTTCAGATAATGCTAGTGAGTATGTTCCAAAAATTGTTGTTTGTCATCTATGTTTTACAGTTTAAAGGTGATCTCTTTAAGCTATTATCCCCCTGCCACTGTTGCAGAAATAGTGTCTTCTTTTTAAGATGTTCAGAGTCATCCGCTTAGCACTGAGCTGATGACAGCCTTGTATTAGTCGCTGGAGGTTGCCTGGAAATTAACCCCTCCCTGTTTAGCTTGTTGTGTGCCTTGTCAAAGCCTCTTCTGGGAGGTGGTGAGGTTATGCAGTGGTGCTTGATGGGCCACTGCTGGGGAGGATGAAACAACAGGTCTCTCTTGCCCAACATCAGCTATTTCTGTAGGCTGACGTTTGCAAAAATCAAGGTGCTGGCAGAAAAAATCCTGACAAAATTCACTGCAAAAATGAAAGTATCTCCTTCTTGCAGCTCTCTGCTGACTCTTGTCTCAGAATTACCAACCAACCTTGGCTCAGCACTGGCAGGAGCCAGCCCTGGAGCCTCTGGCTCAGCCTCTGTCCTACATTGTTCAGCAGCTGCATAAGGCCAGCTCTGCTCTGTCCTTTAGGCTGAACACTCCTCCTGCGGTCCCGTCTGCAGCTTTGGGCCAGAGGCAGTAGTTTGTGGCTGAGGAATAAGAAAAGCTGGTGCAACATTTTGAAACTCCTGCTACCATGTGCTGAGTGGCTGTGAGTCAAAGCCTCTTGGCTCTGGAATTGCACTCAGTGGCACCTTGGGAAACAGCAGGATCTCTCAAAGTGCTGAGCAGCAACCCCTGATATCCGTGGAAACTTGTGGGGTCAGCATTTATCTGCACTAAAGCAAAAGGCAACAGAGGCCAGTCTCCAAGTGCCTCAAATGTGAAATTACTCACCAATTTTCAGAATATAATTACTGCCAAGTTAATCAAGGCCCTTGAAAAGGCTCTGGACACTTTTTACAGGCAAAGCTAGTGAAGTGATTTTTGTGTTAACAACATTTATTTTGGTCCTTAACATGTTTAGATTGTGAGTAAACCCTTAGATGTTATGCAAAATGACAGCAATATATGGCAAACCTCTGGAATTAAGACCCAAACCAGTTTTGCACTACAGGCACGATGGATTAATCACCATTTGGTTCTGCATATAAGCAAAAAGTCTTTTAAGTCAGTTCTGTGCTGCAGAGGAAGTCGGTGGAGCTTTGCCTGTAACGTGAGTAATGAATCTTGGCTGGGATGAGCATTTTGGAGCCACAGTTCTGCAAAAATTCAAATCCCTTAAGGAAGTACAGTAGCATGAAGACCTGCAAATAATGGATTACAGTAATCCCACCAGGAAGTGATAATGGCATGTATAAATATTTGCCTTAGTTGATTGCAAATTATATCCTCCTAAAAGATGTTTGTCACTGTCGTTAGTCGTTAGCATTTTCTAAATGCTTTACCAGCTGTTGGGCCGTGCATAATGAGGACTCCATCTCCACCAAGCATGACCGAAGTGTCTGGATGGGACTAGTTTTCTATGTGTATTTATTCTGCTGATTACCTTATAATCACGTAATAGTTTGGGTTGGAAGGGTCCTTAAAGATCATCTAGTTCCAACCTCACTGCCATGGGCAGCAACATCTTTCACTAGACCAGGTTGCTCAAAGTCTCATCCAACAAACCAAAAGCCTGTAGTGTCTGGAGTATTTTGCAGAGTGTGCAAACCATGTGACCATGAAGTGAAATTGTGGCCATATAGAAGTCTGCATCTAACCAGAAGATGAAATGAGATTGGATTAATATGCAAAAGAGGGGGATTCTGTTGCCCCATGCACTGCCACCCCATTTTTAGTGGCCTTGGCTCTGCAGAGTCCTCATTGAAGGTGGGGATGGCTCCAATGAATGGGAACAACCTGTACCAGTAAAAAGCACTGGCAATTTCCCAATCAGAGCTCTGTCAAGCCTGGCTAACTCACAGCCTTTTACATCTTGCAGATTCCAAGAGGGATTAAGTCTTCATTGTCAGTCTAGTGAAGTAAATTGAAACTCAGCTGAAGTTTTAAATCAAAAAAGAAAGATCCAACAGCCTTCAACAGAGGCAGCAGACTAGGAGAGAATGGAATTCAGAACAGAAGCACAGCCAGAGATCAATGATGCTTTTATGCCATCCCTCCTCATTTGTCTATAAATTCCATTCTTTCAGCTATTTAGATCTTATCTCCACACAGTAGCTAAATTAGGTTTATTTTGTAAACCAGTTTAGGAAAGCTAGTGCAAACCCCTGTAGAGATACCCATATTTTGGTTTAAGAGTGGCTGCAGAGGCTAAGCTGGCATCTGAGACAAAACCTCTGTTAAAATGGTACTGCTTGGGCTTATATGAATGGAAGATAGGGTGAAACAACTAAAATGTGAATTTCTATTGTTTGCAGTAAAACCTATTAAACACATGGGCACATGCTTTTATTCATACATAAAGGAGCTTTTAGTTTGCTTGATTCAGTGTTAAAATAAGTCACAGTTACTATTTCAGAATTAAACCTTTCATATTAGTATGTAATGTCCCTTAACTGATCTACTTGAAATCTCTGTCTGTAATTTGGCTTTGTTTCCAGTGTATGCAAAACCTTCATGAGTAGTCCAGTTCAGGTTTGCTGGAAAAGGAAGGCAGAAAAATATCTTCACTAAGCTATGTGAAAATTAGTTGTACATTTTTCAGTAAAAGGAAGTATAAGCCCCAGGTAGCCTCAAAGCATCAGTCCACTGGATTCTCTCAACCCTATCAGTTTATACCACTTGCAGATCAATCCCTTTGCCTGTGGTTTATATTGTTGGTTTTGCATCATTCCCTGCTGGGGATGGGTTCCAAGCATCAGAAAAGCATTTCTGTTGTGCTAAGTATACAGCATCTCTTGTCTTCTCCCTCATTCAAGGGAAGTTGAGGGCAGATTTGCTGTCAAGGTAGCAGCTTGTAACCTGCCTCATGCTCCTGAGAGGACTATTTTTTCCTGCTGCCTCTCAGGCAGGAGCTGGGTCAGATTCCTGCTCAGAGCTGTTAATGGTTGCACAGGGGCTCCTCTGCTCAGAGAACTTTCGCTTTCACCAGGTCCTCAATGACAGGATGTGGTTTGCTGTGTAAATGTAAAGGAGAGAGGAGGATCTGGCCCTGTAGGCTTTCAACTCACTTCTAAAATTCTCCAGGGTCTTTGGCTGTGCAGTTTATCTGGCTTTTTTTGCTACTGTCATTTGTTAGTGTGGTGATGACTGAATGCTCATCAGAACTTTTCCTACTGCCTAGAAATTAACTTGCTAATTCAGGGGAACATACATTTACGGAAACATCCTCTCTATGACAGTGACTATTGGGGGTATTACAGGAAAAGGTGCAAACAAACTGAATAACCTTCAGGGAAGACAGTTGTGAGTGAGCCTGCCAAACACCCTTGTGTTGAATGCTTAAACACATATCCACATTTATTCACACTGCAGTGCCACAGCAGAATTAAACCACTGAATCAGTAGCTATAGAGGATGCCACATTCAGTGATACAAGACTCTGATTCTCTTTTTCTTTAGAATTCAGAGGAGCAAGAATTAAAAGATAAGAAATAAAAGCTGGTTGAGAGGGGATTCAGGGCAGCATTTGGTGTTCTTGTTCTTGTGACAGGCATCAAACCTGTTTGAAGACCACAAATAAAATCTGATGCTGATATTCCTGATTTCTTTTCCCTCCTGTGGGCTGCAATTGAATGCCTGCATTTGTCTCAAGATTATCAGCACGAAAAATGGGTATAATTTTAAACTCTCCTAAGAATATAAAAATAGCCAGGTTTTGGCTTTCCTTACCTCTTTCCTTCAGTGTTTCCTTTCTCTGTCTCATGTTTTCATGCTCTACTGTCTTTGTGGTACTCTGAGCACCCTAAGCCATGGCATTAGCCCTTGGCAGAGGTGACTGTTTTCCTCCTTGAGCAATTAGTTATTCCAGCTGTTCTGCATTTTTGGAGCTATGGTTTCACAGCTTGTGTTGCACCCTTATTGTGTGAAAGAGTAATGTGACAAAGCCTTGGACTTCAGAGTCATTCCAGAGAGCCCACTCCATAGACATGTTCTGTCCCACACCATGTCCTGTGTCTGGCTTAGACAGGCCTTATCTTTGCCATGGATCCCTGCTAAGCCGGTGCTGTTGACTTGCTGGTCTCTAAAAGCTTGAAACTTCTTTCTTTCTTTTCTTTCTCTTTCTTTCTTTCTTTCTTTCTTTCTTTCTTTCTTTCTTTCTTTCTTTCTTTCTTTCTTTCTTTCTTTCTTTCTTTCTTTCTTTCTTTCTTTCTTTCTTTCTTTCTTTTCTTTTCTTTTCTTTTCTTTTCTTTTCTTTTCTTTTCTTTTCTTTTCTTTTCTTTTCTTTTCTTTTCTTTTCTTTTCTTTTCTTTTCTTTTCTCTTTTCTTTTTTCTCTCTCTCTCCCTTCCTTCCTCTTTCTTTCTACTTCTTTCTCATTCTTGACTCCCACTCTGTGTGTCCACATGACATCTCTGACAACTTCTTGCTATAGCAAATGTAATCAGTCCTCTAAATTTTTTCAGATAATGTAAAAGTCATCTGAATCTGATTGCCAGTGCAGTGTAGATGGATGCTGCAGAAAGTGTGAGTCTGATCTCTGTAATGACCTCCACAAGTCTGATCTGGGGAAATGGTTCTGGGCTCTTTCAAAGACTATGGTAAAGTTGTCAAATAACATTGCAAATGCAAATGCAATACCTGGCAAAAGCTGCTATTTGCATATTAACACATCTGGAGAATCCATCAGATCAAAGTTTATGCCCAAACCTTTGACATGTGGGTATTGTCTCAGGGAAGTCTCAGGGAAGAGCAGTGATGAGAGGTGTGTTGGGTCTTCCGCAGTGGGAACATGCCGATTTGTCACTGTCTGTCCTGGTCTGTACTGCACAGGTAATCTAGACATCTCCTTCCCACTGCCTGTCCGTGGTGCATCACTCTGCAGGCATCTGGACAGATGCCCTGTTTCACCTTTGGAAAAATGGGTGAAACTCTTGTTCTCCACTCTCCAGTTCACTCATGTGGAGAGGAGGGGCTGAGGTACAGGATCTGCAAAATGGATTGCATTTTCAGAGAGCTTTCTCAGTTTTCCTAGTCCACCTGGACCCAGGAAGGGGGGAACTCCCATTGAGATCTGGGGAGGGATCAAAGAACAGGGGTTTTGCTGAGGGGAGCTGTGGGGCAGCACTGCCGTGCGTGATCCAACACCTGCACATTCCCAGAGCTGGCAATCAAAGGCTGCATGGCCTCGAGCTGAGAATGTCTACTTTTTGTTGTCAAACTTACAAGTTCAATTAGAATTGAGGGGTTTTGGTTTTTATCAGATTTTTCTATTGATAACTTTTCCATTTGTCTCAGTCACATGGATCATGACTTTTTCATCCACTAATTAAATTCAAGTGATACAAAGTTTATTGGGTGGGATTTGCAGGTGGTCTGCGTCAGGATAAACCCATAGAGACAAGGAGCAGATCAGCCCCATTATATTTCTAAAAAGTCAGAGGCTTTCATATCAGGAAGTAAAACCTAAAAAAACCCTCATTTCCCATTCCCCTAGCTTTAAACCAGTGCACTTACACTGGAATCACTTAAAACTAAATCACCACACTGTCATGAAGTTAGTAACATGGATGTAAAACAGTTTTCTTCCCCATTGTTCTAAGTTTAATGATATCTTAGCATTGTGGTTTGAACCAAAAAAAGCACTCTTTTCATATATTCTTCAGTCAGTGCAAGTTTTCAACATCCTAGTCTTTATATTGCAATATTTTAATTATTGTTTACTTTATTTAATTGCTCTTTTCCTAAATATACATCTTTTCTTTCCACTTCAAGGCTTTGGAATTTTTCTAATCAGTCCAGTATCCAAGAACACTTACAGTCTTGTATTTAAACTTCTCATGCTTGTAAACTAAAACCTGTGCAAGCCCCAAGGCCAAAGCTTTGACTGTATGTTGTTCATAGCTGTTTTTTAAAATGTATATGATGATTTTTTAGGAAAAAGGTCTCTTGCAAAAATAAGAATCATATCAGGCAGTTGATGTTTACATTGTCAGATTGGGATGGAAAGATAAAAAGTGAAAAATCTGAAGCTGATAAATGAAATTTTTTCATCCTCTATTTTCCCCCTTTTCCCCCCGCTTTGTTCTTTTTTTTTCCTCGTGTCATCTCAATGAAAGAGATGTGAGAAAAAATACTATGAAGACCAAAAGCCTTTCTATTTCATGTTGAACAAAAAAAGACCTTTGTTATTTTACTGAACATAAGAACATTTGGGAGATCACAGTTTCCTTTTGGAATTTTATATATGTGTGTATATATATAGATACATATATAAGAAAAATCATGAGACAAGGCCCAAGCACTGTGGCACTTTAGTGCTGATTGAAGTCTTTCTGTAATATTTTACAGGATGTCTTTTGTTTGAAGAACTCAAGGCACTTTCCAGGAAGGCGATTTTTAGGATCGTATCTGGTGGGGACGCACCACACTCAGTGAAGTCCATGAAGTAAGACAGAGAGAGGTGGCATCACCAAGATGCTTGCACAAGTAGAAATGCAAGTGATCAGGCTCTTAGCAAGGATTAGCAAGCAATGTGGTGGAACAGAGGGTTCTGTGGGTGCCAAGGACCCCAGCCTTCACCTCTTTGTGTTATGTGTGGTTTTACTTTGGACCAAGTCCTTGCTATTCATGCAATTGCTCAATCCTGTGCCATGTGCTCTGGGATGGCCCTGCTTAAGCAGAGAGGTTGGACCAGATGACCCACTGTGATCCCCTCCAATCTGACCTATCCTGTGAAATCTCGTGCAATTGCATGGGCTAAACCATGGCCTTCCATGCTGGGAAGGCAGAGCAGGACTGAGGGGTCTTCCGATCTGCCTGTTCCCTGCAACAACCTCCCCTCTGCCTTCCAGGGAAGAGCTCCCTCATCTCATACCCACACTGACACTGCCCATCAGCCTCAATTATTGCAGTTACACCTAATTGCAATATACCTACCTATATTCATGGTAGTTACACTTGAAACTGCAGTGGTCAGTGACAGACAGCTTTCAGGAGATGAAAAGCTTAGAGTCAGTTTTGGCAACAGTGTAGCATTGAGTAGAGCATTGAAAGATGGGTTGGAAATCTCTTGATAATAAACTTCCTCATGAGATTTTTTAGCAACCTTTGTGTCTTGTCCCAGCTGGAAATGCCATGAGAACATTTTTTCTCGGGGTATTTTGTCACTCTCAGTTTCAGATAGCAAGTCGGAAAACATTTATTCTAACATCAGAGAGGTTGAAAAAATGGTCTAGTAAACTGAATTCTGGAACAAAAGGGAAATTGAGGGGCTTTGGTTCTATTTAGACTCTTTCCTCAGTACTCCACAGAAAGAAATCTGACAGATTAGATCAGATCTGACAAGAAATAAGAGGTGTAGAAAGCTGCCCAGACTTTTGGGACATCTAACTATTCTTCTTGTTCGTTCAGTTATTCCTTGTAGTACACTGTCTTTTATTTTGGCAGTCTACTTTTAGGCAACCCAAGTAATAAGTCTTCCCCTTCTTCCTGAAGACACAACAATAAAGTCAGTAAATGTCAGAGTTAAGAATTTTTTTCCTGATATCCAGAATATTTTTTTTCCTTAGCATGTGGCCTCATGAACAAGTTATCCCAGCTGAGCTCAGCTCTGGTGGTAGTTTTGTTCTCCCTTGTAGCACTCAAAAATTTCAGCCTGCTTTAACCTATTTCAGGGCAGTTTAGTGCAAGTGAGCTTTTGGGCTAAAAGTGCACAGGTAAAGGGTTACCATGGCTCTGTTTACACACAGTAACTTGTCAAGTATTGATGTATGCCTTACGTGTGTCCACGTTTTTAAATCCATTCCTGATGTTCCCTGGTTTAACTGGTTGGCCCAGTTCTCTTCAACATCTTCATTAACTACTTGAATGTAAGACTCAAGGGAACACTTAAGTTTGCTGACAACACTAAATTGGGAGGGACTGTTGACTCCCTTGAGGGTAGACCCTGCAAAGAGGACCTCAAAAAATCAGAGGCCTGGGCAATCACTAACTATATTAAGTTTAACAAGGGCAAGTGCTGGAGTCTGCACCTGGAACAGAGTAATCCTGATTGTGTGCACAGACTAGGGAATGAGATGCTGGAAACCAGTGCCACAGAAAGGGACCTGGGGGTCCTGGTCGATGGCAAGTTGGACATGAGGCAGCAGTGCCCTGGCAGCCAGGAGGGCCAACCCTGTCCTGGGGGGCATCAGGGACAGCATGGCCAGCCGGGCAAGGGAGGGGACTGTCCCCTCTCCTCTGAGCTGGGGCAGCCTCACCTTGAGTGCTGGGGCAGCTTTGGGTGCCACAATAGAAAACAGACATTGAACTATTAGAGAGTGTCCAAAGGAGGGCAACCAAGATGGTGAAGGGCCTTGAGGGGAAATTGTATGAGGAGTGGCTGAGGTCACTTGGTCTGCTCAGCCTGGAGGAGACTGAGGGGAAACCTCACCGCAGTTACAGCTTCCTTGTGAGGGGAAGAGAAGGGGCAGGCACTGATCTCTTCTCTGTGGTGACCAGTGACAGAACTCAAGGAAACAGCATGAAGCTGAGTCAGGAGAGGTTAAGGCTGGATAGCAGAAAAAGTTTCTTCCCCCAGAGGGTGGTTGGGCACTGGAACAGTCTCCCCAGGGAAGTGGCCACAGCACCAGCCTGGCAGAGTTCAAGAAGTTTTTGGACAATGCTCTCAGGGATATGGTGTCATTCTTGGGGATGGTCTCCTGCAGGTCTCCTGCAAGACTTGATGATCCTGTTTAGTCCCTTCCAACTCATCATATTCTGTGATACTATGATCAAAACACCCTTGTAAATAATAACTGTTCCCAAGGCATTTATATTAGCTGAGCACTTTAATTCAGCACTCAGGCAGGCTATGTACAGTTAACTCTTAATTCTTTCTCATACCTTGGTCTTTCTATCTTCCTCATCTCATTTGCTGCTGTACTCTGAATTCCCTGCAGTTTCCCTGCTCCTCTGGCTCTGGGGAGCCCAGCACACTACTCCACATGCTCATATCACAGCCCTTTCTGAGCACATCATGAACAGCAGTTTAGTTTTAGGTATGAGCACAGCTTTGAGTGACCTGAACGGTGCACTTTCCATATGCCTCATACCAGTTCTGCTATGGGCAGCTGCTAATTTCTAGATCAATATATTGTGTATTGTTCTCCTAAGGTTTCCTCTTATCCTTTTAATAACTGTCCTTTTCAGAAAGATACACATCTAGAGCTCTTTTGTTGTGTCTCAGTTATCTACAGATAACATATGATCAATAAAAAGCTCCTCTCTTTGCCCTGCCAGCTCTGCAAGCCTAACCTGGGATCTCACAATGAAACTAGGATCTTATACATGATTCCCAGGAATCCTGTTTCAGCATGAGCCTGAGCTCTATTATCAATACAATTAAGGTGAATTTGAGCTGCCGTGTAAAGTTTTCAAAGGAACTTACATGACCCTAGAGGCTGGGGCTTATTTTCAAAAGTGACTTGGTGCACTCACAAGCCTAAGTGAATTAGTTCTCTATTAAATTGGTCCTCTCTTACAATTTAAATGCTTTTGAAGAGGGAATTTAGGGTTCCTTTGGCATGTCAGGCATTTCTGACAAGATTCCTAATATTATTTAGGTGCAAGGGTATCAGACCTCAGCTAGCGCAGAAAAACTGGGAAGTACCAAGTTTAATTTTCAAACTGAAATTTGAATTTAGGGCTGTAATACCCAGAAAACTTATGCTGGAAACTAAGACAATTCAATCCTGAAAGTAATGAGAATAAACATAAAACCCTTTAGTCCTGGCTTAAATGTAGTCACAGGCTAAGCAACGAGACACACTGTGGTTGCTGCTGTAAATCCCCAGTCAGGGACACCCAGTGCAGCTAAAGGAAGTGACAGGACACAGCAACAAATAAGACAGTCCATTATATTAGAGAACATTTTTACTCTGTACTTGCTTTCACTATAAAGCCTTACTTCTGTTTGTGGTTCTTAATGTTTTATAAATATTTCTGGTAAATATGAGACACTTAAAATAGGCACATATTTTAAAATATTAAAAATATGCCAAAAATATGCCATAGACATGAAACAGCAATATTGCATATGGTTGTACCAATTTACTCCTCTTTGTCTGAGTTTTGCCTGGGAATATTATTAAATGTTCTGAAATTGAGGTCAAGAGAATTTTCTGCTCAAAAGTTTTATACTATGTCAACTAAGCGGACTATGTTCCTCAATCAAAATGCAATTTTTAAATAATTTTCTGGTTTTCTGTCTTGCTCACAGTGGCTCTTCATTGCTTATATTCCTCATCAGACAATGTTGCTCACAAATAGCTACTAAAATGCTGATGGATGAAAGGTACATTAGAAACAACCTTCAGCCTAAGTGGGCAAATTAATCTCCCACAGAATAGTACTAATTCCATTGGAATTAGAATAGAGTTCATCAGTGCTACTGATGCCTACATACAGTTGTCATGGAATGAGATTCACATCTGTACTCAAAGTGCACACTATTCTGCACTCTCAGAGAAAAGAAAGTCTGTTAGTGATCCAGTCTTATGTTGGAGAAAGATATAAACACTTACTTCACTTTAAGCAGATTTATCTTTTAATTAAGTCTCAAGGTTTTTATTGCACCCTCAACTCTGCATCAGTTCACACCAATGGAGTGAAAGTAGCAGAAATACTGAAGAAAAAGCACTGCCATACTTTTGTAGGCAAACAATCAGTTCACTGAATTTGTGGTTCAAGATGAGAAACTTATTTTCAGATTTCTGCCCCTGTGCGCTTAAACTTGCTTCTGATCTTACAGGATGCTCATCTTGGCATGGTTAGATGGCTCCTAAGGGCCAGTGGGACTCCAGGAGCAGAAGCAGACTGTTGTATGGCAGTGGATCACTGCACTCTGGGGAAGGGCTTGATGGGGTCTATTGGGTGTGGTGGGATTGCATAAGGAATAAACCAGGCAGGATCTTGTCTTTACGTCTTTTGTGTTTATATACCTTTATTCCATGAGATTAGATGACATTGGGATGCCAGCCCCTCAGTTGTGAGCAGAGATCATTTGATTTTTCAGCAATGTACATACTTCACAGTGTTTCTCTGTGTTTTTGTAATTAGGCATATTTAACTGTGCCTTGTTTTACTGCTGGAGGAAGAATCTCATTTGTCAGCAGTTTTAAGCTTTGCCAAATAAAGGCATATTGGCAAACTGTATTGAGCGCTCTGATAATAACCCAACTTTAGAAAACACACACCCTGCTGTGTTGCATTCAAGCCATGGTGCTGTTGAAATTAAAAGGGGAGACAATGCCTGCTTTCAAAAACTGGAGGTTCTTTGTATTCTAATAAAAGCCTAAATTAATGTTTTAAAAGGTTATTGCTATTTTTTACCAGCTAGCTGGCACTGTGTATAAATCTTATTTAGGCAAGGTCCTACATTTTTTCACTGTTTTTAACACGTCAGCCAGTATCATACTGCCATGGATAATCAGTTCCTGAAATTCATTAGTCCAACCAGTTAAATCTCTTTTGTTTAGCTTTAGTAGCAGGGTATTTCTGTGTATTCGGGAATCTAATATATGATGTACATTCTGACAACACCAGCAGGGACCACAAATATTTCTTACATAATCTAAAAGACATATGTTTGGCTTATGGCAAAAATAACCTCATCATTCCTGTGTTTTAGGTTGAGGTGTCCATGTGAGGTCCTTTTATAAGAGCAAAGTAATAGGAACTATGTATAATTTAATCTTGTTGGCTTTTAATACATTTCCTTCAGCTTTTAAAGAGTGCTCTAGGAAATGGAAAAACACACAGTCAGCTATGAAATTCTATGACACTGATGCAGTCAGGCTATAAAATATTCTTTGCATCTTAATTGCATTTTATATAGCTGTATAACCTTGTGTAATTCTTAACTCAGTAAATCCTAGCTCTGCATCCCGCTCTGGCAGCTCGGCGAGAGCGGCAGAGGAATGTTTCCCACAGTTCATTGTTCAGTTCAGTTGTGTGGGCAGCGCACAAACGTCAGGACTAAGCAGGAAACTTGCACTGAACTTTGCAAACTGCTTTTTGCAGACAAAGGATTCTCCTCATCTCTGTGGATGAACCTGATCTTGCACAATGAGATCCATATCTGAGCTCTTTCCAAAACCAGCCGTGATTTGACAGTCAGGTGAACGACAGAGTCTGTTTTATGTACTGGTTTACTTAAAGGTTTGGAGGACACTTTAGAGGAGAAAAGAAGGTAGTTTTATTGGTGTATAACTGAGAACAATGCAGGGCAGGACAGAAGCTAAATACCTATCAGGTGAGAGATCAAGCGAAAGCCAGAGTAATCTTTCAGGCACCACCAACCATGTGAAACACTGACATAATACAAGTGTGCCCGCAGTGATTCTGGACGCAGCAACACAGCAGATGCACTTACCAGTATTTTCTGCCCTCTGATCGTCCTCTTCCATGTATGAGCTGCATCCACAGTCTGTGCCACGCTCACGGCCTTGCACTTGCTTCCCCACTGCAAAACAGAGGCTGAAAGAAGAGCACCCCTATGCAGAGACAGGAGACTGTGGTTTAAAAGTGAGGAAAACAGTGGGAGGATCACAAAGCGATGATGGATGTGATCTGTTCAACTCTGTAGCATATTTCTAATAATAGAAGGGTTTTAGAATGGGTAGACAGAGGCATAACAGGATCCAGTGGCTGAAAGTTGAAGCTGGATAAATTTAGATGAGAAATAATGCTCTGTCTACACTGCAGATTACAGCGCAGTGTTGAGATACATGAACATTAAATGAGCTAATTCAAGGAGCAAAAGCCATCCAACAGCAGTGGCAGGGAGATCCCAGATTGATATTGCTCAAGAGAATAAAAGAACCTGCTCGGATGTCTGTGCTACTGCAGCCCAGTCATTCCCAGCTATCCATCAAGCATTTAGCCTCACCAACTACCTCTGATCTTGGCCCATGATCTGCACTGGAGGAGTAGCCCATGTCACAGAATCACAGAATGGTTTGGGTTGGAAAGGACCCTAAAGACAATCTAGTTCCAATCCCTCTGCCATGGGCAGAGACACCTTCCACTAAACCAGGTTGCTCAGAGCCTGGCCTTGTCAAGAGCAAGTGTAGCAAATATTGCAACAAGGAATGCTGAAATTAGTGAGTGGCATGCTGTGTCTTGCTTTGCACATAAGATGCAAGCAGATTTTACCCTGAAGAGCCCTGGTTTTGGGAGTTCTGCAAGGTTGCATAAAATGGATGCTGTTGAGCACCTGTTGAGAAGGTACTCAACAGTTGGAGGTCAAGCTATTTGCACAGTTGAAAATTTTTGCTACACCAGCTGAAAATCAGAATTTCTGTGTCACAGTAAATTTTTATATTTTGGCATTTGGCTTAATTTTACTAAAGAAGAATTTTTAGTTTTCTGTAGTGCTGAAATTCTGTAATTACTTTTTTCTCTGGAAATACTTTCCATACAAATATATTGTTTTTAGCAAACCGTCATTTCTGCAATGAAAAATCCTTACTGACTGAAAAATTTCAAATTCCTCACCACACAGTTGAAACTTACGGGTTAATCTCCATGAAGTTCCACAGGACCACCATCTGCAGGAGGGACTTTTACAGCCTCTGTTAGAGAACAAAAATAAAGAGGAACTGACTTTAGCCCAAAGGGATTAATTGGTACCTTTATTTCATTAGGTTATTTAAAGTAAAGATCTCATTAAACTTTCATTGGAATAACGTTAAAAAAAGTCTGTAAGCTGCAGCTGTTGGGAAGAATTGAGAGGTCAGCAAATTACCAGTTGATAACAAAAAATAGTATTACAGTCTGAGAGAGGGAGAATAAAGGCGCAGAGTGGAGATTTGGGACCTTTTAATTCTCTGGTTTTACATTTGTTGGCTATGTAGACGCTGATGTGCTGCTTGTTCCATGTAAAGTCTGTTGAGCTAAGAAGGCTCAACAGAAGCTGAGGAGCCCTCACAAGCCTGCAGTGTCAAAATAAGACAAAGTTGTTCACGTGGGTCTTCACTGAGGTTGTTTGGCTCTCTCTGGCCTAGTTAGCTGCTGTGTTAGGGATGATTTATGTTCTCTTAGCTCTCTTAGTTGAAACCACTCCACATGCACCATGCAGCACTGATGGAATAGCCTTGGCACCCCCAAAGTGACTACGTGCTTGTTGGGGTGAGACCAGGACAGCATGGTAGAGCGGGGAAGACAGCATCATTAAACTTCAGCTCCAGATGCCTTACATCACTTACAGCCTTTATGTTTCTGAAGTTGGAGATTTGTATTTATTTTGTATTAAGTCGGAGATTTGTATCTATTTTCTATTAGACATATGGAAATTCAATTAGAAAGCCTTTCCACTGGGGTAGCTTGAGAAAGGGGTGAGTGATGGTTACTGCCTGGTTGGGTTTGGTTAATTTTGGCCCACTTTCTATGCTGTTTGGACCTGTGTAAAGCAATGTTTAAACTGAGGGGACCAGACCCCATACAACTGCTTGCTGAAGTCACTGTTGCCATGAGATGACTGGTCCACAACACAGCTCCTGTGCATTCAAGGGAATGCACAGTGTGCACTGAAACCACTGGACACCTTGGCCAGGCTGTGTCGCCTGCAGTCAGGATGCCTGAGTTCCCATCTCAGCCCTGTGACCTCATGCCTCCCCTTCCCTGTGTCCTCCCTCCCCTCCTTGTCCTTCTCTGCTGGTTTGGGCTATGCTGATTATCTCAGAGTGTCAACAAAGCCTGGGCCCACTTGCCCAGGACCAAGGCACTCACATGGATCCACACATGCATTCATGGCTGGTCTCTTCCCTATAACACTGTTCCCAGAAGGCTCGCACAAATGCAACCAGGAACAGTTTGCATTTATGAGGACTTGGGGAAAAGAAAGGTTCAAAATGCTGTCCTGTTGCAGCATTATCTCCCAGCTTGACTTGCAGTAAGCAATGGGAATTAACTTACAATGAAGCAAACTATTTGCTAGAAAAATCAGATTTGAAACCCTAAGAAGTGGAGTTGAATTGATTGTTCTTCCTTTATGGGACAGGAATGCTAATGGTGTCATACTTAAACACCATGAAATGGACTTAGTGCTCAACTGCTGCAGCCAAGGAGGGCTCTGCTTCTCTCCCTTCCCCTGCCTGTCCCCCCACCACTCCCCTTCTGCTAGCACTGAGTGTTCTGCCCCCACCAGCAAATGTGTTCAGAAAGCTAGATCAGCAGAAAACTAGCTCTACAGAAAGGAGCAGAGAGCCGTCAGCTGGCTCAGATCTCCAACCCAGCTCATCTGAGGCCAGAAAAATGCCAGCGCACAAGGAAAAGTGGGAGGAGAGGAGCAGGGACCATTATCAGTAGTGGTTATTGTTTAAATTAGAATAGTTTCCCTACAGAGCCACAACGTAAGATTTGAAAATGCCCAAATGGGTACCCTGCCTCTATTAAGTCTCCCAGGCTGTCTGTCTCCTCCTGCTCTAAGAGCTCAAACATCCTACATGTTCCTTTGCAAGCCCCTTGCCTGCAAGCCTCTGCAGCTGCCGGCACATCAGCAGATCCAGCCTGGAAGAACTCTTGGCTGTGGGAATTTTCCTATTTCTACTTGCTTTTTTGTATACTTACATTGCATTGCAAATGCTGATTGTGTTTTACCCTGGAGATTATAAATCCTAACAAAGTACACTGAAATCATTGAGCTATTTCAGTTAACAGTTCCTGGCCAAAAGAATTTTGGGTTTTCTTTTCTGTAAGTGAGGTTACAATCAGTGCTTGAAATTTGGCAACTGCTGAAGACCTGTGTAGTATCACTGAAAAATGAATAAAGTAGTTGTCGAGACAGGGAAATTTGACTTATATCATCAAACACCTCTTCCATGGCCTGTACCTATTGAAAATTTAGGCTCTCAAGTAGTACAACTTCAGTAATTGTGCTCTTCTGGTTGCCAGTGGTAACAGTCCCTGTGCACACTCCCAGTTCCTGACAGATACATGGAAATGTGACTTAGAATAACCCACTGTCACTGAAGTACAACTTAGTTTACAATTACTTGAGTTATACCCCATTTGTGAGGGGCTGTGAACACGTGCATGCATGCAGACATGCAATTGCGGAGTGGCCGTGGCTGAGCCAACACATACCAACGTGTCACGCTGCAAGAGTTGTTCTAAGTCTGAACTCATGGATATGTTTTACTGGAGGAGAACCAGTATATCTATGCTGGGTCTGAGGAAATTGAAGCAACTTCTCCTGAATTGAAATTTGTTGCCTCGTTGTGTTTCTATTATGAAGGAGAAGGGTGAGCGCTGACTTCGTTAGTCCTGTGTGTTGCTGCATGAGGTACCACAGATGGGTAGAAAGCCCTGCAGCCACACAGGCAGAATTAGAATGGTCTGTAATGGATGGAAGCTGTATTGAAACAGGTCCATCTCCAGGCTGAGTGTGATGTATATGTACATATAGATTGATCTTTATGAATCTACCATTGAACTTGCATTGACAGAGGGTCAGATTCTTAGTTGATTTATAATGAAGTGTGATTCCATTAATTTCAGCTACTCTCTGGCATATCTGCATTTTTCTCACAGTTGTTAATATCTTGGTTCTTCAGGAACAGACTTGCTTATTCTATTGGCATTGAAAAACAATCCTTGTCCTTGATGTTTCACCTAGAGTGAAACACTGGGATTTCACCTAGCTCTGTTTCACCTAGAGTGAAGCACTGGGATTTGCAGGCTAATATACAGTGTGTTCCCAGAAGTGCATATGCACAGTGAATATGTGTATTTAAGGCTCATACAGCTCTCTCAAATAACTTCTACTAGTGAATCTACATGATCAATACTTGCCTCCCTTCTAGGTTTTCACATTATAGAGAGTGGAAATAAGAGATATTTTTAGTATGTTTGAATAAATAGAGCGTGTTTCTGTTTTCACTGCTTGGGTTTTGTCTCAGAAGACTTGTGCGTGAGACTTGAGATTGTCCAGCAGACAAGTGAGAATTCCTTTCTCCAGAGCTCCTCCAGTGGTTGCACAGCCAGAGTCATCATCTGGTCAAGGCACGTGCAGAGACTTGGGTTTCCACCTAGACAGTGAATTGGCAGTTCTTTAAGACGCCGTGTGTGCTGCAAGCCCAGTGACCTCCCGGGGTTACTCACTCCTGGTGCCCTATGCACCACACAACAGGGTGGCAGGGGGCTCTGCCCAGTGTGGGGATGACAGCCAAAGGGCAGCTCTGACATTTCCCTCTGCTTCTTTTTCCCTTCATGGAGAAAGCAGAGCATTCATGAGTCAATTCCTTAGTGTTGCCAACCTCTGTCACTCATAAATCGTTAATTGGTCATGCAAAATCATGCCATTTGGGGCTTTTAGGACTGTTGTGGTTTTTAACTCTGTATCTTTCACCTCCTAGGTTGCAGGAGCTTAGGGTGTTTTTGTTTAAAACCTTCTTTTGTAGTTCCCAGTTTAAGTAGGTAGCAGTTCCATGTTCAGGAGCCATTTCAGCCAGACTGCGTCTTCAAATATAAGGCAACAAATTAGGGAATATACGTAGACTGGACTATGGGGTTTCCTCAGCCACTGTTTGATCTTTTAACTAAATTTCAGCTCCCAAGTCTGGCCTTGAAATGTTTGGGTTTATAAGAAACCAGTAAACGTTATAGAAAGACATCCTGAGCAGAGTTTATGTGGTGTCTTGTATATTACGGTAAGCCAGAATTTCAAATACACCAGAAAACCCTATTCACTGTGGTCTTAAATAGCAATGGAATTGCCATTTTGCCATTCTGCTACTATGAATCACGAGGCTCCAGTAATGTAATGCCCATTAGATCATCCAGCTCATTTCCCAATCCCTGTCAGATTATTCACTACAAATATTTTCCTCGTACAAGGTCTTGTATTCAGTTTGCTACATTGTAGACTTTCCACTGCTTCCCTTGGAAAAGAGTGGATCAAGAATACTAGGAAACATCAAATCACATTGAATATGTCATTCCAGATTGTAAACAAACAAAGCTAAAAATAATTTCAGGACCATGTACAGTGGAAACCTTCCACTTCCAAAAAACCTACCAAACAGTTACTCTAAGGGACCGCTTGCATATCTTTGTATAGTTGTAGATTTTCCTTTGTCAGATATTTTTATTTAAAATATAAGATAAGAAAGAATATGCTAGAAGCTCAGAACAGTGGTTTCTCTTGGAGAGATGGAAAATGAAGCAGACTTGTGGTTCTGCTGCTTGTTTACGTGTCATCCTGCCTTAATGGTAAATAATTATAAGCAGAATCAAATGATAGATATCTGCTATGCTGAATTCCACTGTTCTGATTTAGTTACACTAAGCATGGGGGTTTTGAGTCTGATTTTTAGAACTGTCAGGCGCCAAATGGCATGCTTCACATTAGCCTGCAGTTCTGTACCTAATTTGCATTCAGTTATGCAAATTAAACATTTGACTTGAGTAATCACACACAAATCAGCATGTCTGATCACTTGCACACATGCTTATTCACTTCATTTGCTCAAATAAAATACATACTCAAACTAAGTAGACAGCTTAGTCTGTAACCATTTTAGTAACCAGCTTCAGAATTTCTGAGGCTGATAATGTTGTTTCTTAATAGGGCAGCTGCAAGCAGTTAATAGTGTAGGCATCTTTTAATAAAATTTCCCTTGTGCATTTTTGCATGCCTTTAGAATCTGTTAGTGATGGACATAGGGTTGCCTGAATACATGGAAAGCCAAATGCATGGAAGTTTGTTAAAGCTGACCTTCAGTTGTATTTTTGTCTGTTGATAGGCTAAAAGCAAGTAGGAGAAAATAACCCTGAGGACTAGTTCGAACATAACCTGGTTTGGGCATCTTAAGCAAGAAGTGCATCTATACATGTGCTAGATAGAAATGTGCAAATTTAGCCTTTTCCTGCAAGTGAAAGAAGCAAAAAATAAAATGACTTCTGTACCCAAATAATCATTTTGTCAATAGCATTCCACTGTTCCAGGAAGTTGCAATAATATGGATTGCTATCTGATGAAAGAATATCAGCTTTTGTAAGAAATGTGAAATTATTTAGCAAATGAAGCAGAAAGCGAGGGTTGAAAATATTTCAAATACATTCAGTTTCTGAGGGAAAAGTGGCTGTTGGCACAGGCACAGAAAACTGCCTTGATACACTAATGCTCAACAAATCTATGAAAAATGCATTTGATAAGCAAGGTCTTTTGAAATTAAGATGGTTTTATTATTCCTTTGTATACAAAATTGGAATACAATCAGTTCTTGTAAATTAGGTAAATAAGCAGTTTAGGAATTAACCATAAAGAAAGATTCAGAGAAAATAATATTATTCCTCTGAGATTGCTGTAGGACTCCCTGCAGGGTGGTGCAGTAGCAAAGCTCCCTGCCTGCACGGTGAACTCATAGCTGTTGGCCATGTCTTGTATTACATTCAGAGCTGATCAGGTAGGTGAGGAAGGCTGGGACACATGAACTGAAGGGAACTCTGTAGTGAATTACAGAAAGCTGAAGTCTCTCTGAAATCATAATGATGCTGAGATCTCTGCTCCTGTGTATACACTAGGATTCTGTGGGGCATATCCATTGAGCCTTTGGTACCCAAGGAAATGCACTCTCAGAAGCATCAGCTGTTGCTGATCATCATGAGTCAGATGTCACTTTAGTTAAGCCATCTGCATCCCTCTTAGTCAGGAGGTACATTAAGTCCATGGTGGTCAAGGTGGCCTGATTCCTGCCAAAGTAACTGATGGTCAGGAGAGGAGCTGCTGATGCCTTTGTAATGCATATTTACTTAAAAATGGACTCTTGCCCAAAGGGTCCGAGGTGGTCATGGCAGGGTCGGACAGTCCAAGAAACAGTGCTATCTCCCCACCATCCACTCATGCCCTGCCACACACCTGCACAGACAGCTGCAGGAAATATCTGGAAGACCTCCAGTGATAAAAAAAAAGAAAAAAAGTAGTATATAAAGTAAACCTGCAAGGCAGTTTTGGTTGGGAGAGTCACGCAGGCCCTGAGAATGGCTTGACTTTGGGGGAGGCTGGGAAGCTGCATGGCCAGAGGCAGGCCCTATGACCTCAGACTAAACAGCCCCTTTACAAACAATGGGGGTGAGAGATAAGTTTTGCTTTGTTTTGGTCTCCATATTAATTGTGATTAAAAATAGAGCCCTCAGCAGTGGCAGAGAGCAAAACAAGTGTTAGCATTGTTAGCTTTATCAGGAGAAACAGGGAGCATGAAGGATGAAAACATGAGGCAAGAAGAGAGACCAAGGACTGTGTCAGTCCGGGCCACCCTCTCCCCCTGGCTCAATCTACCTGTTCATTTTTAGTTCAATACCTGTTCAATAATACATTTTTCTCCATGCTTTTTGCTTAAATGAAAGTTTTAACCTGTCAGTTGTTAGTGCCTGGAGATGACAATCCTGTTCTTAGTTCATCCATTCCCTGCCTCCAGTTCAGGATTACACAACTGCAACTAAGTCATTTGGTGTTCTCAAGAGTTTAGCACTGGAAGTAAAATCTCAGTCCCACTGGGATCTCCAATAACAACATATCCATCAGTTTCAACAAATTTCACCCAAGGGAAATAACATTCCAGTTTATTCTAAAAGTCTTGGCTGAGCTGATCTCTGGAAGGTGAAGACTGCAACACCGTAGACAGCCTCAGAAGTGTGTAGAGAGATGCTTCTGACAGATCAGTGCTTACAATTTTTAGTGGTTCGTTTGTTGTGTGGATGAACTTGTGCTTAGTGATGAGAGAGGAGTTTGGAAGCTTTATTTGAAACAGTATGGTACAGAAATACCTAGAAACAGATCCCTTCAGCATTCATTAGTGTTTGTTTTATTACATCAGCAGCCAATGATACCTACCACATGAAAGCTTCATTTTCATGGCTGTTATGTGAACATAACTATAAAAAATTACATTTGCAGACCAGAAGACATGAGATGTTAAAAATGTTTTGTATTCCTTCAAAATGTACTTCTCAAATGCTCACCCCAAAACCAAGAGCAGTTTGAGATGAACAGAGCAAGTGAGAAAAAACGCAGTTGTTCATTTAATTTCATGAACAGCACAGATTTGAAGTCTGGACTGGCTGAGATCAGACTATGATTCTACATGTGATCACGCCTAGTGGTCATTATTATGGCCAGATAAGCAAACACTAGACTTCCCCACATTGCTGTCCAGCCTCCAATCATCTTTGGCTAAGCATCAATAAATGGAGTATTTGCATTCAATAACTTGAATGAATGTTTTGTCAATTAATTTATCCAGTTGCTTTCTGAACCCATTTTAACTTACATGAATGACATCCTGCTAAAAATAGTTCTGTAGTTGTGTCTCACATCAAGACCTCCTTGTCTGCTTTTACTTTGCCATGTGCTCATTTGACATGATGTCCTCCAACTCCTGAATTGGAAGATTCATTGATTTCTGTTCATAATTCTCTCTCAAATTTTCTTTTCCTGGCCTGAAAAAAATCTTAGTCTATTTAACTTGTTCCTCTACGGATGGGGTTTTTTTATTTCTCCTTTATTCTCCTTTAATAATCCTTTTTGCCCTTCTCTGTATATTCTTCCTTTTTTTTTTTTTTGTGATGGGGATGGTTTTACACACTGCCATAATGATGTGTCTTTGTTTTGCTCTCTGCTCCTTTGCTGGCATTCAGCTTGCTGTCTGAGCACTTGCATTTCTGAGCACTGAGATGGTGTTATAACACAGTCTATTCTGACCTTAGGATCTCATTCCCAAGGACTGAGTTTAGGTCCCATCACTGTAGGTAGATTTGTATATGCTGGATTTTATATTTGTCTATATTGAACTTCATCTGCTCTTCTATCACCTAGATGCTGGTAATCTTCTTTGCGAGTTTTCAGTCATAATTTGCTCTTACCCTTTTGTTCTGCCTTTTAAGCAATGTGAAGAGCTTCCCTCTTACCCACAGCAGTCTAATTTCTTTAAGCATCTCTAGCAAGTGATGTTGTTGAGTGCCTTTAGGGACAAGCTTTCCAGATAAGCTATATCAAATGAATACCTCTTGTTCACATGCTTGTTATCTACTTCAAAACCCTTACTAGAATTGTGAAGTAGAATTTTCCTTTGCAAAAGCTGAGCTGGACCTCTCCAGTATATCCTATTTATCCTGGTGCCACCTAAAGCTATTCTTTAAAAAAAAATTATATATACATTCTGCCTGGTATAAGCATTTTCCCTTCAACTTTTTAGAAGTGGTGCCATGTTTGCCACTTTCCAGTGTTCTGGTGCCAAGATCATTTTCAGCCAACAGCTGCACATTATAGTTAGCAGTTCAGCTAAATAAAGATGGAAGCAGAAAAAAATAGTGATTTTTTTTTTTTTTAATTTATTTTTAGTTTCCTGGAAAAGGGTTTAGTTTTGCAAGTTTCTGAATGACCTGGCATTTTATTTTGCTGCTAATGTCAACCCGTAACATTTAGTGATTATCTGCTAGTTTATCTTTTCACTATTTGACAAATATTGTGATAAAGGATGCTTGGCCAGTCAGAGAGTAGAGCAGCTGACCTGTGCTGCAAGCTCCAGTGTGCTGGTTTAGTGGTGAAACCACTACATCTAGGAAACCAAAAATGAAATGACAAACACAAAAAACTAATAGTAATCTGGAAACAATGCGAAATAAAACTCACATGCTGTAGAACTTGAAAAGAGGCAAAATAAAGCAGTCAATTTTATTTTGAGTTGTCCTCAATATTTTTCCTTTTCAAAGGGGTTGCTGTTCTTAGTGAAAACCCAGCTTTGCTGTAAATGTTTCCACCACTGTTAGAACTGAGTTTGGAGGAAAGCAGCTTGTTCAGCAGTATCTGTTACTCATCAGGGATGTTGTATATTTAAACTGACGTAGGACTGTGCTACAGAGGCTGGAAACATTAAATAACGTGCAAGTTTGTGTTTCCTTGTGAACATAATTGCCTGACCTCTACAGCAAATGCAATTTGCCAAGATTTTCTTAACAAAGGCAGTGACCTTAGTTTACTACATAGCATGAATGTGTTCAAGCTTTGGCAGTGGCATATGCCACATTCCCTTTCTTTCCTTTGCAGTTTTCCCTATTGTTCAACTCACTCTATTTATTTGAGGCCCAAAAGAACCAGCACAAATTCCCTGCTCCACCACACGTATTGATTAGACTGATATTGAATTACAGTTCCTTATTTTAAGAAGTTTTGTCAGTGTGCAGTCCCGTGGAGCGTTGTTTATGAAATAAGGCTGTTACAAGGTCAGAGGACTAGCAACCCCGTGGGATGGTAAATGGCATTGCAAACTATATACTGTTAATTATTTAACATGTCTTCAGATGAGTGATTTGAGCTGAACTGTCTCATCTTTCACAGCTAAATACTGAAGATGACTCAAAAGCTTTTATGGCCTGAATCATCCAGGGTAATTTACCTCTGAAAATTGAGATGGTAAAGAAAAAGAAAATTGGGTTTCTTACAGATTTGAATCATTGTCCTTTTGCATTCCTTCTATTTACCAACCACAACACACCCAGTTCCTTCTCCAGTGTTCTATAACATCCTCACCAGGAAAAAGACATTAGATGCCAGCTGGGTCACTTTGTACCTGTGCCAGCCTCTGGTGAACAAATATGTGTAGGTTCAACCAGCACCTCCCTTATCTACTGGATGTTCACTCCCAGCCACTAATTTTCATGAAATCTGTAAGAGTTTTGCTTGCTGAGACTCCTGCCAGTCTGTCAAATCTGACTGGAATGCACTCAGTGTTGGCAGGGAGCAGAGGAAAATGCAAAGACCCTCAGTAACCGAAATTCCAGTGGTGTGGTGCTCTTTTATGTTTATTTTTTCTGGAAATCAAATGTCCCCTGTGTCAATCACCCAGCCAAGAATATGCTATTTGAATATAACCATCTATTGAAGAGTAGATCATAATATGGGTGCATCCTGCAAAAGTTCACTAATGATATGCTACTTCACATATAAGCTGCCCCTTAAAGCTTCACAATAGAGGGAAAAAAACATGTTTACTTCTTTGCCTCATTTTCTCTTTCTTCTTTAGTTCACCAGCATGCTGCTGTTGAAGGACAGATTGAAGTCTGTCCTCCACTATTCTTCAGAGTAAATCATACGCTGTTGATCTTCCCTCCTCATTTTCTGAGATGGGTCATTCCCTTTTTTTTTTAATGTCCTTAATATTGTTCCTTTCCTTCCATATCCAACTTTGCCATCATCTCCTCTTTTCTCTCTGCTCTTCTACCTCTGTCATGTTTCCTTTTCATCCTTATCTCCCTGTCTCATAATTTACTCTTTTAGTCTCTGTCCCCTGATCCTCTTTGCTATCTTCTACTTGAATTGCACTATGCCTGCATGAACTCATGCCTTCTAAAATGCATTTCATCCATTTTGGTCAGAAAGGGGAGTTGAGGCCAGCAGGACTGCTTCAGTGGGCACAATATTGACTCAGGCTCAAGTTTTCCAGTGGAGTTTAAGCAGCTGCTCAGCTTTGACACTTAATCCCCATTAATTTTGAGTAGGATTAAGGGGTCTAAATCCCTCTGAGCCTCTGGTCCCAGGTCAGCAACATTATCCATGCCACATCCCAGCACCTTAGCAAGACCATCACAGAACTTAGGCTATAAATGACAGAAGTGGCCAATATATGTGGCCACTTTTTGCTGTGTTTACATCATCTCTGCTGCTTCCTGGTTAGATTGCAGTTGTGCTGATTGGTGGGGATGTACTTGTGCCTGAAACCATGAAAAACAGCTGCTGGGGGAAGAAGCTGAGAGGGGAAAAGGTGAGAGAAATGTGGAAACCTGGGCATTGGGGGGATGTAAGACTGCCACTTTGTAGATTGCCTTATTTCAGCAGGTTCTCAGATTTATGCCTCTATGCACATTCTCCTCCCTTTTGCTCTCTCCAACACTACAACAGGGAGAACTGAAGGGAACTGTGAGTAGGAAGGCAGATTTTCCAGTTCCCTTTGTAGGAATGACCCACTTAACAGATGATACAATCAGGGTATTTGCTCTTTTTTGTCGCTTCCAGTAAGGGATGTTCAAAAGCAAAATGCCCATTCATTGGGATCCCCAATGTCCAAATTGGCTTGCACAAAGGAGCTAATCTTGTCCTCAGCAATCCTATTTGTTCAGGTGCAAAACAAATGTCTGCACTAGCTACCAGTCTAAATACAGATACTGGCACCTAAAAAAAAAATGAAAGAAAAGAAAAAAAATAAATTGAAAAGAGAGAGAAAGAAAGAAGGGCATTTCAGACAAGCTATAGTGAACCCAAGCAAATTTCAAGTAAATTAATTGTGGAACAACACACTGTATGATTTTGGCATCCAAAAATGAAACATATTCCTTATAAAATGGGCAGACTGTGCAGCTCTCTGACATTTCCAAATGAAACAATAGGACCACTAGAATGGAAAGTCTGCAGGAACAGCAGACAAGGAAAGGAAGTTTAGGTTGAACAAAGGTTTTGTTCATTTTTACAGTCCCTAGAGGAGAGTAGTGCTGTACAGAAGCTGTTAATGATGGGCTGGATTGGATGGCTGAAACCAGTGCCAAGATCTAAATGTGTTTTTACTCCAAACTCCTCCCCAGCTGTCCAGATACCCTGCAGAATTTCCAGCTGGTGTGAAGCCCATGGGCTTCTGGATCAGCACAAAAAGAAAGGGTGGGGGGGCAATCCTGTCCATGGTTTGCACATCAGCTTCTCGCTTGACAAATGCAATTTACTTGCATGAAATAGCAAATCATTAAGCTTTGTCTGACAAACTTGCAAGTTGACCTAAAGTCTTGGGTTGTAGGAAGGAACTGTGCTGTGCTGAGGGCTTGCTCAGGTAACTATGGCAACTCTGCTTCTCCGTTAGGCTTTGAAAGAATTGTCCTTAAGTGAAAACAGCTCCATCCTACCATCACTGTTTAATAAATAATCTGCCAGTGGAGAAGGATTCAGGTTCAGAGAAGCTGTGCTTCCTTTCAACTAGGCAGGAAAATAGAAAAGTAAAATTCAGCAAAGCCTTTTTCAGAATTTCCATGACATGACTTTGTTCCCCGGGCATGTAAACAAATTCCTCACACACTCCCAGGGCTTGTTGGAGGGGTACAGGCTTTGGGACCTGCTCCTCACAGCAGGTAAATGCAGAATTAGAGCTCATGAACTGCTTTTGCTCGTAATCTCCCTGCTGTACTTGAAGTAATTTCTAAGCAATATCTCATCGTTTTAGATCTACATGAGCAAAATGAGATGTTTCTTTGTATTAGGCAGTGAGGGAAAAAAAAGGAGAGAAACATTTTGAAATTTTTCATTCAAGACCATCAGGGGGAGATTCAACCTGTGTAGTTCTGCGATATGTCAAAGTGCATCGGGGTCAGAAAATGACACTGCACAGTTCCTGAGTGGGAATGATGTTTACAAGCTTTTCTTTTACAAGTTTGGATTCTGCCGGGGACATTACATGAGAACTTACAATTTGTTCTTTATAACTAAGAGCCGTTTTGAATAGTAGCCAAGCAGTCCAGGCCAGGTTCTCCTTTTAGGCTCTGATGCAGCAAGGACGGGCTTTAGGGCCTGTTACAAGTTTTCTGTTGGCTTCAGTAAGGGTTGGGTCACTTGGACATCTCAGAGGCATAAAGGTGGGACACCTTGGTCAGCAGCAGACTCACTTCTCCTGCCTCTCCATGCAGTAGGAATGGCCAAAGCAGCGCAGCTTCACCCTGCTACTCAGGCATGTCCATGTATTTTGAAGCCTGAGGTGTCTCTGTTCCAATGCACATTTTGTACTTGGCTGTATGACCTCTTCTTCATGAGATGGGGTGGGCAGCACAATGTATTCAGAAGTGTTGTCAGATAAATAGAAGAAAGCTCTGGTGCCAGCTAAGCAACTTCCACAGAGAGGGTCTTAGAGGTCTTACAGATATCTGACAGGATCTAAGGTACCTTTTAGTTCTAAGCATTTTAAAACCTGTCTAGTCTCCTGACCAGCTAGGAGAGCTCTCACCCCACCTGTGACCTCCCTTCCCTCTGTCTATGAGCATGCTCTCTGCAAGGAAGGCAAAGGCAGTGAGGGCCACAGTGTGCCCTTTCTTCCCTCTCTGCCCTCTCACTATGTGAGTCCCATCCAAGTTTGCCTGCCAATATCTACTGGTCTCTGCCAGCATAAACAGTGGCAGAGGGCCACAGTGGCTGCAATTCCACTTATGAGGAGAAGAACAATAAGAGATCAGTTTGGTCCAGAAAACATATGGAAGTGGGCAAAATGGAGGCATGACAAAAGCAAAGAGAAGATCTACAGAAATGGTATCTGTATGACCTCTCCAAAATACTGCAGAACCATGGTAGGGTCACCTCTGCCTTCCCCAGCTCCACAGACTGTGGGAGGACAGCAGTTCAGACCCTTTGAACATGGTCCTATAAGGATGCAGGGTCCAGTGTCATCAAGGAGAGGCACGTGTCTCAGCTTTGTCCATTGGGTGTCAAGATATTAAAGCCATTAGCAGCACCAGGCAGGAATAGGACCTGGTCACCACCCCAGAACAAGGCAGAGGAAATGCCATAGACAATGCCAGGATGAGTGGGATGACTGAGGAAATGAAAGGAAATGTGTTCCCTGCTGAAACCTCCAAATTTGGAAGATGCCTTCCACCCTGTCATATTGCTGTTTTCTTGGGATCTGGTGGTTCCTGAGCTGAAAATGGAGGATTGCAGTCTCGTAGACACTCTCTGGTTATTGTCTGAGACCAAGACATGAAATCATTAAAAATAACTCCTCTTGCCACTACCCAAATAACTCAGTAGGGCTGAGTGACTGTAACCCAGTTTGACCTTTTGTCATTCCAAGTACTGCTATTGTAAGGCTGCAGTTTCATGATTTGTAGAGAGCAATTTCCCCTTCAAAGGCCAAACCAGAACCAGGGTGTTGCTCTGGTAGAGCAGAGTAGAGTGGCCATGCCCAAGTTCTCTCCGAGTTGAGGCAGTCCCACAACCACCACGTTTCTGGGGAGGGCCTGTCACAGAGTATGGCTGAGAACCTTCCATATTCATCTGGAGTGAGGGTTTATCACTGCATTCTATCAAGATTTGCACAAAGTGTGTCTTTGTAGGTGAGATAAAGTTTCCACTCCTGACTGAAAAAAGGAGGGGAGCAAAGGGAAAGAGGCTCAGAGCCTAAGAATCCTAACACTTAGATGTCTTAATTAAAGGTAAACTTTTCCTTTAGGGCAGCTGTGGTTAGAGCAGCAGGCAGAGAGACGTGACAGCACAGGCTGTATAGAGAGAAAAAAAGACTCTTTATTTTTTTTTTTTTTCCAAACATTCACTTTGGCCTCAGTCTGAAATGGCTTTGAAACTGCAGACACCTTCATGTAAATATTCTTAATAAAGGAAAAAAAAAATCCAGTGCAGGACATTTGTAATCCTTCTGATTTAGATGTTTTAATAATGTGCGAGTTTATCTTGGAGGATGGTGGCTGACCTGGAATTAATGTCTCTGCCAATGTAAGGCTAAAAGATCAGACAGAAGACTTAAATGTAATAATATAATATGTGTCTGCATGTGTGTATGTATATATATATATACACACACACATATATATAGACATATATATGCATGTGCTATGTAAACACATCTTTAAGTAATCATAAACGCCCTTTAAAATTATTTCAGCACAAATTAAGGTATAGAGGGCATCTGATTGGCTCAGTCACTACAGAGTGGTGCCTCATGATATATTCATTTCCTATCCTGGTGTGGTTAATTGGGTATTTCAATTTAATTACTGCAGTCAATAGCACTTTAGGTTGAGTGTCTAAAGTGTTCATTTAATTTACTGTAGATTTAATAAGGCAGTGGTTGTATGTAAAGCTGTTAACCATCTGGATGGGCTGCAAAGCCCATCTTTTCTCTTGGGTAGCTGGAGCCTGATCCAAGACACACTGGTGTCTAGAGCAGTCTTTCTGTTAAATTCAGGAGCTCAAAACCTAGGCTCCTTGGGGAGCAAGGAGGTGGGCAAACGCCTCTGGCTATGGGCTTCCTGGCTGGCTTGTGTGAGGGAGGGTTTTTAAGGCACCATTTCTCTTCTGTAGGCAATTTCATATAGCAGTAATGGTAGGAAGACCAGCCCTTGACTCAGAGTTTGATAATTGTGAGCTATGAGACTGAGCCTTAGAGTTTTAAGCAAAATTTCTAGTCATTTCTCATAGTCTGGGTAAGAAGGTGATGAGCTGGGTCACACCTAGGAAAATTTAAAATAAACATACCAATTTGACAAACATCATGCAACTGAATGATCTATTTTACCCCTGTCACAAGGTCTGGCAGAGCTGTTCATCCTCTCTCCACCTCCAATGAGTGAGTCACTAGCTCATGCTGTGGGTCAGGAAATCTGCAGGTCTGTGGATTTTCGGATCTCTAACCTTCTGGGAGAAGAAGGAAGCAACCACTAAATACAAGCATTGCCTCTCGTGATTTCAGGGCCTCTCTTAAATGGGAACTTGATTTGTTTAGGCAAAAGAGAATATAGCATAGGGCTATGATTATAGGGTCTGGACTTTATGGCCTGGAGACCTGGCTATCCTATCTTCCTGCATAGCTCTATTTAAAAATCAGGTCCTGGTAAAATTGAAAAATAGCACAGTAGTAAAGATATACCGGTGCCTATTGATGCTGGCAGGTACCTGAGGGAATTTCCAGGAACACCTGGGTCAGGAGCAGCCAGATATTACATGTACCAATATTTCCTCCACACAGACCTCATAACTTAGATAGATGAGAAGAGGAAAGAAGAGGGGGTTCTAGGCAGAAGATAAGTAGCCAGATTCCACATCTCTGCCATGGGACAAGCAGAGGGAAGGTGTCTTGGCATATCCCAGAGTAGCCCATCAGTGGAGGCCATGGTGAGACCATTGGTTGCCTCTCTCTCCAGCCAATGCTGGTTTAGCCAGCAACCTCCAACCACACAGTCCCAGTTTTATGATGTTTCCCTGGCCCAGAGCTGTAGTTGGCTGGCTGGCAAGCTGCACATGACACCAGGAGCCCCAGGTTCCTCAGGGCTACAGGCTCCCATGCTCCCCCGGCTTGTAGCCAGCCTGGGTTTAAAACCAAGCAGCAGGAACGTTGGCAGGAACAGGACTCCAGCACATGAAATCCAGTGAAGAGAAATTCTTCTGCTGCAGAAAGTAGGCAAAAGGCAACTGGAGATGAATAGGCTGCCTGACAGCTGGCAGACACGCAGCCTGTCTGCCATAGATGGTAATATAGGCACTGCAACTATTACGGCATCTAAAGGCAAAAAAAGCAATAAAAAGCTTTAACCTCTGCTACCCGGGAAAACTAGCAGTGGTTTCAGATGCTGTCAGTGGAGAGGAGCCTTTGTGATGCTTGTGACAGGCAAATGGTCTAGAAAGCTCTACTGAGCTGTGTTTGGGATCAAGGGCCAGGAGTGCCTGGGTTCATGCTCTATTTGTACTAGTTACACAGCCTGTTTTAAAAATTGTATTACTGCTGTTATTATAATGATATTGCTATCACTACTGTTATTTTCTTTACACATCAATGGAGCCTGGACAGCCAGTCTTAATTTCTTACGTGAATGCAAATGGCATTTAGATTTTTGTGGAGATCAGACACCAGACACATTCCTACATTCTTGTCCAATGTTCAATATTTTTCCATGAGTCAAAGAGAACAAGAATGGGCATATTGTGTAAATGCAAAACTCTGCCTTTTTAAACTGACAGGATGAATTTCAGCCCTGCCTCTTTGTCTCTCTCCTCTGCGCAGGGGCTTTTCAGCCTGCCAGATTTTGTTACTTACTATCCTTGAAAACAGAGGGAGGGAAAAGTCAGTCCTTGTTAATTCATTGTCCCAGTTACCTAGCAGTGCTGTATCCTTAAAGACTGCTGGACTTTTTTTTTTGCTTTTTTTTTCTGCTTTTCTGAGATGCTGAAGAGCTATGGGTTTCCTGCCAGATCCATTGTGTTCCCTCAGTAAAAGCCTGCAACACTAGAGGCACTTTAAAAAGGAGTGAGGAGTCTGTTGCAATAGGCATCCAACAAAAGTTCCTGCTGCAATCCGCGCTTCCAGTAAATGCTGGTTCGTAATCCAGATTTCAGGTTTCAGGGCTGGCTCTTAATAGAACACTGATACAGGTCAGTGTAGCTGCATCTGTTTACAGCAGCAGAAGATTTAGCTCACTGTTGTATCGGGCTTCAGCACAGATTCACAAACAAGACCATGTATGCAGACAAATATCAGCACTTAAGGGGTCCCTGGAACCTGAATTTTCACTTGGAATGCACCTCTGTATTTTACAGTGTGTATGAAATGTGCCTGATGGATGACCTAAAGACTGAACTCATCCATGCTTGCCAGAGCAAGAGCTGCCCTGGAGACTGCTCTGATTTGGTCTATATCTCAAGCAAGACTACATGGCCTTTTCAAAGGCTTCTCCCAAGTACAGACCACCATAGACAGAAGTCTGCATGGGAACAAAGATGTTATTTCTAGACAGAAATACCTTTGATTATTTTTTCAGATATTTTATTAGGCTATAAAATGCTTATTTCCAGGCCATAAATGAGAATAAATATGTATCTACCAAAGCCAGCCTAGTCTAAGTAATATGCAAGGAAAGTTTAGCTGAAGTGCTTTGACAACCCTGAGTTTTTGGTTGTTTTTCTGAGAGTAGAAAGTTGGTGAGTGCCCTCTGAGCACATTTGACCTAGAGCTTCCTAGTTAAGGATTATGAAGGAAATAAAAGCATACAAAGGGGAAAAGGAACTAATTAGCTCCAAGAATGATATGGCCATTTGTGCACTAGGAACCAGTTTGCTACCTCCAGAGTTTCAAATATAGTAGCTTGCTGTACAGCCTTTCATCTGTAATGATTTGTAGTCACCATTAAATGGTACCATAAAGGTGAAAGGTTTCATATTATTTATAAAGTGGAAAATTATATTTATCCTGGCTAGTATTTTCAAAAGTATGCTGGGATTCATATTTTGACACCTAGAGATGTCTGCTTTTCAGAGGCATCGCATGTGCATCGGTGTCTTTTGGAATTTAGCTGGAAAATAGGGCTCGTTATTAATGTGTTTGACAGTGTCTAAATGCATGAAGAGTATTTTTCAAAAAAAATATAGAGAGATAAAGTCCTTGTCATGGAATCTTATAATCAAGAACAAAGAAGCAAAGTCCAGCAAAGTCCGTTTAAAGACCTGTATATCTCAATGAACTTTAGATCAGGCTTAAGCAAAAGCGTTATTTAGCAACTCAGATTCATCTGATGGAGCATCAGTTTACTCAGTCAAGCCTTTGATTGTTTATGTCATTTAAAAACTACTGATCTGATGCCTTCCCTGAAGGAATGTCTCTGTAGAAACAGAGACTGACATTTCTCACATACATTGTCATTTATTGCTTTCATCTCCTCCTCCTCTCTCATCATATATGTCATTAACTTGGAGACAAGTCTAATTTATACATTCCCTCCATTTGCTCCACGTTCAAAATTTTCTTGTTACATACCAGATCTATCCTAGAAGTGAACAACAAAAGGATGAGAGGGAAGGAACACAAATTGCTGACTAGAGGTAAAGAAAAACAGGGGAGCTGGAAGGAGGCCCAGGTAGGTTGTGAGGTCTTCATCCTTCGAAGCATTCAACACTTGCCTTGACAATGTCCTGAGCAACCTGATGGAACTTTGTTGGTAGCTCTGCTGAAAGCAGAGCATGCAGTGACAGGACAAGGGGGAACGGTTTCAAGTTAAAAAAGAGTGGGTTTACATTAGAAATTAGGAAAAAATTCCTTAATGCGAGGCTGGTGAGGCACTGGAACAGGTTGCTGAGAGAAGGTGTGTGTGCCCCATCTCTGAAAGTTTTTAAGGGCAGGTTGGTGGAGCTCTGAACAACATGATCTAGTGGAAGGTGTCCCTGCCCATGGCAAGGGAGTTAGAATTAGATGATATCTAAGGTCCCTTCAACCCAAGGTGTTCTAGGATTCTCTGATTCTATGTCCAGAGGTCCCTTCACAGCTCCGTCATTTTATGATCCTAAAGGTCTTCTGGGAAACTCTCCACTAAAGGCCTCTGCCACAATACTTTTATTTTCTTTCTAGGTAACATGGTAAATGGACAAGTAGCTAGTGAACTCTTTATTTGTCAGTGATCTGCGGAAATAAAATTTAAGGGACACAGCATTGGACCTGTACAACTGCAGAGGGTTTGCACTGCATGACTCTTGGTGAGGACTTACTCCAGGTGCCTGGACTCCCTTATCCAAGGGATAAAGAGCAGAGCAGTTGAAGAGTTTGGCTTGTGGCCACACCTGATGCATCATTGGTGTGTAGGCTACAAAAGTGATGCAGCTCTGCAACAAATCTTGGTTGTAGTTTAGAAATCCTTAGAGTCCTTGGCTGAGATGTTTTCACTGCATAGCCAAAGGAATGCTGTTTCTTGAGACAATTGTGGTACCTGTGTCCATTCTTGTAGGTGCGTGTCTCCTTGTCACAGTGTGTTGTGTCAGCAAGGAGATGTTATTCCACCCAGTCATTTCCAAACAAGGCATTTTTCTCATTTTGAATTTTCAAAGTCACAATTGACTCTAGAAACAGATTCAAGGCTGTGGAGGAAAATATTACTTTGAGATAGATGTTATATTTGAGAGGCCTAGAACTACTATTTTTCAGTGCTGTTTCTATTTGCATGAGTTTACTCAATGAGTGATCAGTGCACATAGGAAAATAAGCCATATAGGAAGCATCAGTTGTAATGAATCCACTCATGTCCCTGTCACCAAAAACTATCATAGCAACCAAAAGTACCTGGAAGTACTCTTACTTACCGTCCTTAGTGGGGTCAACATGCATGATGGGTGAGGGCCAGGAGGAAGACACTAATGCAGGTCAAACTCAACCATCAAGTAAGTGCAGCAACCTTGTAGGAGACCTCTTATCACAGGCCTGGATTTGATCCTAAATATCACTTCTTGCTAAAGTTTTTGGCAGAGGGTCAGGACTCCTTCCTTCTAACAAGAAGCCATTTTGCCAGTTGCTGATTAAGTGTATCAGTTGATGCATGATGGAAGACAGCTCTCATTGATGTGGGCTGATCTCCTTGTCCTGGCTGATAGAGTCCAATGCTGGAAGCGTGACTGGGTAGTAAGCTGAAGGGATCTTTCTTTTCCAACTGACAAGTGGTGACTGTATCTCCTGTGAACTGTAAGGTACCCTGAAGACGACCTCAAGGCCAAACAGTTGACTTGAGCATCCCGTGTGACGCATTGATTTGCAGGAAGAGAGAAACAGTCTAAATATTTCCTTATTTTCCAAGTCTGGATGGAGGGCTACTGTCTTCCTCCAGTGACTGAACTTTTGATAATGGAGTGTTGCAGAGGGGATGGGTGCTTAGACGGATATAAAAGCCCACACTTGGACATGGATATGTGCTCTAATGAGCCTACAGAGCAACAATTTGGAAGCAACACTGAGCAGAATACCAGGACCAAACTGCATTCAGCAGTCTTTTCTTAGGTGAAATCTGCTGTGATATTGATCTCTAAAAGGCAAATCAAATAGCAGCAGCCACATTTTTAAGGATTAGGAGCTTCCTGTGCAAGACAGTATGTGTTTTTAATACCTTAAGCTGACTTATGAAACTGGTAAACAATGTGGAGGGTGGTATTGCATGACCTCTTTTACATGCCTGATCATCCTGTCAACATTTATAATGCATTTGATATTTCCTTCTCATCAGGATAGGATCAGTTAAGCAGTCCTATTTCCCAAAGCTCAGGTTGCATTATGCTTTGTTCCACATTTCATGGTAATAAACGCTGACATAAATTTCTGTAGATTTCACAAAAAGTGATTGTTAATTTATTCATGGTTAAAAAGGATCATAAAAAAATAGAAAGAAAAAAAAAGAGTAGAAAAGACTCCTCTAGAAGACAAATACACAGCTTGCAAGATAAAAAATACAGATCTTTTATGCCTATTTGTTTTGCACACAGTAATGACTGCTACACTCTGATTAGCAATCTTGACCTAGTTAAAATGCTATTGTTTTTCTGTGTTCCTATTCTTCTAAAAGACTGTGACTAGACATGATATTTTATAATCCATCAGATGTAAGATCTGCATAAAAAATATAATTATTGTGCTTCAGCAACCTGGACCAAAGCCCTGACATTATGTTTCTAGGCAATACATTGAATAACATGGAAGCATTTTTAGGTTGGTATGTTCAGTTGGCAAGATACATAATTTTTCCATAAGCAAAGGTAAATTGTGGGATTTCTAACGTACTGATTGCTATTGCAGTCTTGTCCCAGCTAATGAAAATTAAGTGGATACTTGTCAGCCAAGAAACATCCTTATTTGTTACTATAAATTCAGCTTTAGCAGCACTAAACATTACAGTAAACAGGGAGGAAAACTTGTGTTGCCTCTCAGTCAGCTTTATTATTGCCAGTGGTGCTTACATCTAAGGATCAACCAGAGTCAGGACGTCCCTGCAAGAGGCCTGCACAAACACCCAGATCAGGACAGGCATGGGCAGAGAGGAGGTTTGGGATGGGTAGAGCAAAATTCCCATGGCAGTAAACCTTGGTCCACCAAGTGGTCCCTGGAGGTGGTTAGATAAATAGGAGGGGAGTGAGGCAGAGTGGAAGTGTGCAGTCTCAAGCTGCCATGCTCACCAACAGTGTGGGGCTGAAGGCACCTACCTGTGCCTCCTCTTCCTCAGTCTCAGAGAGAGCAGTTGGTCTCCTTCTCATGAACACAGGGTGGGCAGCAGAGGTCACCTGGATTTGAGCCTCTGCAACCTGACTGTAGCAAGAAACATCTTCTGCTACCCCTGCACAGCTCTTTGCACCCATGGAGGAGCCACCTTGTCCTAGCCATGGTGCTGTGAGGACACACCAGCTCTCAGCACTGCCTTCCATTGTGCACAGTGCCCAGGGCCTCCACTCTGTCACTCAGCCCTGCGTGAAAACTTAATGTTGCCTACCAGATCAGCATCATCCAGTAGATTGGACTTTGTCAGCTCAGAGTGCTAAAATCTCTCTGAAGACAACTCTCATGATTACATCCTCAGCCATGTCAGGTAGATGCTGCAGTTGAAGAAAAAAGATTAAAAATAAGTATACTTGTGCAGAGCAGAGAAAGCGAGGAGCAGAAGGGCTGGCGATAGGTTCTCAGAAGGGGATCACACTGCTTAGGTTTTCAGGAGAGACATCAGGGTAAACCTGATTCTCCTGGGTATGGGAAGGAGGGGGAACTATCAGAGACAATGGATTTCAGATGTGTAAAAGTAGTGTTAATGGGAGCCTTCTAAACTGAGTCTGTAGTCAGAAATGGGCCTTGAGGGTGCCTCTGTGACTGTAGCATTAGGACCTGTGCTGGCCCCAGAGGTGGCACCTCAGAGATGTTCCCTCATCATCCCTGTGTCAGCCCCAGGGTGTCCCTGTGGCTTCAAATCTGGCCATGTTGTGAGTCACCACAACCCTCCTGTCTGGCTAAAGGTGTAAGAAAAAAAAGGAGAGAGGCATCTGATCTTCCTGCATGCTGAGAGATGCCTGCAACAGGGAGGTTCTGCACTGGAGAGCTTCGGTCCCTGCCTGAAAAGGTGCTCCCCAGATTGGCACAGCTCTGAACACCACAGGAGGGGATACTGCTGGCAGCAAACACTGTGAACCACTATTTTGAAATAAGGAGTTGCTGTCATTCAGAATCAGGCTCTTAGCCTCAAGGGTGGCTTACTAGGTCTAGCCCTGTAATGCAAAGGTGCTTTCACAGCATAAATAAGTATCATTCAGCATCTTATCCTCCTTTGGAAGGATTTTTTTTTCCAGTTTTCATTGTTTGAATATTTTTCATGTTTTTCCTGTAATTCCTTCACCCTTTTGCTTCCCCAGCTACAAAGGAGTACTTTGTTTACAGTGCAGCCATAGATACGGTCAACACATGTTGTGAGAAAGTCTAGGTAGTTGAAATGGACCTTTTCAAGTGGATTTGTTTGCTGCTTCTACATTAAAAGCACAAAATCTGGAGCTGCTTTTTCTATCATCAGAAGTATTGCTCCACAGGAACTGCTAACACTGCCACAGTGCCTGCTTCACAGTGTGGGGCTTCAGTCAGTAGCACCTTGGGAGTTTCATCCCTGTTGTTCCACCACACAATGTAAGAACGGTGCAAACCTTTGTAGGAAATTGTGAGAGTTGGGAGAACAAAGGTGGGAGGAATCTTCCTTTTATGTCTTCCACTAAAAGACTTAGTGGGGACTTAAGACTGGTATTTTCTCTGTCGTTTCCTTGGGGTGTTTTGGTGGTTTGGCCCAGTCTTAAGTGTCCAGCCATAAACATTTCAAAATGACAGTCAGATACACTACTAACATCTCTGTGCAAGGCCTTGATCTGCAGGCTCTATGGAGTTCCTTGAGCAAGCCAGAGGGACTGCCTGTGTTTTACTTGTCACAAGAGCTGTGAAACTCAAGTTGCTGGATGGTTAGTCTAGGAGTTCTGTGGAGCACTGTGCTCCTTCCTACACAGTGTTAAATGAAATAAAGAGCAATTTCTAAAGGAAGTCCAACTGCAGAAACTGCATGACATTCACAAAAAAAAAGACTTTAATTGAAAGTGAAACCTGATAGACTGTATTATTTCCTGCTGACACAGACAATTTTTTTCTTGGCCATATCAGATAGACCCTGTGGAAAGAAATATAAGGTGAATACACGTGAGAAATGCCAGAAATGCATCAATGAAGCGATAAAAATATTGTTCAATGTGGATATTTTGGAGAAAACAATCTCTAAAATTTCTCATTGACAAGCTGTGCTTTTGCACCAAAAACTTTTTTGTTTCTGTTTTCTGGGGGAAAAAAATGAGCCAGGAAAAAAAAATCAGCAAAATCCTCTAGTTTTACATTTAGTAAAAAAAATGTAACCAAAAGAAAGGTGAAGCAAAAACCCTTCTGTTTTTCCAAAAGGGAAATTATTATTTGATACCAGGATTTGATGAGCCCTAATTATTAGCTCAGTGGATCTCCTGCTGATTTGGCCTGGTATCAGAGAGCATTAGAGAAAAGGCTGCCTCTCTTAAATTCCTATAAGACTCTGAATAAATTTTAAATATAAAACTTACTGTATGTGTCCCTCTGCACAGGACATAGTATCACACTGGATCATTTAGATCATGTCATCTCTAGAGTTTGCCCTCCACTGTCCCCAAGCATTTTGTCCACGAACAGCGCTGGGCCGTCTCTCAGAAATGATCTCCAGAGGCTCAGTTTTGACTTCAGAAGATCAACCATCCAGCACTGCCTTGCTGTAAGTGCGTGAACTCACACTGACTCACCAGAGCCTGCTCAGCAAAAGGTCTCACAATAACACATGCTGCCAGGAAATGCCTGTGCTCTCTGATGGTTCATCCAGTGCTGCCCACCTACCTGTGGGATGGAGCTGGGGTTGGAGGGCTTCCTCCTCTCCCACTTACTGTCATGTCACTCTTTTCCCATCACAGGCCTTTCAGTATTACACAGTTCAAGCAGTTTGAGATGTGTAATCACAAGCCTGTTTGATCTGAGGAATGTGCCTGTGTGTGTTATAGGAACTTTTGCTTTATGTTTACTGACCCAAATCAATCCTAGCTTGCAAATTGAAAGAGATGGAGCCTGAAATCTGGCAAGTTGCTTTGGGTTTTTTTTTCCTTCTGAAGAGTCTGTGCTTTGCTGGGTAAAAAGGGCTTGAGTATTGACTTTTAGTCAGTAATTGAAAAATGTGATTGTTAGAAAAATGCAAAGATTTCAGTGATGGAACCCTGGTCCTTTCCCTTCTGAAAACAAAAGAGGCATAATGCTGGGGCAGCAGTGCCCTGCAAAAGGCAGCATTCAGGGAGGCTGGAGTGATGGACACTGCTCATCTTCCTGAACAAACACAGACCAGGCCCCTGAAGCCCTCCCCACTCCCAGACATGTAATTGGTAACGGCTCAGTGCAAGGAGGTAGAGGGGGCTTCATCCCTGTGGGCTGCTCACATCCTTCCCATGGACTCTCCCTCCATATCCTGAACTCATGGGGGATGTGAAATCAGGACTTTTAGCAGCCTCAGTGAAGTCCCCTGAGTTCCCTGCACCTTTGCAGCCTCACTTGCTCTCATTTCTGCTTTAAGATGTGGACACCTACTGACTGATGGTGTTGTCAGCATTCCAAGGGCTATGTTTGAAAGATTTTGGGGTGATGTAATAAGTTACCACTTGTTATTCTTTAGAGAAGTACAGCACCCTTTTTGGTGGGCGCTTGAGCCGTTGTCATGAAACCAGGAGTCCTCCAGACCATGTTAAGGGCACGGGTGCTTGGTTAAGGGATTTGTCTGGAGATCATGGTGCTCTGCCTGGCTCTGCTGCTGACTTGTGTGTGGCAAACCACTTCCCAGCTCACCCCAGTCTGCTCACCCACCTCACCCTGCTATCTGCTAGAAGTTACTTCAAATGCAGGTGAAAAGCAGGTACTACACACAGCACAGTGTAACACCTGCATTTTTATATGTGTCAGAAAGCTTGGTGCCAGTGCCCTGAAAATACGGAGTTTTTTAAACAGGTCCCTCTGCTTCAAAATGTCAAGCAAACCCAAATTAACTCAGAAAGTCATATTAACCACATAAAACATATACATATGCAGGGGATGTACTCTTCATTATCTGTTCAGCCTTTCTGTCAGCAACACATCTGAAAGCAAAATGTGCTGCCAAGTCATGTACTCTGATGACCTGTGGACTTCCCCATTTCCCAGGAAGATGAATTTGGGTGTACGAGCATGGTTTCTGATAAACACACTGACATCAAAAATGATGGTAAAAGGAAGTGCAACTTACCTTTTTTTTGTTCCAAAGGAAAGTACAGTGACTCATGTGTCAGAAGGAACATGCTTACCCAAGACAGTCTGTGCTCTTTGCAGTGACCACCCAAACCTCTACCCAGTGAGGGACACCTAATGACAATTAATTACTCTTGCAGACACACAGTCTGTGGACTTATACAAGTAGGCATCAACATGTTTGGGCTTATGAAAACATGAATCTGTGATTTAAAAGCTGTGCTGGAAAATTAACTTGAAATATGAAATTGGATTTTCAGTTTCAGAGCAAGAAATTACAAAGTTTATTTTTAAAGGCTAAACTCAGTGACCTGATGATGCAATGGAAGAAATGGTGGGTTTGGAGGAGATATGTATTTCTCAGTTAAACTCTTTTCAAGCAATTAATTGGTATTCACACAAGAATAAAATTTTTCACACCTGGAGTTGTCTGGGAAGAGCTTTTGATACCTTGGGAAGGCTGACATGGCATCACTTTTACCTATAGGTGAGCCTGAAACTGAGGGGCATAGAAGCCATAATAGAATATCACGTGCCTATGGACTTCTGTACATGAAACAGCATGATGAAAATAATGTGATTGGAAGATCTCATAAATCATTCTTCCTCACTTCACTGGAAAATTAGAGTTCTCAGTTCTTTGTGCCCTTCGCAGCCTCCCACGGTATCACAGTTTTTACAGGCATTATTTTCTCACTGGCACACACAGGTATTTCTCAGATGACATTGTCCTCGTGCCTCCAGGGTCATTGCACTTCTGCCCAAGTGCAGAAAGGCAGAAGATGAGCTGTGTTTCACTGCTTAGTTTCCTGGCATTGCTCATGGCAGAAACAGGGAGAGTATGTGCTGGCTCTGCAAGGGCTGCATGTGCATGTGCGTCTGCTCCTCGCTGCACGCCCCTTTGGTCATGGAATCACAGAATCATTTAGGTTGGAAAAGACCTCTAAGACCAAATGTAAAGGGCTAAATATAGGACATCTGTCCTTGTTTTAAAGTGATCTATTATTTTATGAACTGTGTTCAAAGCAACTCTTCTTGAGGGCATCTACATCTTACTTGAGGGCATATGTACCAAGTCCAAGCTTTTCAGCTCATGGGACTGACATCTCTGTTTTCTGTGTGCAGGATGGGAATTTGTGTGTACAACCACAGCAGATGAGTAGATCAGGCAGACAGAGCCATGAACCTCTTTTCCTTTGGTAGGACCACAGGGCTGGCAAGCAAATGGAAGTATCACTGTAAATATTCAAGGAAAAGGAAATAGAGTTACAACTCTCAGAGCAGTGTTGAACAGACTGTATGTTTTATAAAAGATATTTCAGGACATAAACAACAAGGGTTTAATATATTAATAGGCATCTTTGGGAAATAATCTGGCAGTACATCATGGGCCAGACCCTTGGCTGACATGGCTCCAGTGAATTAATTCTCAGTTTTCAACAAGTTAACATCTAACATTTTAAATTATACACATCTCTGGCCAGTATAAACCTACGTGAGCTTAGGATGCCTTGATCTTGTGTGTGCCATTATAATGTGTTCAAGGACTTTTGGACTCTATAGGTGTCAAAAATGTTCTTTTGGATCATACACCAAAATTAGGAGAATGAAAACCTGCAGGGCTGGATAAGCACAAGGGCAGATTTCATGACTGCATTTGTCTTCACTGTCTAACAGTATTTTGGATCTGTCTGGCACAGCTAGATTGGAGTAGATCTGGAGCAAAGAGGCTTTACCAGCTGCAGCTCTGTCTACCTCCTTCCCTCATCACACCTATGAGGGGAAGGGGGTCTGTGATCAACAGGAGGCAGCAGTGCTTGGAAAATGCTGATGGCAAGGGTGGTGATGGCAGGGAGACTCACCACTTAAAGCTTATTTGCCTACAGTTCTGCACAGCTTCATTGACTAAAAAAAGCACAGAGGAGCTTTCTGAACTAAGCAATACTTACCTCTCTGTTGCCAATAGCCTTCCAGGCAATTAATTTTTTTCTTTGGTATCATCTAATGATTTTTTTTGTGTGTCTTCTTCTTTCAGCTCCAAGGCTCCTTGAAGAGAAAGTTGGTAGTCAATCTGTCGCCCGTCAACAAGAGACCCAATGGTGTTTCAGAGAGTTCTTTCCTTGACATTAAGAGGATAAGAGTTGGTGACAATATCTCAGTGGGACAAGGTGGACAACATGTTAACAACTGCCAAAGCCAGTCAATGCCAGGAACTATGACTGTGGGCCAAGGATCACAAAGAAAAGCCAGCAGCCTAGCAAACAATACCCATGCTAGTGGGAATGACATGTTTAATATGACTTTGAAAGAGGTAAAGAAAGAACCAGGAGAAACAATGTCCTGCAGCAAACACTTAGATGGCCAGACATCCCACGAGAATATGTTCCCTAACAGATATGGGGAAGACTCATGGGACCAAATGGATCTTGAGCTTCAGGAACTGTTTAATGAACTGACTAACATATCAGTGCCACCAATGAGTGATGTTGAGCTAGAGAATATGATAAATGCCACGATAAAACAAGACGAGCCATTCAACATTGACCTTGGGCAGCAGAGCCAGAGGGGCCCTGTGAGATCTCTGCAGATGGATAAGATGGTGATAAAAACTGAATATGCAGCAGGCATGAATCAGGTTCCTGTGGGCTCCCCACAGATGAGGCCTTCTTCTACAGGTCCAGCCTTCACTATGGCTACCACTGCCATGTCTGCCTCCTCACCCATCCCCTCGGTGCCTCAAACACAGGTGTCGCAGGTTTCCTCTGCGTCCAACCGGCCATTGCCTAACTGGCAGGAGGTGTCTCATGCACAGCAGCTCAAGCAGATCGCAGCCAATCGCCAGCAGCATGCCTTGATTCAGCAGCAACAGCAACAGCAGAACCAGACAGCCAACTGGTCCACTCTGTCTCCATCGGGACCTTCCCCTGGACCTTTTGTACAAGAGAAAATCCCCAGTCCCTCTTTTCGCCAGCAGCAGTTCAGCCCACAAAGCTCAGCAATGCTTGGGGTGCCAGTGAATGGAAACCAGACAAAAGGGATGAACAATTATGTTTATAAACCAACCACTCCCCAGAGCAATCCCATGGACATAATCATGCAACAGAAGCCTCAGGACCTCAACAGAAACTTTATGAACAGTGCTCAGCCACCTCTAGAGCAGCATCATGGCAACACAAAGCCTTTGTTTCACTTTAACTCAGAGCAAGCAAACCAGCAGATGCCTTCTGTTTTGGGTTCCCAAAACAAGCCTGCCCTTCTGCACTACACCCAGCAGGCACAGGGTTCAGCTCCCGTGCAGCAGCCGCAGCAACAGCATCAACAACAGCCACAGCCACAAACTGCTCAGCCTCTCCCAAACCAGCCTCTCCAGAGGCCACCTAATGTAACCCTGGCAATGCAGCAAAAAATGATGCTTCAGAAAATGCAGCAAAGCCAGCAAATCTCAGGTTTGCAGTATCCAGTCTCTCAGCAGCACAGACAGGTAAGACAAATTCCTCCTTCTTTATTACAGAATCATTCTGGTCAAAGTAATAAAAAGGCTTTTCCAGCCTGGCCTCATTCCTGCAGGAGATGTGTCCTGGTGGCACTTAATGGCCCTCTCAGCATGAACTTCTGCAGAATTGGTGATGGCACCTTTAGCACCTATTCATGTATATCATAGATGCACATTTAGAAGAAGCACATACTAATAACTCTTTTCATGCAATGGAATGCAAATGTCACTGCTATATATTATGTAGATACTTGTCAGAAAGGTGAGATAGTAGGGCAGATGCAAGTGTATTTTGGATTCCTGTCTAAGTTTTCTAGCTTACAAAAATTTAGGCTCTTTTGAAAGTCAAAATTTTTATGAATTTCTGTGTTATCTTAGATAATGTGTTTTACAATGTTAATTTTTATGCCACCATTTTTCTCAGGGAGGAGCGATTATGAAATTCTGTTTTTAGATATCTTTTGACTGATATGACAAAAAATACTGTTTGCACATTTGCTATCGCTTTGGCAAAGAAAAACTAAGATTTATCTGTTAGCTTTATAAACACCCATCACACTTCTGGGAATATTCTGTGGATAAAATATATGCTTAGAGATGAAGGAGAAGGCTGCCACAGATATGTCTACAATTATATTTCATGTGGCCAGCTCCCACTGTGTTATCATGAGGCAGTACTCTGACAAGATCTGCTGTGGTAGTTTAGTTGTGCTATGTCAAGTCCCTGTGCATCCAGGTCTCAGATCCCAAGTTTCAGACCTGCCAATCAAAGTGAGAATGTGAAACTCGCTGTACCCCAGAGTCTGGAAACCTGGTGCAAAATAAGTAAAACATATTTGACCTTAGAATGTTTAGGCAACTCTGAGTAATTTAGGTGGGATTTCGTCTCAGCATATTTGAAGGTATGGAATTGCAGTATAGGTGTGGAGATCATCTGTAGATGTGAAAAAAGCTATGAGAAGCTACTTAAAAATGAAAGCCTAAGTTTTCCATGGACTCCCAGAAAGTAGCACTGTGAATAAATCACTGGGAGCTGGAGTTTCTTCACCAAGCTGGGCGAACAGGCTGATGCCTTAAAAAGAGTAAATACAGTTGTATGCCTGCACACCTTTCTCCTTTCAACTCTTTTAAATTTCCTGACCACCTAGCCATGATTTACTCCAATAAGTCCCTTAGCAAGAGGTACCAGGTGAAACCTGTGGGCAGGTGTGAGAACTTGCTTTGTTGAAAGATGCTGTAGAATGAGTGTTTGCAGGATGCAAGCACAGTTTTGCCATTTTTCAGAAGGTGTCTGCAAGCTGTTCCTCTTCTTCTTGAGCCACTGTGTGCTGCTCTCTTCTCAGGTGCATTTTCCCATTCTCTTAATAGACTGGCAGACAGATGAATTTTAACAGTTCCTCCATTCAGCCATGACGAACCTTCCAGCAATCTGTCATCACAGGGGAGACAGGCAAGACTTCTGCAAACACTACTGTTTTTCTGAAAAGAATTGCAAGGTCACATTCTAGAAAGGCATAAAAACATGAGAGCAACTCTGCTTGAGGTAATGTTGATAATTTGCTCTGTGTCCTCTTGGCCTGCTGCTCAGGGAGGCCAGCCAACAAGATGGGACTTGGCACCTCAGCCCTAGTAGAACTTGCAAGATGTACCATGAGTGTAGCAGGATTTCTCACCTGTGCATCCACAAGATCTTTGGTTTAGGAAACTTGTCCTAAGTGAACTTTAGATCTAATTACATCAAGGAAGAGGTTTTGCCTATCATCACAGGCTTCTTTCTGCCAACTGATTTTCCAATGTTTCTTGTCATCCAATCACTTCCCACAGCTGTTTCTGCAAGCTGTGGCTATCTGACCCAGAGCACAGTTGAGAATCTTGGAAGCTTTTTAGACACAGATTACAGGGCTTTTGCAGTAAGGATGCTGTTTTTTCTATGCTCTAGAGAGATAACTGGATCTTTTTAGAGATCCTTAGCAGTTGTTCCAAAGTGCTGATGAAGTTTAGAACATCAATTACGTCTCTCTCAATAAGACTATTTTGTAGTTGCTAAAATAATACTTAGAAATACAATTAGTCCATAAATTACAGGGTTTTATTAAAGTTTTGAACATAACTCTTTACCTGGCAGTATTTATGAGTTCTGTGGACCCTGTAGCACCTGCCTGCACTGCTGCAAGAGTCCACCAACCCCTTGGACAGGGCCTGCTTGCCACATAAATGTGGATATTAAATCGGAGGGGGAGGAGACACTGCCAGTATTATCTTCCAGTAAAGACAACAAAGGTCAAAGTGACCTTGTGGGTCGTCTGCTGCTGATTTTAGCAATGGGGACATCACCTCATTTAGGCTGCACGGTCTGCTTTCCTGAAGGATCATCTCCCACCTCTGAGAATTTCTACACATCATTAAAAGTAATGCATGATTAATTACCAGCATTTACTAATTAACTTCATGATTAATATTTATTTTACTCATGCTGTATTTCTGCATGAGGAATCAAAATTTGATTCTGCTTGGTATCATCTAACTCCTCCTCAGATCATTATTAGGACCATCTCACTGCAATGCTTTGTAGCTGGTAGTGTGAGGGCACATTCATAACGGGCTGCTGTGACACTGCCATCAGAAATCACTGACTGGAACACTATAAGTTCACATGTTTAGCAGAACTAGCTCACCCTCTGGATTTTTGCTCCCCGAGCTTTAAGATTCCCAAAACCCACCCAAGCTTGATTTTATCAGTCCAAACTAGCTAACTGGAAATGTAAGGCTTATAATTTCTCTGCTTGTCATATTCCCTTTGTGTCAAATTGAAATAAACTTACAGAGCGATTTGCTAATTAGATGCCTTTTGCCTCTAGGGAAAAGTCATAAAAATGATGGAAATCATCTTGGTTTCCTGGAAGGTTGATCTAAACAAAGGGCTTGTTTGCCTCTCTCCTTTATTCTCCATTGTTCTGGGAAAGATTCCTTTCTTTTTTCTATCTGAATGCAACATACACATAGTAATGAAAAAACTCATACAAATTCAACACTCTCTTTGTTTAGGAAATAATTAGAAGCTCCAGATTCTCTACAGGTTCAATCAGGTTTGTGATACTTCTACAGAACCTCAGGTGAAAATCTCTAATAGGGCTGGATAGAAGTCTTCCCTTTTGAAGGAATGTAGTCCAGTCAGAGAGAGACTCTTCTGAAGTAAACTTGATGTTTTTAACTAGTCCAAGAAATTCCACACACATTTTCAAACTTTTTGATCAGCTATTATACTTGTTCAATAAAATCTACTAGTTTTCTGTGAAGAATTTAAAAAAAAAAAAAACAAAACACCCTACTACAAACAAACAAACAAAATCAACAACAACAAAAAGCTTGTATCTACTAAATATAATATTATTCATCCCCTTCTGGTTTTGACCTAAAGCCAAATTAAACTCAAGGATTTCAAGCCGAATTTTTCTCCAATTGTTTTTATTCAACTTCATTTGCTCAAGGGAAGGGAGGATAGAAGGCTGAGCTCATGAGAACAGGAACCCTAACAGAGCAAGGCCACTCCATCTGCTACATGTGGGCATGTGTCCTATTTAGTCTTGGCTTTGGAGGCAAGGATAACACAAGGGATCGTGAGAGCTTCACCCCCCACTTTACATGAACAACCAGTAGTCCATATTTTTAAGGCTCTGGAAGCATCAGTGTAGATACAACTCACAAGAGTGTTTGCTTGTGGAAAACTCAGGGCCTTGTTAGTCCTTGTTCCTTAAGAATTGCTTTGAGGGTGGGATCACCTTCTCCTTTTTCACATCTCTACACTCTTTTCCAATAACTCAAGAATTGTGATTAGTCACAGTTTAAGGGGTGGTGGTGGTGTATGCCCTTACTTGTCCTAATTGGAGCCCACCTTAGATCATTTTCTTTACCAGATCTTAACAGGCTCCTTTTGAGTCCAACCAGTCTTCCTTCCTGTTGAATACTGAGCAGTTCCTTCTGCAGTACCAGCTCCTAGCATGTTTTCCCTGTAGGGCCAGTGATCAGCACTGCACCAAGGGATGTGCCACCACAGAGGAGCTCCAGGTGCTGATGTGACCCTCCCTTGCAAACCGTTCCATTACACCACTCTTCCAATGCCCACAGCTTAACATGTGTTCATCATCTGAAATATCTCCAAGGGACAGAGATGGTATTTCAACTAACCTGGCAGCTCTGCAGAGATCCTGAAACAGCTTCTCCTCTCATTTTCTCCAGTGTAAACCTAGGGAAATTGCATCTATTTTCAGGAGAGTGTAATTGAACTCACAGCAGCATAAGAGAAGCAGGACATGACCTTCTACCTTGTTTTTTTAAAGCATGGGCACCATGTGGATTCAATAAAAAGTATATGTTAAACTCTCAGATAGTTAGGGTGCTATGTACGGAAGAAGCACCAGGACCAAAAGAACTAATGTCTTTTTTAAAAGTGCAGATATAAAAAAACTCTTATTACCATTCACTGCTGAGTAGTAACTTACATTTCTAATTTAGTCCCTGGAATTTCTCAAAGAAAATGGGTCTTCTCTATCAAAAGAGTATTTTCCTAAACCTCTGTGTTTTCCACTATGGAAGAAAAGAAGAATACATTTTGGTAAGGCAACCTCTCTCCTTTCAAATGTGAAGGAAGTATTTTACAAATATTTCTGAAATTAAGAGAGAAAACCTAGAGTAACTTCTGGTAATTGGTACAAACCAGGACTTGAATTTGATTTAGATCATAAATAACAACCATTCCAGGCTTTTGGAATCTGTAATAATAGAAACTGTTCCATAGTGTAAGAAAATAACAATGTGACCTTTCTCTCAAAGCTCTCTATAAAAATAATATTTGGATGACAGCTTTTCTTGATAGCTCCATTTTGGTCACATTCCCTCGTGCAAGGACTTCTGAATTAAATATTCTGGACAAAAACTTGAGCGTGTCCCAATAACCACCATCAATTGCAGGGCCATAGCTGATTTATGAGTATGAAACCAGAAAAAAATGTCATAAGTTCCTGTATTGTCATTATGGACAGTTTTCTTGGTGGTGCCTTATATCATTCATGCTCAGTTTGCTGAACAAAACACATACACAGTCCCACTGTGGACAGTCAATCCCTGAGGATATTGTAATTCAAAGTCTCAGAGACACTCCAAGTTCCATAATGTTTCTTGAACTCTTTGCATAAAGCATTTACACTGGAAGAATAGTAGATTATTATCCATGGTCAAATGCTTCTTGGTTGGGGGATTTGGGAGGTAGATGGGATCATTCCTGAGGTCTCTTTTGACCTGCTTTTTGAAGGTACTCTCATGAAGGTACCGATGAAAAACATCATTGAGCTTCCCTGGATGAGTTCTTCGCTAATGGCAACACACTTGAAGTCTCATTCATTATCTATTGACATTGTGAAAGTGCCTGGGAGGCCCACTGAGAGGGCAAAATGTAATCCTGTGAAGAACTGTATAAACTCAGATTAAAAATGGCACCTGTTTCAAAGGGACAGCACTGATCTGACTTCTGTAAGATCAAAGATAAGATGAGTATTATGGAAAGAATTTGAGAGGTATGAACTTCTCCCTACCTGCAGGTCTTGAGATGTTGATTTGAGAACTGCAGTGATCCAAGACACCCTTCATAACTCAGTCAGTTGTCTTGGATGTGGGGGGAAAAAAACTGCTGTTGGGGATAGAGGGTACAGTAAGGTTGTTAGCTGCTTTAGCCCTCTGATTATACTCCACCACCTGGAAGGCATGGGCTAGGGAAGGAAAGCAGAGGGACAGCCAAGGTATTGAGTGTGTACATAGAAGTTGATGATGGCTGCAAGGAACAAATGGCAGCTGATGGCTGAGATTACAGTTTACAGGCCCAGGGTGTTAAGGTAATGTGAGGAATCATCATCAAAACCAGGACATGAGTTTGTGCTTCTTGGATTAACTGGAAAGGAAGTGTAACAGGACAAGTCTGAGATAAGGAACTGTGAAGATTTCATGCTGACCAGAAAAAAAGGGGCTAAGGATGTTTCAGGTCTCTTCTGCTAAGGAGCAAGTTAGTCTATCTTGGCCTGTGAACTTGTCCATAAATTTATGATGGCCACAAGGCCTTCTTACCTGGTTGAAGTGATGATTCCTGCTATTGCTGTGCATGCATCTGAGGCCAGAGTCAAGCCCTGAGTCAACTTCCTGGAGAGATTTTGGAAAGGCAGCCTGGAAAAACAATATAATTTCACAACTGTTTGGAGCTGGCATGGTGAAAAACACTTTCCTGTAAGTTTTTACTTGTTTGTAGGCAATTTATGAATACCTCAAGAAGTCAAGGAACAAAAAAAAAAAAATTAACAAGCCCCAGTTCTCCCTAGAGTCTTCCTATTATATTAATTCCCCAAAGTGCTCAAGAGTGTTTAGTCCCAGTAATTTGTCTCTCTAGAGGTTCAAAATGAAGGAATATTTTAATGGCAAATATTTATTCCTCTACTCAGCCACTTTTACTGCTGGTGTTTTTATGGTGGAGACCTGCCCCAGGCCACAGATGACTGTTGTTAAGACAGCAACAGACCTAGTAATGTTCCTTTAATGTGAGTTTTCACGGGTGAATTTACCATTTGAATGTGATGCTGTTCCAGAAAATCAGCCAGATGCTCCAACAGAACTATTCCAGAACCATCTGCCTGCTTCATTTGCTGCATGCCTGTTTCTGGTAATGTACACACACAGTGTAAGAGACAGTTTTTGCCCTGAAGAATTTATAATCTAAATAAGCAAGCCAGCCAAACCTTGAGATGAAGGAAATGTTACTGTGTATTTTATATATTCTTATGTGTTTGGGGAAAGAAGGAAAGAAGATGTCATTCAAAGCTGTTACAATCAATCCACTGGAGTTGTTGGATATGCTCACCATGGCAGAAAAATCCTCTGACAGAGTCCGGAGTTGAGCCAGACCCAGTGTATCAATAGAAAACACAGGAACTTAGAAAAAGGAGGGATATTTATCCCTCTCTCTCATACCAGATATCTGTATTTCATGTTAACCCCCTAAGCCTCACATGTAACTAGTGAGGAAGGCGCACTCAGAGTACCCAAGCGAGGCATATAGTGAGGAATAACCTCTCTGCAGAAAACTCTCAGCATCCATGAGCCCACCTCTGCTGCTCTGCCTGAAAGAAATGTGTAGACTGAAACTTGCTTTCACACATTGAGTTGTGTGGCAATATGCCAAAAGGGGAGGACAGAGGCTTTGGACTTTTTTACATGAGGTTTCACTGGATGGAAGAGCTGATCTAAAGACTAGAAGCTTCAGAAAGGGGCAAGAAGTCCTTCCCCACCCAAGCCTTGTATCCACTTCTTCCTCTGGCACCAGTTCTGGCACTTGTCTGAGCTCTCACAAGGCCAGCAGAGAACTATCTTTTTCTCTCTGTGTAGGTTTTCTTCAGCTTGTGGGGTCAGGCAAAGCCAACACCAGCACAAGGGAAGTGGCAGGAGCATGTAGGTGGAGGCCAGGAGCTGAGATGGACTTGCTTCTGCCAGCAACAGTGAGCTGTTAAACTCACTGGCTGGTGGCTGGTGGTGGGGAACCTCACCTAAGAGTGTGTCTGGAGAAGGAGTGAAAGGTGAACAGCTGGCTGCAAGAGGGAGACTGGGCATGGAAGCACAGGACAGGGAGAGTCAGGGAGCAGAAAGTTTAGTGCAAGGGAAGGAAACAGCCAGATGGGACTGGATCCAGAGTAGAGCAATTGGATGGGGTGGACAGAGATGTAAGAGCAGGTGGTGAAGGAGTGAAGCACAGGAAGAGTGAGGGTCTGAAGGTAGGAAGAAGCCTGGAAGGCCATAAAACAGAGTGCAAATTGGGTTTGGGTGAGAGAGAATGAGTGAGAAGGATTGGGAGCTCAGGAGGAAAAAGCTGAGAGTGAGTGAGTGCAGGTGGAGGGAGACAGGGCATCCAAGGGAAATAGTGTGGGAGAAAATGGAGCAGAATAGGAGCTACAGGGGACAGGAACCTACAGTCCTTGCAATGGGGAAGTGAAAGATTGGTAACATTTAAAAACTGCTCCTGTGTCTTATGCTGGGACTAAGTGAAGGAACATAAGGCCTTCATGTCCAGTACTTCCCAAAGTGTCTGCAGGAAGTCTTTAGGAATGGGCAGGAAATGCAGCCCTGAGCCCTTCAAATTGCCAGCTGAAAGGACACACTACACATCTCAGGCCATGCTGTTCATCCTGTCAGTCTCCATCAGTCAGGGAGACAGAATAAGCAGCATATTTGCCCCACTGGGAAGCAACTAATACAACCCTTTCTCTGGTCTTCTTCCTTCAGGGGACCCTGCAACTCCTCCACCATCTCCAGCTGCAAATGTAGAGATTGCATAATCAACTTAGAGAACAGAACAGAATAGAATATATAGAACAGTTTAGTTGGAAGGGAGCTACAATGATCATGTAGTCCAATTGCCTCACCTAATCAGGGCTGACCAAAGTTTTTATAAGGTTCGAATGCCTCTTAAACACTGACAAGCTTGGGGCATTAGCCACCTCTCTGAGAAGGCTGTTTCAGGGTTTGAAGTTTCTTCCTACCTTGCCAGAGATATACACGAGGAAGAATGATGGAGATTGGCCTTCTCAGGCCTTCATAAGAAGCTGTGTAATCCACCTTGGTTGAAAAGTTCCCCATGATTGACTTATGCCAAAATATTTGCAATAACCAAGGTGTGAAAATGAGGAAAGATGGTATTTTTGTGGATCCAATTTGTTATGTAACTTATAAGAGGGAGAGGGACTGTGAGGGCTCTCTGTAATTCTGTGAAGATGGTTTAGATGTACTCTCACAGACTTTTCTTTTTCCAGTCTTTTCTATAATTTGCAGTGGTTGCAAGCCGGGCCACAGCCCGGCTCCAACTGAGTGATGAATTACTGAAGGATTTAGTGCTTTGGTTCTAGTTAGAAAAGCATCCAACTTTATCCATTGCAGAACTAGATTTCTCCGAAGGACTGTTAACTGCAATCCCAGCTAAAGCAGGTTTTGCTGGGGTTACTCCAGTCTTGTCTGGTTTAAGCTAGAATGGAAAAAAAAAAAAAAAGATAATTACTTTCTTCTTTCCTGCTGGAACTGGTAAAAGACATGGGAAGACAGAGGGATTAGCAGAAGTATTGGGAGCTTCACAGCCTAAGTGCAAAACAGAGTGGGAGGAGGGAGGGTGGGAGCAAATTCTGGCTATCCATCCTTAATCCAAACCCGCCTGCTCCTTCCCAGGCTGTACTTCACTGTCATACACTTGCAAATTCACTCCAGGAATGAAAACAGGCTAACTTTAAGCTTGTTCCCAAAGCTGCAAATTTGTCCCTGCTGGGTGTTAATTTAACTGCTTCCAGGGCACCAGGATGTCTACTGGTGTTCACTGGGCTTGCTTTCTTCTTTTTTTTTTCACACATCTGGTGTTGTGAAAACTTCCAAGGCACCACACAGAAGAGTGATGAGCTGACCACTTTTAACCCTTTCTGCAGCATGCTAAGTATGCTACCTGTCTCTCTTCACTGTTTTCTCTCTACAACAGACTCCATGGGCCTCGTTATGAATGGGATCCATGAATGCTTAAGTGGGTCTTATGATTATTTAAGAGGCTGAGAATTGAGACTTTCTTCAGCTTCATCATTCTTTGTTTTTCCTGTGAACAAACCTGGCTTAAAGTAATAACTGGACTTCAAAATTTTCCAGCAGCAAGAAATGTATTTGGGGCAGGGAGAGGTTTTTTCCAAAATACTTCTTTTTTCCATTTGCTTTTATCTAATGTTGCCACTTCCCAGCAGGGAGGGCGTTCAGAGCAATAGTTTCGCTCACATTATGGCAAGTGGTGGCCTTTTCCTGTTGGTTTTTGATCACTGCCATTTGTTCATTAATGGCATTAACTGTTTATCTGCTGCATCAACTGAACCAGAGCAAATCCAAAACAATCTGGCTGTCTCATTTCCATCCTTAGCTGTTGAACTCTCTACTTGGCTTTTGCCAGTTGGTTTGCTTTCTGTCAAACAAGTTGTCTGCATGACCAGCTCACTTGTTTCACTAATATATTCCTAGCAACAACATACAAACTGGCTTTTTTTATCTTTGGCAAGGGCTTCCTAAAAATAAAGCCAAAGGTACTCTTCTGATTTGGCCTGTTGCGCAATGCCAGCCTCATGGCACAAGGAGTGTGCAAAGTCCTCTTTTGCTGTCTTCCTCTCAGCCCTATCATTACTGTGAATCCTGCAGCTCTCATCCTGTGTTTCCAGCCCACTGACTGTCCCTTCTCAGCCCTGCTTCCTCTTCAGCACCCAGCTCTGGGGAGCTGAAACAGCATCGAGAAATATCTCACAGCCATGTGGGCTGCTGAACACAGTGAGAAAGCAGCAGCATCCCTTACATCTATGCAGGAGACCCAAGTGTGCCACAGTCCTTGATTTTGGCATCTTCTCTTCTTCACACAGGGCTTTCACTGCTGAGTTTATTTTTAAGAGAAGTAAATAACTCTTGGTCCACAAATTACAGGCTTCCTTGGTAAACATGAAAGTTAGTTCATGGGCTAAGTACAGCTGTGTCGTCAAAATCTTGTTTTGTATTTGAAATGCTATCAAGGCCACGCATCCTTTTCAGAAGCACTTCTTGGGCCAAACTCCAGGGCCCCAGGCAGCACTGGAGCCATTCTTCAAAAACGTTTTCAATAGGCATATATATACACTGTATTTAAAAAATAGCAAATCAAAAATAAGTTTTTAATCCTCCAGAAATGTTACCTGGAGTGTTGGACTCACCATCTGAAAATACTAAGGAAAATGGGGTTTTGGAGGTACCATTCATCTCCCTATTAAAGCCTGATATTTTTAAAGCTGTAAAGTAGGACTTATGTGTCCATTGCCAAATTATTTATGCAGATCTTGAGAACATTCATCCAAAAACCATATAGCTTTAACATATCCACCTCTGTTTTTCTTCTGACAAGTTTCCCAACGAGTGCACCTAGTAACCACTTTTGATATTGGCCATAAGTAAATTTAGGCTGGAAATTAACAGCACATTCCCAATTGTTTGGCTTTCCTGAGGAGAGTGGTGGTGGCCAAAAATCTTACTGGTTTTAAGATAAAATTTAGAATAAATGTTAGATATGTCATAGCAAGGCACTCAGTTTAAAAATGAGATTCTTTTCTACTCCTCTGCTTTCACAGCAAAATACAAACTAGTCCTCTGATTGGCACCTCATATGTCCCTTTGTTGGAACCAAGTGGGGATCTGTGGAGACCACCTCTAAGTGAAGAGGTGTAGATGTCCCATGGCTAGGGTCACTAGATAGAATTACAGGCATTTATTTGTATTATTCATTTAAATATATGGTCTGTTGTGAGGATATCTTCCCTCTCCTCCTCCAAAAGAATCCAACTCAAATCGAAAGCTAGTCAGTTGGTGCAGTAATTGTGTACAAATTTGCACATGAAACATTAATTAAAGTCAAGCTGGAAAAATTAAAAAAGCTAAAAGACCTTTGGACATTGGTGTGAAGATCACTGTGCTTGATATCAGGGAATATAGAAACGTTTGGACTGTTTGCTCAAATGGGCACAACATTAATGAATCATTTTAATCACCTTCATTATGTTCTTTCAAACAGAGGAGACTACCACGCAAAACCAATCCTGACCAATATTAAACCCAGAGGCAGTTGTGAGGCTGCTAATTAGATAACTTTATCTTGATATTTGCATTTGAGCCTATGGATCTGGACAACATAGTGTGTTACTCTCAGGGCAAGAAACAAACATGTGACTGCTGCCCCATGTCTTCTCGAATGAAGTTTCCAAGGTGCCTTTTGGTCTCGCTGTCCCCCAGGGTAAATATTTGGGATAGTCGTTATTGTGCTTTTCCCAAATTTTTCTTACATCTCTGGTCTTTTTGTGGCAACAAAACAATGCAGAAGCTGGAATCATGCTATAAATGTTACTTAATAAAAAAAACCAAACACAAAAAAAAACAAACAAGAAAAGAATGCCCAGATTTTGTGTTACTTTAGTCATGCAAATGCTACAAGCAAAACCTAAACCAAATTGAGTTCATGCACAAATATCAGTAGGACCAGAGAGAATAGCGATAGCAGAAGTAATGAAATTATGTAATATATGCTAATTGTTTTCTACACACTAATTCATCCATAAAGCTTCTGTGAAGTGAATAACTATTAACTGTTCTTTAAAGGTTAAAAATTGAGATGGTGAGATCAACACTTTTTTCTAACACAGCTGGTGAAATTAAAGCATTTGCTATACACATAGTGCTTCTAAAAAGATGTCTTCATACAAAGTGGCTGAGTCGAGGAGAGACGATCAGTATTTGTGAAAACAGGCCATCGATTTCAATGCATAAGTATGGCTTTAAATTTAGTCTTCCAAACAGGGTTGGATTCAGATAAAAATTTTTTAAATTAAAATATTTTGACCAAGCATTCCCCTGTTAACACTTTGGCCAGGCAAAGATTTCTACAAATCCCAAAGTATTTTGAGGAAACTTCCTTTTAAAGATTTAGATGTTTCAGCAGCCAAAGTGGTCAGAATTTAATTTCATTAATATTTAAATCTGTATGGCTTAAAGCATTTTAAAAATTCATAGATTTACATTCTCTGCTGTGGGAGTCTGTATCTGTTGATATTTGTGTATGATGGAAATGAGATCATGTACACTACAGTAGAACCTTAGCACTTCACAAAATGGCAAATAGATACAAGGTAAGAGCTACACTTCAAATGTGGAGCACAAGAGAAATTGATTTCACACCAAGGCTCCTGAATTTTCATCTCAACTATTTTATATATGTCTATTTACACAAAGGTGAATATATTTTCATGTGTGATGATGAAGAGGGCAAGTCTGTCCTTATTGAAATGTTAAGCAAAATATTGTTCATAATTGCTATATTCCATAAGCAACAGTTTAAAACAAAAAGTGTATTTAAATATTTTAATTTTATAGCCAATGCTCTCAAATATTGGGAGGAAATCAGGTTTTTATTCCTTGTTCAGACTCAGGTTTGCCTTTTTGTGCCGTCAGCTCAGGGTGTTATTGAGTTCCTGTGACAAATGTCCTGTAGTGAATGAGAAGGAAACAGAGTCTGTGCTCACCTCAAATTCCCTCCCCAGTTTTGCTCAAAACAATAATGTAAAGGGCAGGAGTCAGTGTTGTGGAAGTGAGAAGTGTGCACACAAACACATATGTATGTACATATACATATGGGATAGTGCCTCCTGCACCTCTAGGTGTTTGCATCCCAAACAACCTGTGTGTCCATCTCAGGCAACATAAGGCAGGGAAGAAACATCTTCCTGCAATTAATCTGAGACTTTTCAGACAATGAATATGAGAGAGGAGGTATGGACAGAGATCATGAGTGGCATGGGGAAGACAAACTGCAAAGAAATAATCACTGTCTCTAAGGAAAGTTACTAAGTTAAAGAACTAAGGAAAGTTGTAGGCACCTATTGATATCATCAGGCAGCAAAACAAGCAGAAGGAAGGCATCTTATCCCTAATATCAGGGAGTACTTCCTGTAGGCATCTTTGCTACACAGCATTGTGGATACCAAAAGTCAGCATGGATTGAAATCTGGAGTTGCGCAAATTCAGAAGAAATATTTGCAGAGGGCAGTCAGACAGTATGACATAGAGGCAAAGCTGCACTCAAAATGCCTACATGGCAGAATCTGGGAGATATATTTGACACAGTCCCAGCATATAGTGGCTCTGTTCCTATACTCCATCTTTGAATATCCCTTGATGACTCTGAGGGAGACCACTATAACACACAACTCTATTTGGAGCCACAGAAATAAGGCTGCTTGATCACAGCAGAAAAGATTACTGATAAAAAGTATGCCAGAAATGGTGCCCGATATGGGGGAAGTTCATTTTAGCCATGTCTCCTCCAAAGAAGTTTACAATCACCTGACCTACAGACCCTCACTGTGGTAGGGTGATTCATCTCAAGTTGACCTGTCCCATTTTGGCCCAGCAGCCAAAATGCTTTTCAGCTCCGGAGCAGGCACAGCAATGCCATCGTGAGCTGCATCCCTTGGAAAGTTTTTTCAGAGATGGCAGCTCTAGGAGAGCTTAGCACCCCCAGAAGTTTCTTCTGCCTTATGTGCTCTTTCTGCTGCTGTCTTCAGGTCAAGTTTAATGACCTCTTTCACAGGGTGACACAAATATCCTAAGGAGCTCAAGCAACAGAAGGGAAATGGTGATTTTCAGCCATTTATACCTTATCCAAACTGGAATGGCATTTCATGGAGAAGCCAAAAGCAATAGTGTCAAGGCCTTGCTCGCTTCCAAATGTTTCTTGCAAGAAATGAAGGAAATTAGATTTATAAACTAACTATTGCATGATCCTTTTCAAGGAAAGTATTTAAAGCCACTGTAATACTAATGTCTGCTTTTTGCATTATGTTCAAAAGACTTCTGCTGATCACTAGGGTGACCTGGGGAAATAGTGACAACAAAACCGTTTACTCCTCCCTGCCATCGCAAGGTCCTATGCAAAAATTTTGTCCCTGATTCTGATTCAGATGGAGATCCCCTTTATATCATTATGACCCTAGGAAAGAATTTTTAATAGAAGAAAACTTTAATTACATCTTCAGACCACTTTGGTGTAACAACGACTTAGTGTTAATAAGAATCAGGCCTTAGGTGTTCCAAACGCTCTTTAAAAATAACATAACAATGTGCAAAGTAAACTCCAAGTTATTAATTCAAGAGTAGTATGAGCAGCAGCAGCAGTAAAGAAACCCAATATATCCATCAATCAACACTGTGGAAGCCTGTTTGTTTGCACTAGTTAGAGAGTGATGAATAGGTCCTCTGTGTAAAACATTCAGCTACAGTGTGAGAGGGCAATAAATTATGTTTGTTAATTTTATATGCCATACATATAAAAATCACTAAAAATTGTCAATACACTGTCATGGTGACAGAAAGGTTTGGTGCTGTAGAACCTTTATGCAGTTCTTTTTCATCTCCACAAGTGAAGGTCTCTGGCATTTCCTGCATTTCAGGGAATCTGATATAAAAGGCCTGGAGGAAGAATTTTACCTACTAATCACTCAGGTTCCCAGCTGCCTCACTGAACTATACTTACCTAAATATGATACTTCTCATTTATGCTTATAATCCCTGTTGCCTCAGCAGTCATAGGAGAGACAGGGACCTCCAGGGAAGGAGTGACTCTGTCCCTCAGGAGGTGTCAAGAGGGGTGGTGAGATGTGTGTTGATGACAGGAGCAGGAGGGAAATGATGCCATGGCTCATCCTGCTCTAGAGAGCTGAGGCAGATGAGGTGGATACACCATCAGGGTGGTGAACAGAGAGGCATGAGCTCAGCTGTGGGGCCAGCCTGTGAGCACAGTCCTGGCCTCTGAGCAGGACTCTGCAAGTTTGGTCCCTGGCTAAGGTGGAGAAGAAATTTAGACCTGGACAGCCAGCATAGGTTATGCAACCAATCTGCCTGGTATTTCACGGGCTGCTTTTCAAACTACTTTCAAACCTGGGGTCAGTGGGCACAGTCTTTTAAGCCCAGGTTAGACTCTTGCAGTTTGGTTTGTCTTTATCCGCGTGAGCTCTTTCCACTTCTGACTGTGTGCTTTGGCCAGGACAAAACCTCGCACACACACACTTCTGCTTCCCAGAAATTTTTCCCCTCTAGTTATGAGGTGGTTGACATTGTGTAGTGTATATTGAAGAAAGGTGCAAAGTCCTCAATAGCACTAAATACTGCAGGCAAAAGTGTGTTTGAGTATTTTTTAAACCATTGTCACAGAGGAGAAGGCAAGTTTGACAAACCACTCCACTCTTTGGAAGCTTGCTTTTCAGCAGTGTGTATTTCTCAAGTCACGGCAGCAAGAAAATGAGTCTAATGCATGAGATTGCTGCCATGTTATTAAATGGCAGTGTAAAAACTGTGCTTACTTTCATGGGAATGAAATTCTTTGCCAAATACGAGATGCCTCAGCTTCCCCGTGGGACTTCATCCTAGTATGGAAGGAATGGAGGGAGCTGCTGTGAGCAGTCAGAGCAGATACCAGGAATGGTCGTGTGCATTTGTGGCAGCCTGTTTGTAAGGATGGAGGAGCAGCTCCACCCTTGGCAGCAGATGCAGCAAGCCTGGCACAAGGTGAGGCTGACAGATCTGCCTGGTGTCCCTGCTCTCACATGCCAGCAAATATTCCCCAAAGCACTTCTTGCTTTTTCCAGGGCTTGGGTGTTGCTCCCACTTATACCTGGGTGCGGATCCGAAGTAATCCCATTGAAACTCAGTTGCACTTTGCAGATTGCTGTGACGAGGCAGAGTTCAACCTGCACACACAAGGCAGCACAGCACAACATGGCAAACTGGACAGTCCCCTACAGGGGAAGATCAGGAAGGCTTCATTGATGGCAGCACTGAACTTCATCCCCCCAAGCTACACAGTAGAAATGAATGTAAAAATAAAAGTAGTTTTGTTTGATTTGTTAAACAAAATTCATTTCAACCCCCCCGTCAGCAAAAAGTAATTTTTTCCCTAGCTATTTTTATTTTATCAGAAATGGGGAGAACTCATTAACACTAGTGTTTTGAACTGTAGTTTAATAGAAAGTAGACTAACACAGTTCATTAAAATATGCATGTTTGATGTTTGAGGCAATGTTTGCAGAAATCCTTGGGGAAGGGATACTGTGGAGCTAAAATGATGTTTTTCATAGCCAAATGGCAAAATCTCATTACCAAAGTTTTGTGATGAAGATGAAAGGTACACTTAGTAATTGCAAGGGATAAACAGTTTTCTCTCCGTAACTGCCCTTATTACTCATGGATAACAGATCCAGTGTGGACTGTTACATTTCCTTCTCTTCTCTTTCTGTCTTCTTTCCTTTACCACCCACTTCACTTCTGATTCACCAGCAGTTTCTATGGACTGGATGTAAGGAATTTCTGTTCCCCTGTTTCATGGCAGAAGAACATCCTGAGGTGATATATTTGCAAACATTTAGCCTAGTGATGCAGATGTTGCTCAGAGGAGATAAATTTTTAAAAACTGAAATTCTTTTCCATGACTCTTCTCTTATAGCTTTCTGTCAGGCTGCTCAGCACACTGCTCTGCAACTTCTTCCAGCTGGTGAGCCCACATTATTTCAAGGAAATCCACTGACCCAGTACAGCAAATAGAAACCTTGTTTTCCTTAGTTACCTTTTGACCCTCAGAAGTAATCTGTGGCCTCCCAGGCATCTGATCTTATGCTGAAAACAGGTTTTAGGAGATCTGAAGGAGAAAGGGTACATCTGCCAGAAAAGTACAGCTCTTTTAAAAATTTCTCTGACCACACTGTCTTTGGAGAGGGAAAAAATGGTCCTTACCTTTCTTGCAGGATATGAGGAAAATCCTTTTTTGTCTTCAATTCAGTGCTGCTGTAGCAGCAGTTGGAGTGGCTTTTGGGCTCTGTTCTTACACAGAAATGAAATGAAACCACACAGTCAAAGCACTGGACCTGAGTGTGATCTAGCAGACATGAATTTTACATGTTCTGGTGGACATTTTGTTGGGTACCTACTGGCAGCTTTGGTTCAGAAAGATAGATTGCATCATGGGGGTTTTTTCTGCTACTTAACAGCTAGCTTGTCATATCTGTAACTGAGGCCCTTAAATCAGGAACTGACACCATTCCCATGTCCTAAATGATCATATGACCCTCCAGTATTGAGTGATGTGTTAATCTTTTCTAATTGTACTATAGTGTATCTCTTGTGTTCAGACACGGTCATGAACAGGGCTGTTTCTGCTCCCATGGATGTAGATGGCAGAAAGCCAGCTGGAGCTGCACCAGGTCCCCTTTGCAGCCCAACAACCATGTGTTTGGGGGGAAATTGAAGAGCTTAGGTTCATGGAAGATGCAAGAAAAAGGATCCTCGAGCAGGATGAGATCTAAAATGATGTTTTGAATGTTCTGTCTCTTTTGCAATATGATTCCTCATTCATTATGCAAATTTATAATTTTTATGTAATTAAAAAATAAAATTTGTTATGAAAGTGTGTTTGATTAGCTTGTACAGTTGACAGCTAATAAAGCTGTGTGAAGTATTCACACACACAAAACTTCTCCTAGTGGGAAATTTCACTTTTTACTGGAGAAAAGGCATATTTCCCTTATCATAACTAGAGAGGGAGGATGAGAATTTGCTCTTGTTCATCTCATTACTGGCTGTAACCCAAGAACTTTACATAGGTGATCCAAATGTTGTGTCATGGCATAAAGCCATAACTCAGAAATGTGCCCATCTGTATCCTCACTGACATTGCCACAGTGACCATGTACAAGGGCATTAAATTAGTTGTAGGAATCACAGTCACTCCTCCTTTTAATGCTCTTGATGCTCCCAGAGTGATGTTTGAGTGCCACAGGGTAAATAAAGAACCTAGACCCATGAAATCCAAATTCACAGTGGCCTGTCCCACAGTTCCACGTGGGCTAGCACAGCAGTGCCAGCTGAAGGAGTGGGTGGTTGCTGCTGTTCCTTCTTCCTGGTCACAGAACTGACTAAAGCCCTGGGGTGGACACATCTCTGCTGTCAGACAAGAGCTATTATCAGCTTAGTTTCTGTCATTCAGCAGCAGTAATGCTGCCATCAGAATGACTCCTGTCAGCATACAGTGTGTCTCCACTGGAGACAATCAATGCTGGAGTGTCTGCTACAAGAGAAACACCCTGCTGTGGGCAAGCCTGGGTGTCCTTCTGCCATCCTGAAGGAGCTTAGGGGCATTCCTTGGTTGTATCACCCCCTCTTTTACACAATAGAGGGTTTTGAAGGTAGCTCAACATGTGTGCAAGTCATCAAAAGTGCAGCTAGTCTTCCCAAGCCCTCAGCATGCATGGTGTTAGCCAGATCTCCAGAAGTGATTAGCAGCTCCTGAGGCTGTGCAGTGGAACTGACAAAGGGCTGTCTAGGACCTAATCCTGCTCAGATCCATAGGACTCCTCACTGGAACAATGCAGGCCACCAGGTCACAGCACCTACAGTATCTCATCAGTGTCATAGAGATGCCCAAATTTAGACCTCACTAGTCTCATGAGCTTCTGTGTAATGCCTTCTTGGAGACAGACCTCCATTTCAGAGGGACCCTCTGACAGAGGGACTGTGGTGGCCTCTGCCATATCTCAGAAGAGCCCATACCTGGCAGAGTTTCTTGGATGAATCTGTGATCCCTCAAGGCCTGTGTGCACAGTGGTCCAGAGGGTCTGGGACAGAAATAAAGCCCCAGGAAAGCTGTGCTGCTGGGGTGGCACCACACTGTGTTCTTCCCTGCTCCAGCAGCCTGGTCAGAGGCCACACCATGGCCTGAATTGGTGCTGTGAGCCATCTCTGTGACCTGGGTCACTGCTTTGAGCCACCTCCCTCCATGTGACTCAGGCACGTGACTGACACACCAGATGAATCCTGCATGATTCAGCTTGGTAGAGCTGCTAATGATGGAAGGGGCACGACGTGAGAGCTGTTGCATGTTAAAAGGTTGCAAAAATGAGAACTCAGACAGTACATTTTTTTCATGAAGTTGCTTAGGCAAGCTGGAGGTCAGGTATTCTAGAGCTCTTCGCTTGACAGCTGTCAGATGCATGTAAGTTGATTTTAGCAGTCAGCATGCACCTGCCATCTCCACCTTTTCCAAAGACTATGGTGCCAAATGTCAAAAATGGGGGATTTTGAGAATCTGATCCAGAGCTGCTGGTGGCTGTCATCCCAGGTTTGATGCTGAGTAGATACAGTTTGAAAGGGTGGATGAATGATTGTTTCATGTAACTGAGAACTGCTACAGAGGCGTTAGCTAAAGACTACTTGCTACTGCCTAAGCACCCAGTTTAGACTGCACTGAAGTCTCTTCAGAGAGGGGTTTGCACTATTGACTGATTCCTTTAGCTAGAAAAGTTCTGTGATCCAAGTTGACAGGAATGTTGAAGTTGAAACATAAATCAATTCCAGCCCTTGGCAGCAGATCTCTATCAAAACATGGTACGGTCACCTCTGGAAGGAGGAGTGGCTCTATCCCTTCTAGTTAGACTGAGATCTGTCAGAAGCATAGGAGGAGAAAAGTAGGTAAAATAATGGAGCAGGAGAATAAAATGAATATCTGTTTTGTCTAAGTTTCCAGTTGCTTGCCAACTTCTAAAGTTTTGGGGGAAAAGCTTCAAAGATAGGCCTTTGGCTCTATGTATCATTATTGTGATACTCATTTTGAGGCCAAAGTGTCACTGGTTATGGCAAGAAAAGAAGGGAATGAAAAAGATACCTTCTTACTCAACTGATCAGTCCCTGGTGTGCATTGAGTCATAGCTGCTTATTTCACTGACAGAAACAAGTTTTTACTTTTTTTTCCCCCTTCCTATTAGCAACACACAGCACGGACAGCTAAGGGAGGACTGGATGGCTCACACTCTGGCTCTCAGGTCACTAACAGCAGAGTTGACTGTGTTTTTATTGCTGCAATGATGCACAGGCTAGAAGAACACAGCCTGACTTTCAGGCCACAGGTAGTATTCACATTCCTGGCAGTTGGAAGAAACAAATGAGGGATCTTGCAATGGAAAGAAAACATGAGCCCAGCCCTCTGAGTGTCCATGTTCACTGCAAATACTACACAAAAGCATGGCTCTAAAAAAACCCCATGGACAGATCAACAGACTATTTGGAAAAAGAAAACTGTGGAACAAATCTGACCCTTAGTAAACCCTAAGCCAGCCCAAGCCCTTTTTGAGAACAGAGACATGGTCTTGGGGGACAGAAATAAAGCTAAAAGGGAAGGAAGTGGGGCACAGCAAGAGGCCATATAGAAAACAGAGTTTTACTGCCCCAAGGCCAGGTGTTCATTCACTACACCAGGCATCACTAGCTGGGACATGCTGTGGGAGGATGCCCTATGTTCCCATCCCAAGAAAATCTCCATACCTGGATTTGAGATGTATAAATGATTTTGTTAATGATAAAATAAGTGGTTGGTTGATTTGTTAGTTGAGGAAGTTCATGGCAAGGAAATCCTGTTCAGTCTCCTACGTGTGCCATGACTGTGCATTAAAAGCCTAAGGACCAAATGCTCCAGTCTGTTTCCAGTTTCAGAAAATAAGATTTAACCCAACAGGTTTGCTAAACTGGGATTATGGCAATGCATTTCACACTGTTGTATCTGTCTCCTGTATTTGTTGCTAACCAAAACAGATTTCATTTAACCAGGGAATTAAGCTGGGCTAGTAGATGCCTATTTTGCATTAACCTTTTATACTCCTATACTCATTTTCCTACTTCTATCATTTCAGCTTTCTGTAAGTTTATTACATGTGGATGGATACTGGTGCCAGCAGTCTTTTTTCCCTCCAGTTTCTGCAGAGCTTTTCACGTGCATGCTATGTACACTTACTCACACACACAAGGAAGCACTCCCAGTGGAGTTGCTCTGAGTGTGCTGCCAGCACATTGCAGAGGTGAAACCACCAGGCTGCAATAAAAAGCTTTGCCCTTGAGGCAAAAACAGGGATGGAGACAAAAAACATTTATCATTTCCTGTCACTGTTATTGTCTCATGGTTCCTCCTCAGCTAATGCCAGACCTCTGGCAGTGGAGCGGAGAGGGATGGGAGAGCTCATGCTGTGCATCCATTGAATTAACAGTTTGAAGGAAGAGGCTTCCAGTAGCTCCTTAAAGGATCAGTCAGAAGTGAAGCTCAGGCAATCTACTCTTTAGGTAGGTCCCCTTGCAGGATAGGATTTAACCTGTGAGTTATTTAATTTAGTTTAACAAAAAGATTTTAATTCATTCAATTAAATCACTTAAATCTGCATTATAATCCTACAGACCCATTGGAGTCAATGGAAACCCTTACAGTCACTCCAATGATTTTGGTTCTATAAAATGCATTTCATTCTATAAAATACATATTTATTTAATTTATTTAGTTGTAGTAAAAATTTTTGGCACAGGAAAAAAAATCTCATGCTTTCTGAATTTAAATCTAATGCTCACTCTACTCCTAAAAGTCATATTTCAATGAAAGATTTCATTCTATCATCAAATCAAATGAAACATCCATAATGTCTGAACTCTTCTAATGCTTATCAAATGTGGGTGCAATTTGAATAAGCAATAGAAATAAAATAAAAATTCCTTTCTATCCAGACTAGAATTTTAAGTTCCTCTCTGCATTTTTTCTGCATTTCAATGATAAGCATTTAATTTAGTCCCGCCAAAACTACTAAAGAAAAACTCTCAACAAAAAACATTTTGAAATATCAGTGTCTCCACAAAACATTGATAATTTGAAAACAATATGCTTGACCCTTTCAAAATGTGCAACCTCACTCCTACGCTTTTATTTTTGTAGCAGCCCAAAATCTGGCAACACACATCTCTCCCATTGACATCACTGAATCATGGATCAGTGCACATAGGCTGGAAGCTTGTGATTAATATCTTCATGCTAGTATTTTTACAGTTAGCTAACTTTCCCCTAAGAATAATCCAACTACTATCAGAATTTTTTGGTAAACAGTATAACTTGAAGTAATTATTGCAGGTTATTTCACACTTCCGTTGTCAAAGCAGATAAAGGCAAAGGCAAAGCAGATGACAGATGTGTTGTCCTCAGTGCACTCAATGACAAAGTAAATGGAAGTTGGTGCCTAAAAATGGTACATGTTCTTTTTCTCATTTGTAAACTGTGACATGCTATTGTGATATTTCATAGGTATGTTATAACCAGAACTATTCATGCATATATTTCTTTAGTGGAAAGTGCCTCATAAACACTTGTCTGGGGCAAAAAAAAATTATGTTACTTTTTACATATAGAAAGCCACAAGACAAGTCAGAACAGTTCCAAAGATTGCTCTTCATCAAGTTTAACTTAGTTGTTCTTCAACCAGATTTCAAGGCTGATATCTTCTCCATTTTGAGATAGCACTTTTACATCTTCAGCCTGACCTCTTGGCTTGTATTTAGTAACCACAAGAGTCCAGGATCTCTGCTGGGAATCTGCAATGCCAAATAGAATCACCTCGTTAAAACCAACATTGAGGTGGCATCAAGTTGAGGGGAAAATAATTTCTTAAATAGCACCAAGTGAATCTCTTGCTACCTGTTGTCTGCCCATGGCCAGACCAGATGGTCTTGTAGGGCACTGCTCTGCTATTGCCATGCCCTCTCTGGCATCTGTGTGTTTTCCAAGCTATGGGATGTAGCTTAAATGAATTGATTTTACTTACCCTCCTTTTGCACTCCTGCTTTTTGTAGTAGAAGTGGTCCCAGGCACTCTGCTGCTCTCAGTGTTTTGCATTTTTTTACTTCTGTTCTTTCATATTCTTGCTGTGACAAGGGAGCAGGGTCTACCTGCCAGCCATGTATGCCTAAGCAAAACTATTTTGAGCTTTGAAGGTTGAGCCAAAGACAAAGCATTCCCAGTAAGATCTGTTTCATATATATCATCTCTTAAGTATCCTTTAAATGCTTCATTAATTCTGAGGCATTAGTACAGCAAGGAATAACTTTTCACTTAATCATTCATAACCTAGAGGTTTCTAGTAAACTGGATTCACCCTCTCATCTCCAGACTTCTTATTCTTCTATCTTGCTCCTCATTTGAAGTAGCAATCTGCTACTTATCCTGAAAACAGTTCTTTCCACGCCAAAGGAAATGGTACGAAGCTGCTTCTTCCTTCTCCCCAGCCTGCAGCCAGGACAAGCAAGTCCAGAAACTCACTACTGAGTGTCAGACACAGAGTCCCAACAGGGACAGATGTGTTCAAACCCATGACAAGAACTGAGGGGATGAAGTCTTTCCCAGGCTGCAAATGTCTCCTGCTTAAGAAGAACTGGTCTTGCTTTTCACTGTCAAAACAGAAGAGAAATCTGGTGAATTATTTTCCATAAAGTTTGTTTTATTACTTAGTTTGCTACCTGGGTGAAAATTCTTATGAAGCTCACAATTTTTATTCTTTCCAGTTGCTTTCTGGGGTGATGGGACCCCACTGAGTCAGTAGATCTCCTTCATCACCCTTGAGCTAGAAATGTAAGGAAGAAAAGAAAGAATCAAAATTCTGTACAAAGGTCAGAGAAAGCTTAAAGCCTGCAACTTGAAACCACTGGCACGAAGCTGCGGCACTTCATATTTCTGCTGGGAAGGGATCCTGCTCACAGAATCAGAATAAAAGAAGTTCTTGTGAATCTCACCAGTGAATGTAGTGATATATACAGGCAAAAGTATATCTGTATGTGTTAGGCATGCATGCTTGTTGCATATATGTACATGTATATAAAGAGGGAAGTCTTTAGGGGCAGATTTCATTTGAAATCCTTGCTTACTCCTGGATGATTAGAAAGGATAATAGTAATAATAACAATAAAAAAAAACCTCAAATGGGGATTAAATCCACAAGAGAAGAAGTGTTCCATTTATTGGAGCCTTTCTTATCTAGCACAGAGTAAGGGGATTATGTGATTGCTTTTGTGTTCTGAACGATTGTGGCTAGACAGTTTCTGACATAATAGACTTGCCTACTGAAATAGAAACATTACTGTGAGATGGATTTGCAGCTGGCTGCAGAAATGTGTTTGTCTGAACAGAAACGTCCCTTGTAACTCCCTGGAACACTTGCTCTGAGTGTGGAAGTCGGGCCTTTTGGGGAAGACACACACTGACATGCTTGTGTTAGGATCACAAGATGCCAGAGCCTCTGGAGACACTGGGGTGCTCTTGGAGAAGGGACCTGTATTCATGAGCCTTTTTGAATTAACAGTGCAACCCCACTCTCACAGGCTGGAGGCAGGGTGTATGAGGAAAGCTGGCTTCTGGGACATGTTGTTAACTGAGGTAACGAGCACTGAGCAAGGAGCTGGATTTGTAGGAGTACAGCGGAGTTATGTGGTCAGCTGTCCCCAAGAGCAGGCTTTGGAAATATTTCTCTGCCAGGGCTCCATCTCTGTGAATACACACAGTATAGACTCCTTTCTGATAACCATCATTAGTTTCAAATATTGCTTGGAATGCTTAGGGCTACAGGGCTCCCTGAAGACCCTACAGCTTTGCTCTGCTTATTCAGGCTGATTGGTGTGCTGTCCTCCAGGGCTGCTGTCTGCATTTTTGGAATGGTAGCATGTTCCTTGGAAGTGTTCGGTCCTTCTTTGCTCTGGTGTTACAATCACAAAGGACTTTTGAGTTGTTTGACACAATTTTTAGCACTGCAGAAAGGGAGCCTTTGAATCCTTTTCCAACCAAGGTTGGAAAGGTTGGAACTTCCCTAGATGATACTGGAGAAAGCAGAGCAGGGATCAGTTCCTCTTCCTCTATGCCCCTGCTTTTCCTTGGGCTGCCTCTGTCCCCACTTTTGTAGCTCAGCAAATCCCATGTGACAGATGAGGTGCTCCCATCCAGCATGGCTGGGCAACAAGAGAACCAAAAGCCCAAGCTGGGGCTTTTGAAGCTCCCAGTGTGGGGTGGGGGCAGTTGGCTTCAGAGGAGCAGCGCAAAGCCAGTGCAGAGCACTTGGGAAAAATCCTCCCCCTCTAAATCTGAAACACTGCACCCAGGCGCAGTGCCAAGCCAGATCTTTGGGCTGTGCTTTGCTATCCCTCCCACCAAATATCAGTATGTCCTTTCTAAACGTTTCATCAAAATAAAGCAAGATCCCAGGGCCTCCCATGTGTTCACAGCTGGCAGACCCCAAGAAAGGGACAGCCTTGGAAGGATGTGCTCCAGGATGTACCTCCTGGGGGGATGATTGAGCCCGTCTATCCTTTTCATACATGGGGCACCCTCATGGGTCAGACTGTTTTGTTAGGCAAGGCAGCCCAAGCCACAGGAGTGTCAGAAAGGGACAACAAAGGGTTAAGGTGTTCAGGCCATCGCAGCCACATCAGAGTTACTCTCCTTTCCTGTTTTCATTCATCTCTGGCCACTTCCACCAACACACCCTCTCACACCCCTTCCCATAACCTGGTCACTTTGTTTGGGGAAGACATTAACTTTCTGCAGTATTGCTCTTAGTGTGGTGTGGGGCTTTTTTCCCCTTTAAGATTATGTCACTTTAAAATCATTTCACTTCTAAAAATGACAATAAACTTTACACTTTCCTGCTGTAAAACAGGCCAGTGCTGTCACTAGTTTGTCCGTTCTGGGGGATTTATGGCCCCAAGACTGATGTGATGCAATCCTCTCAAATGAAAAATCATCACGACTGAGCCTGTAGCACAAAGAGACGATTTAAGAGGAACGGGAATAATTAAGGCTGCCCCTTACAAGCCCAGCACAAAGGCATTTCTCACAGCAGCCTGTACTCTTAGTGAATAGGCAGAAGGGGATCTTAGCTGTCCAAGACTGAAATCCCCCATGGTCTCCACCACATCTGTGAATGAAGGCGAACCTGTGTCTTTGGATTTTAGCCAATGTCTGGGAGAAAAAGAGACTGAGATTCTGGTGGGTTTCTTCCTTCCTGAGCCCTCCAGACCTTGCCAACCCTGTCTTGGTGAGGGGAGGATACTGAACCTGTGCTGGTAGCAGCACACACACACCTCACATATCTCTGTATTACCCTGCTTTCAGTTGTTTCCTGAGTAAGGAACTGAGAGCCCCACATATTTGCATGAATAGAAGATAGGACTTCAGTTGGACCAGGGCTGTCATCGCTTGCTCAGCAACTGCTGTCTCACGTGAGCCCCTGGCTTGAGCTTGGCATCCCTTGGATTTAGAGTCTCCTGCTACCACGTCTCCTGCATGAGTCGCTCAGCTTTGTGCCAGTCTAGAGCAAGAGTCTTCTCGATGTCACAGAAAAGCCCAAACCAAGGGCTGTTGAAAACCTGTGATTGTTTCCCAGCGTCCTGGGGACTGTAGCCTTCTGTATTAAACCTCACAGACATATCTCTTCCCGAAGGTCCCTGCTACAGCCTGCCTTTCTCTCAGAGACCCAGGCGCCAGGTCATCACCTCCTGCTGTGCTGCTGGGGGATAAAAAAGGGTCCTGTGGTGCTATAATCTTCCCCTCTGTCTTTTGCCTAAGGCACAGAATTGTCTATGAGGGGGGAAATTGCCCAGCAAACGAATGTCCTCCTGCCCATTTACTATTGGCTCAAAATCTGAAATCTGAGACCAGTTAGAATTCAAACAGGGTACTTAAGAAAGAGAAAAAGCCATGTTTTAGCTAAATTAATAATTTAAGTTATGTTTTAAAAGTCCCCACCAATACACTTTCCCCAGAAATTCAGGGGATTTTAGACTACTACTTTAAATGAGAGTGCTTTGAAACTGGCACATGTTGCATGAGCAGCCCTTGCTGCTGAGCTGCTCTGTCTTTGAGAATGAAATTCATGTCCAAAATGTTAAAGGAAATTGCCACTCCAGCTAAATGACAAGATGGTAGTTTCAAAAATACCGAGCTTCAGTTCGTCTCCCCCCCTTCAACTAAAAAAATGATCAGTAATTGAACAGGAACAGGTTCCAGCTGTTTCAAGCTTTTATTAAATCTCACCTGTTACCGAGAAATGTGATGGAATGAAAACCAACAAGCATACTATAGAGACCCAGCTTTCATTTTTAGAGGATTTTTAGCTAGATGATACATATAGTTTTCATCTTCAGTTTCTGTCTTGGCTCTGTCTGCCTTTCCAAGGAGATGTATGCTTATAAAAGCGTTAGGTCAACTTGCAGCTGAAAGCACTCTAAGATCACCATCTTTGCAGCATTGTGAACACAAGTGGTGTAGTTTATTAACAATATTAAATATAAAAAATATGAGAAGTGTGCCAGTGCTAATCACATTTCATATGAGCAGGCTTCTTAAGCCTTAATGCAGGGAAAAAACAATTCTTTGACTTAGCTCCTCGTTTGCTATAATTTCTATCTTTGTAGTATTATTTACTTATTAAATCCATTTCTGAATGTGACTCACTGGTATTCTCAGCAGACTACATTCAGGGAGACCATCTTGTCAAAAGTTAGATCTGAGAAAGTGGCTCATTTGCTCTACATACTTATCTCATTTTCCGTTTGCAGGGCATCGATGCAAATCCTGATATCAGATAATTGCCTTGCTTTATTTTACCTGGAGGCATGATTTCGAACTTTGGACTATTCACATAGAATTCTCAGTGTTTCACAGCTAAGTTGGGATAGTTAATTCATGTGTGGTCACATGAGCACAGTAGCATAATTTCTGTTTGTTTGGTAGCCATTTCAGCATACTGGTTTTCACTAGTCAGTGAAGCAATGCTGAGAGATAGAACAGAGCTGGACTTAGCCAGCATGGTGTCCCGAGAAGAGGTATTGCCCTAAATTCTTCTTGCAGTGCATTCTGTCAGTATATCCTTCACATTTTTCCTGAAAGCCTCTCCCACCATCCTCCTCCAAACCTCTCCGCCTCAACTTTCTGTCACCTGTCCCTCCCTGTTTATTTTGTAACCTACAAAGGAATCAGGCTCTGAGGAGCATTTGGAGCTGGACCTGCAGAGGTGCAGAGGTGACAGTGCTGCTATGGCTGTGCCAGTCAAAACTTTATCCAAATCCTGCCTATCTAAATTTACCAAACCTTTGGACAAAGGTCTTGGTGTGACTCAGTCATGCTCACATTGTCCTGAGAGGTGAAGCAGAAAGACACTATGCAGCTGTATAGGGAGGGACAAGGAAGTGTTCTCCTACTGCCTGTGCTCATGCAGTGTCTGGCTGAGGGCTGAGGGTTCCAACCATTCCAGTTTTCCAACAGCTGCTTAAGAAGGGAAGGTCTTGTACATCAGCCTCATTGCCCTTGTTATTGTAGCTTCCATTTGGCTTTGCCAAGTAACAGATCATACTCCATTTTAGAGTTCCTGTTGTAATAGATGCAAATTATTTGCACTCTTTGGTTGCTTTTTAGAGCTGGTCTACAAATAAACATTGGGTCTTCTCCAGCAGTAAAAAATCCGTAATTGTCTGAATATTGAGAGAAACCTAAGAAGCTCGAGCTGCAAAATAAACGTGTAATGGTGTAGGTTCATTCCTGTCTGCACTTCCCTTGGGCACGTTTCCTGCACAGATAGAATGTAAGACTGGTTGTTTCAAAAGAAAGCGGGTGCAGGCTCTGTCTTTGGGCGCATGGCAAGCTCAGGTAGAAGTTGGGAGGAGATGCCATCTGCTGGGAAGTTCGGACATTGTCAGAAGGAGAAGTCGCGTTAGAAGCAGCTGCGAGAAAATGATATGGAAGATTAAATTAATGCTCTGTGTCTAGCCACTAGCTAGGGGTGAATCCCACCTCCCACTTTCTCTGCAGCTTGGAGCGCTGAAGCGGCTGCTTTCCTCCCGGTGGGATGGTTGTCCAGCCCTGTTGGCCAAGCAGCTGCTGAATCACAGCCATCACTGCTGTTTGTGGCTGTATGACGCTGGGAAGGAGCATGTGGGGGGGAAGAGAGAAAGAAAGAGGTCAAAGAGGAAGATTTAAGGCAATCGGTAGGAGTCGGTATAAAGGAAAATAGAAGGTTAAAAATTTGGAAATTTAAGTAAGTGGAAAGATAGATGACCTTAAAGAAGATTTGGAAGGGAAGGTTTTAATAGCAGGAACCACAATAACAATAATTGTCATCATTGGGGACTGAAAAATGTGTGTCTCTAATCCAGCAAAATGTTGAATTTCCCTGAATAATGCTACTAACACCTTAGTTAAGCAGTTATGCAAATGCTTGAATGATAAAGATAAATTTAAACCAAAAGCAGGAAACAGCATGTCAAAAATAAAACTGTTAATTGTTTTTTGATTTAATCCTCTGATTCTCATTACTGCTTCACTCTACAACCCACTGCGTTTTCACTGTAACTTTCAAACTTTCAAGGTGGTTGTAGAGAAGAAGGTAGAGTTTAGTGCTTTTTTCATTTCCCCCCAGTGTGTGATTGCACTAAATGTGTTTTTAATATTGCTTTTTACTACTTTGGTTTTTTATTTTGTTGTTGCTGTTGTTCACATCAGAAAACCACAAGACATGCATTAGATATGATTTATCAGGAAGTATCTGGGGCTATTCCAGATGATTAAAAAAGAAAAAGAAAACAAGCACAACACACATGGGGGCCTATCTAAATAAGAGTCATTGAGCTGCAGTCATTAAATAGAAGTTCTCTGTAAACTGGAGTTGGATGAGCTGACAGGAACAAAGATATCTGTATCATTTTGTCCTAGAAAAGGGGAAATACACATACTGATGGGGATTCCTTCCAGTATCAGAAGGGGTCCTACAAGGAAACCAGTCAGGGACTTAGTAATGACTTGCAAGACCATGAATCATTAGAGACTTGTACGGTTCAGGTTCTTCAAAGATCGTTTCTCAAAGATCTAAGGGAGATAAGGTGATGAAAAATAATAGGCAGTCACAGAGATGGCTGGGTAGAGATGGGTGCTTAAGTGGCTAGCCAAGCAGCCAGTTGGCCAGGGATTTGAGAACATGACCTCTGGATGACCTATGTTTCATTTGCTTGAAAGTTCAAATCTGTTCTGCCTTACCTGGGTCCTGAAACTGGCCATTGAAGGATTTGCAGCTTGCTGGGTTTTTTATGCTGGTCTCCATGAGGGGTCACTCTGTGAAGCACCTCACCCTTGGGCATGGGCACACCTACTGTGCTTGAGCTGAGGGGATGGACCTGCTCCTGCAGAGGGAATCTGTGCTATCAGAAGCATCACTGCCAGCTCCTCTCAAAAACAAGGAAACATTGCTTGGGTGACTTCTTCCAAAAATATGGAGATGGGAAAGACCATTTGCACCATCCTTGCCACCATGAATTTCACATGAGCTCCAGATACCAGAACTCTGGGAAACTAAGGGATTATTCCAGTTCAGAAAAAGGAAGTAGATTCCTGGGGAGAAAAGGGAAGACAAATTTGTGTCTCTTGAGATTTAACTACTACTGAAATTGAAAGCTCTCCAAGCTTCCTGCATTTAGTTTTCATATCTGTAAAGTTTTCTTTGTGCTTGTCCCAACACTTCAACACCATAGAATACAAAAACACCCAAGGACTTCTTTGTCAGAATGCAGTAAGACACCTAATGTAATTAAATTAAACTATTACATTACTACTTACAACTCAAATAATAATAGTAGCCAGAAGAAGAAGTAAGGCTGTAAATGCTACTGTTTGAAGAATTCTGTGTGTACGCAGAGCCCATGATCAATACTGCTGTTGTCAGTGCCGCAACGCTTCATCACCCTCCTGGTGAAAAATAAGGTACCCTCTACTAAATGTGCCAAGTGACATGTGAGTCAGTCCAAGAGCTCTGAAATCCTGTCTGGAATGCCAGGGGAGTAGTTAAGCAGCTGCCTTCTTATTGTCATAAAACTTGATAGCTCTTTGCAAATACATACAAATAATGTTTTGTTTACTTTCACTGTGAACACCCATACTGCCAAAATGCTCCAACAAAGTTTGGTGCTAATTCTTTCCCATCTTCATTTCATTGCTTATCGATTTGGCAGGAGAAGGAATAGACAGGATTTAGGACAAAACAAATGTAGTCACAATCTCATTGTCAAACTTGATATTTTTTAAAAATAGCAAAGAATCAACATCTGAAAGTAAAAAAAAAAAGGGATTTTGTGGGACTGGAATAAAAAAGGGGGAAGGGTACTGAAATACTTTCATTCACTGTTTAAAACAATTGCTCCAAGCAGGAAACTTGGCACTAGAAGCTTTTATTAAATCAGTTCAGAGGGATCTGTTTTCAACAAATGAGATAAATGTTAAGTCAAAGTCTTTAGGCACTCAAAGTGCATCACATTTTCCTTCCCCAAGAAAGCAGAACAAAAATGTGCACAAATGAAATTACTTACATGTGTAAAAATCACATTCAGTTTTAAATAATCTTTTCTTCCTGCCTGAATGTATCAACAGTGTATCAGAGCTTAATGTAATCTTTTACGAGTGTGATTATTTGAGAATGTTTTGATCCCCTCTACTCCTTGTTGTTAACCTACATCACAACAAACATGTAAACATGAATTTATCAGTTTAGCATCTTTATTTTAGTCACTGTAGTTCTGGGTGCTTCCCATGTGTATATGGACAGGAACATTAGGGAAATCAATAGTATATCTTTACAATCTTTTTTTTTTTTTCTTTTTTTTTTTTTTTCTTTTTTTTTTTCCATTTAGCAACCTCTCTCTTTTTGCTCAGTCTCTCATCTCCCATTATGTGCTTTTCCACCTCCTGGATATCTGTTTTTCTGCTGCCTACTCTCTGTCAGTGCAGCCTAGTGCTGCCATGTACATTCACTGTGGTGGGCAGGAGGGAGGACCTGGCATGGAGACAAGGGCATGCTGCTCTCATCTGCAGCTTTCAAACTTCCATTGCTGGCTAGTCCAGGGCTTTTCTGGCAATTCAGTTCTTTGCATTTTAGTGGAAATATGGCAACAATTTTAGGAGCATATATTCTCTTTTCTTAAAGAAAACAGATTGAGGAGTTGCAGTTTTAGAAAATGCTAAAACACTTCTGAGTTTTGTGAGGTCAGAAACTGTGGGATAACATCAATCTCTTCATGCTGACTTAGTTCCCTGAGGATCCCAAAGTGATGTCTAAGCAGCCATAGGAAATTAGAAAGTTTTTATTTCCACTGTTTTTATTGGTGTACTACCTGATTATGGCTTTGCAAGATGAGGGAAGGAGGGTACAAACAACTTTAAGAGGCGGAAGGGTGCTGAGGGAATCTTTCAATCCCAAAGCACTGAGATTTGTAATACTTACTCAAGCTAGGGAAGGCTATTGTCAATAGTCCCTTGATATTTAAGCTCTCCAAGCCACTGAGTCACTGGGCCTACTCATCTGAGTCATTACAGAAAGGGGGGAGTGCTGCTGTTGCAGAGAGGACTTTAGCAAAGGCCAGTTTTCAGGGAATATCCCACTGAACAAATCTTCTCCCATCTAAATGTGAAGAATGTTCAAAACTCAACAGGATAGAGCAAGAGAGAATTGGGGAGGGGATGGAAGGTGGGTGATGGAAAGCAAGGGTGAGCACAGTGGGTCAGATGACTTCTGTCTTCTCCAGGGGATGCTCAGCCAGTTTTCCATTCTTGCTTCATATGATTCACATTTTGCTCTCCCAGCATTACTGATGGGAATCTCAAAATATCAGAGAAAGGATGAAAAGAAAGCTTGCTCCTTGCCAGGTCAAAACATCAGCTAGGGACAACACAACTCCATGAACAGCTACAGAAAAGTATAATTCTGGTGGCTCACATTCCTGATTACAGAATTGGATGGGGCCATTTAGCAAATCTTCCTAAATGAGCTGTCTGACAACCAGTAAAAAGGCCCAATGGTCCTGCACACTTCCATGATGGGAATGTCTGGCACAGGTGTTTGTTATGTTGACCTTGCTGGGTCTTGTGATGGCCTTGAAATATGGAACTCTGTCTTTTGAGGAAAAGCTCATGGAGGTCTTAGAAAGCAAATCAAGAAGCTTTCCTTTCTATTACTGTCACTGAATGCTTTCTTTGAAAGATTACTTCTCCAAGAGGCAGCAATTTGCCTTCCAGATATTTCCATTTCTCCTATAAATCTGTAATCTCTTTTTTCATCTTTTCCTCTGAATGTAATTATGCTTCAGCCTGATATATCTAGGGAGGGAAAAAAAAGCCTATATCAGTCTTTACCTTTTCAGAGCTTATGAAAGTGACCCTGCTTTAGCCTCCAGCCTCCTGGAGACAGCCTCCCTGTCTTCCCTGCATAGATACCAGCTGTAGGCTTGTTTTGGTCCCCAGAAGATTGCAGGAAAGGTCATGATGATAGGAATTTCTCTATGATCCTTTTATTTTCCTCTCTCCTTAAAACATGCCTGTGATAATAAGGTACCCTAAGGTATTAATCTAAGCCTTAAGGTAATAATTCAAGTGTGATAGCTTTGTTTCTCCCCAAGATACGAACATTAGGATTGTGTCCATTGTGTCAGCACCTCACATGTTGGCTTCCAAGTAGAAAATGAGGATAGAGAGTATTAAATGCCTTGCTCCAATCCTATGAAAGCTATGGACATTTGCCCTCAAAGGGCAACTGAGATTTTTCAAGTACAGCCATCCCCAAGTATCCAGAAAGTCAGCATGGCCAGATTTGTACTTTCTGCAGTTGTGTACGTACAGGACCGGTTCAGGGACAGGGTCACTCAAGGACAGCCTTGGACAGAGCCCATAGGTCCCTGCAGGACCATTCTGGATGGCATAGGATTGTTTTGGCATTTCTAAATACCAGAACACAGAATACTGGGATCCTTGGGTCTTTTTCCTGTGCTTTGGATGTGGTCTACTGGTCGGTTAGAGAATGTGCAGCCAGGAATGTTAGTTGGAAGTGTCGGTGTGGATGAGTTTTGGGTCTGTTTTAGCACACATCTGTTTTCTGCTCCCAGTCTTGCTTAAAAGGAACTTCCATTTCCTTTTGGTTGCTATATAAATATGGAAATGTGGGGACTCTTATCTAACAAAGTTTAGACTATCAGAGGGCTAAGAGACAGCCATATCAAGTTAGGAAAAAAACTGTGAATAAATGGTCAGGTTCTTAATAAAGAAGTTTTATCATTGGGATTAAAGCAAAGTTCTTTGATGTGTAACAGAAAAATACATCTATTAAAAGGAGTAACAGAGTGAAAAAGTTTGCTCATAGGAGAAATTAGTCAGTAAAACTAACAGCCAGCTGGGGAGGGGGGAAAAAAGGCTCCTGGCAAATAAATGACTATGAAATGTTGAATGTCTAGAAATACAGAGTAACAGACATGGTTAAAAGAAACAATTCTGTGTCTATGTACAAAATCATGAGCTCTGACTTAACTGCCACTGTTTAGAGATATATATTGAGTTGTTATGAGTAGTTCTCTGAAAATATCAGGGTCAACAGTTAGTGGAAAGGCAAATAGCAGGTACAAAATATTGGCAAGGGAATAGAAAGCAGAATACAAAACATCATTACCCCAGTGTTTCAACCCATGATTCACAATTCACTCCCATTATGACTGCTGCAGTGCAGTTCCGTTCTCTCTAGAAGAGGATCAGAGAAAGGCAGCAAAGGTGATCAAGAGAAATCTGGGAATGCATGCAGGTATGATTGACATGAAGAAGTTATATGAGGGGGAGAAGCACTCTGTTTGCCCTCTGTTTCCTGTACTCCAGGTATTTATTACCAGTTGCTGTTGGAAACAGGATACTCAGGTAATTGGATCTGTTTGGTAGCTCTTATGTTCGTTTATATAGAATAGAATAGAATAGAATAGAATAGAATAGAATAGAATAGAATAGAATAGAATAGAATAGAATAGAATAGAATAGAATAGAATAGAATAGAATCTGGGATAGGAGAAATATGTTGCAACCCACTATTTCTCATATGGGAAACTTGTCCTAGCTCTTGCTATGTTGTGGATGTGTCACTGATTTTTGCACAGAATTAAGGGCAGCAGAGTAGGTCAGACCAGGGTTTCTGCTGAGGCATCAGTTACAATGAAGAGAAACAAGATGAAATTTAGCTTGTGGGCAGAAATTTCCCAGAATACATTGGCAACTGGGCAGAATCAGGGCTTTGGCCTGGCTCTCGAGCACAGTGGCTCTCCATTCCAGCAAAGGAACAAACCTAGACTGTGTTTTGTAAGATGGGTCGAATTCCTCAAAATGGACCTGGTTCAAAATATCCACTAGTCCATGACTGTGCCACATCTAAGGATTGCAGCACCTCTCCTAGACAGGATTCTGATGCTTAGTGAAGGCAATTCAGTTTTGTAAAATTGCCAGCCACCTATCAGTAATTCAAAGAAATGCAGAATTTACAGCACTGTTGTTGTAATTACTGGTAACCATTATTTGTCACTGTCAGTGATAACACTCAAGCAGATTTAAGGGGCATCATGAATAACTATTTTGTCACACTGATATTACTAATAAAAACTAACAAATTTTGGATGATTTACAAGCACTGTTGAATCATGTCCTCAGCTGAGTATTTCAGGTGTCTTATCTGCAGTTGCTGTGATCACCAATGATGTGTGATCATGAGGGACATCTGTGAAGATGAGGATCCCACTTTGTTATCCCAGTACCACGACATTGAGAGGCCTTGCTGTTCTGGGGCATCACAGTTGCCATGTAAGGGCAAGTGGCAGGATGAGCCATGATGTGCACAGCAAGGCTTTCATTTGTGTTGGTCTAGGATTTGGGGTAGATATGCTCACTCACAGCACAAGAATTCTGCAGGAATGGCTCTGATGCTGGTGGGTGTGGTTTGCTAAGCAGGGAGGTTCACCTCTGGGCACCTTAGGGTTAACTCATGGCACTGCTTGAGGTTGGCAGCATAGAAACTCAGGCAGAAGCTGAGAAGCTAATCTACGTGATGGAAATGGTGTTCTGGGAACATTATCTCTACCCAAACTAATTTTCCTTGTTTCTGAGCTTGCTCAGAGGTGCCACAGCGTCTCTCCAAGGCATAACATTGTGTAGCTCTCTGATAGTACCTCCAGATATCACATGGATGTTCTCTGTAAAAAATGGGAAGGAACTAAAGGTCCTTGCCAACACACTTTAGAACTGACTATGTCTTAATTTATCCATGACAGAGTGTCTTACTCAGTAGGTGAGAATTTAGCTATGAGTATATTGAGTGGCAGCCAGCTTGGAGCATGAGTCTAATTTACTGTAACTCTTGCTACATTCTGTCTGATCATTATCATGCTGAACAAAATGTTTTTAAAGTGCTTTTATAGGGTTGAGTGACTTGTTCAATAATTTATACCATTTTGGAGGGATTAGAGGATGAATTTAAGTCATCAAATAATGCCATTATGGCTCAATGACTACATTCTTTATCAGGAAAAAAAAATCAGTTGTAATTATGCTCAAAAAGACAGGGACCCTTTATTCAGCAGTTCCCCCAAGAACAATGATATCAAAGATGCTGATAGGTCTCTCAGCTGTAAAAAGGGCTGTCCTTCTTTGTTAGGAAGGAATAGATCAGCTGCTGTCTGCTTATCTGTGTATCCATTGTGCCAGTTATGCTGCAGATTTTCTGTATGCCATGCCTTTAAACATCTGCTCCTTCCAGAAGCCAGGTATCCTTCTGCATGCAGAGCTGTGCCAACTCTTGGGGAGCCCATGGCCCCACTTAAGCTGCTGGGACTTTTGCCCTTAATTTCAGCAGAGAATTTCTGTCCAAGTTCATGGAGCAAATAAAAGGCTCTCTGGGGACCTTTACTTACACCAGGTTGCAAGGTGTCTGTGTGACCCTTATAATTAATTTAATGTTTCTTTTCCATTTTGTTTGGTTTTATTTATTTAAACTGATAGCTGCCCTGGCTAAGGAACCACTGGTATCTCAAGAAGTTGTGCTTTCCACCAGTGGAGTGAGCATTGCAAGATTTCATTGGAGCCAGCTTATGTCTAATGCTGTCAGACTAGCAGAGTAACACAAAATTTTCATTTTCTCCTTAAAGATATCCAGTGAAATGATGAAATCTTGCTCACTTGACCTCTGAGCTGGCTTTTCAGACAAGCTTTTAGCAGCTTAGGAAGACTTATCTCAGAAAGGAAAATCAGGTCATGCAGTGTGTGTGGACAAAGACTAGATAACTGATTTGAGCAAGGGAGGAGAACACATTAAATCATCCTTCATCCTTGCAAAATGACTCTGTGTAGAAGGTGAGCACTGGTTGGAGTAATTCCCCCAGAGGATTTCAGAGGTGCAGGCCAGAAGTAAATATGTCTAACCATGAGGGTGTTTGGATTTGTACTTCTCTGCACATTGCTCCCCGTGTCCACTTATTAACTTGTCTGTATGACAGAGCCGGATCCAAAGCCCAGTGGGATCTTTCCAATGCATTTGCATTTGGCTCCTAACTCTGTTACTACACACTTGGTGCCCATGCACTTTCTTAGTCAGATTTCTTACCATCAAGTGAGAATTGTCTCATTTCAGTGTATAGTCTCATGCCCCAATTAGCCCCCCACACTCCTCCAGTCAGCAGGAGAAGAGAGGCACCTCCAGACTCATCCCATTCGTTTCAGAGGCCAGACTTGCCCAGTAACCCTCTGGACACAACAATTTGCCTTCACTCCATGAACAGCCAGGAGAGCCCTAGTGACAGGATTAGGTACTGAACTTTCTGATGGCAGGAAACAAGCCTTCTTCTGGCTCCTAGATGAGATAATACTGTAAATCCTGTCCACTGCATGTCTAGGAAAGCAAGGAGTGGCGGGCCCAGCTGTGAAGATGGCTGTCGGAGTCACTCAGCACTTTCCTGGATGCAGATGCCCTAGCAGTTGCGACACTTAATTATCCATGTATAGTAGGTGGTCCAAATAGGAGAGCACAGCAGAGCAGCCAGTGGGGGTTGCTGCTGTCAGATTAGATTGAGATTAGATAAAGCTTAATTAATACCTTATTTTTGCAATCTTTTGTAAGATTCAGCTCTGATTAATCACACAAAAAATATTACAGAGAAGCAGGGCAGAAATCAGGAGGCATAACTAACATTATTAAAAATCAAGGAAGCATTTTTACAGAGCAAGACCTTGCTAGTAAGGGGTTATTCCCTGAATTTGACACCTCTTTGGTCTGGAGAACATGGTGTATGTGGAAAGAGTTCTTTAACCTACCAACCAACTACTGTGTAAATCTGCCCTTTCTAGCTCAAGTAATCTAATTTACATAATCATACATATTTCAACACCCATTTGAGGTACTTCATGTTGTTGGTTAAAACTCTCATTATTTTTCATCACTTCTAGATTTGTAATAACAAGAGGGACACAGTATTTTAGAGATGTTTTGTCAAGATCCCTAATAACCTCAGTACCTCAGTAAAATTTATCAAGAGTTTTGGTGTCAAACCCCAGAAATATCATATCACAACTCCTTGTTATCCAGTATCAAACTTCTATCATGATATTTTGAATATTCTGAACCCGTGGCTTGACACACCAAAAGATTTTTGCCCTTCTCCTAATTAACAAAGGTATGTGAAATCTTCTCTCTCAGAGTCTCCTTCTATTGTTTAGATCCACACAGTCTCCTTGTAGGCTTCTCCTGCCTGTGAGTTCTAAAAACTTACCAGAAACTTTTGTGTGACCCACAGGGAAGGTTGCTTGCAGGAATAGCCTGCAAAGCAGTCATTGGATAAAATGTTTTTCTGTGCCAGATAGTACAAACAAGTGAACCAAGTAAATCCCATTTAAACTTTATTTCTAAGTTAAAGGAGACATGTGCTGTCTATGGCCCAAGAATGAATCCAACTTTTGCTTTTAAGGATAGGAAAAGGATGTCACAGATTAAGATTGTTTTGCTGTAGAGCAAATGTGCAGGTTTAGAATATCTAAAATCCAAAATAATCCAAGCTTGCAATAAATGAATGCTTCTCCCTTGCCCTCTATTGTTGCCCAACTGCCAGGACTGTGAAGGGATGACCTCTACAGGGAATTCAAATCAAACCAAGCCAATTCTTTTTTTTTTACCTCTGTGGTGTCTAACCAACTATTTTCAGAATGTGGTACAACTCATGTAGTTCATTTAGTTCAGCTGATTTCTCCTTTTGGTCTTTCTCCTTGTACACACAGTTAAGTGGTCAGCTGGGTGTTTCTATTTCACTGTTTCATCTGAGCTGTCTGGTCCAACAGCTCAATGGGCATTGCAGATGCCAGTGAAAGCTCCTCACTGTACTTTTTATCACCTCAGCTCTGCCACCAGACAGTGAGAAGGACACACTCTGGCCCCTAAAAAGTCTGATACCAATAAACATGGTCATTTCTTAGTTTATGTATTTATTAAACTATGTGGCTGTGACCTACCATGTGAAGATGGGGACAGATCTTGCATCTCCCCAATGTCTCTTCAAAGGCATTGCCAGAAGACAGCATTGTGTCCCCCCCAGCAAAACCCATGACTGGTCTGGCAGGGCAGACAGTATGAGTATAAAAGGCTATCCAGAGGCCCCTACTCCTTGCTCTGTGGAGTATTTATCTTTTTTATATCCCAAATGTGGGAAATACCACAGCAAAATATGACAGTGATTTGACAAAGGCAATTGCGTTTGTGCTTTCTCTTGCTCAGAGAAAGAAAACAGGACAGTGATACCCTGTCCACCTGTTCTTTTTCATGAGAGTAAGTCTATTTAAAAACAGGGATGCAAAACAGGTTTTTTCTGCTCTTGCACAAGAATAATACAAAATGAGCAGAAGTCATCCAAGAAAGTTTTTGTTGGCACCAACCTTCCCATTCTCCGGAGTCGCACGTTATCTGATAGCTGGCATACGGCAGGCTCTGGATAGTCTGTTATTCTTTCCCACGCTGCAAGATTTGGGCAGTAAATAGCTTAAACAAATGCCAGAAGTATAATTCACTTTTTACTTCATCTGATTTAAGGAAGGCTTTCCTCAGATAATTCCTCCCAGTCATGGTGTCCAAGGCAGGACTGGTCCCTGGTGGATTGAGCTATTCTGACCTCTCTAGCTGGCTCCATTTCAGCTTTTTAAAGGTTGGAGATAAAGAACAGAAGAAATAACTCACTACATCCAAGCACTCTTGCACTTTTCTTTGAGCTCAGTGAGATGCCAGGTGCTCCTTGAAGGGCCTGTGCCATTATATAGCATTAGTGGTCCTATGTCACCTTTGAAATAACCTTTTATTCCTGCAGCACATAACCACCATGCCTGGTAATGCTACCAGAGGGGCAATGAGGGAGAAGATCCATTCCCATGATGGAGATCCTGGCCCAACAAAGAGCTAAACTCTGCAGGGCTGAAAGCAGAAGTGGATGAGCTTTGTCTAACTCTGTTACCCCTCCAAGAAAAAGAGTCTCAATACCATAAAATTGTTTGAGCTGGAAGGTATCTTTAAAGGTATCTAGTCCAAGTCCCCTGCAATGGGCAGGGACACCTTGCACTAAATCACATTGCTCAGAGTCTAGTCCAACCTGACTGTTAACATTTCCAGGGCTGGGGCATTCACAGCTTCTCTGGGGAACCTGTTCCAGAGATTCACCAATCTCATAAAAAATTTCTTCATTATATCTAGACTGAATCTGCACTCTTTTAGTTTAAAACTAGAAGTGGGAGTAGAGATTGCCAGTGAAGACTGAGGCAAAAGGTTGTTGAGTATCTCATCATCCATTCTTACCAGTTTACCAGTCATGTTCATTGGAGGAGTAAATCTTTCCTTGTCTTTCCTTTTCTGGCTGACATAGCTGTACAAGCCCTTCTTGTTACTCCTAGCATTCCTTGCCAAATTCAGCTCCATCCACACTGACCTTCCTCACCCCATCCCTACACAGCTCGGAACCATTCCTGTACTTTTTCTGGGATCCCTGTTCTTGCTTCCACTACCTGTGCAGCTCTTTCTTGCCCTTTAATTTGACCAGCAGATCCTGACTAATCCATGTTGGTCTCCTGCCTCCCTTTCCTGATTTCTTACATCTAGGGATTGAGGATTGAGAGCTCTTGTACTCTCTGGAAAGCATTCTTAATGATCTGCCAGCTCTGTTGTGATCCTTTGTCCCTTTATCATGGGGTCCTATTGACTAACCCTTTGAATGTCTGGAATTTTGCTTTCCTAAAATTCAGAGTCCTGACTTTCCTCTTTGCCTGACCCAGAGAAGTACTTGGAACTGCTGGGATACCTGAGAAAACCACATTCATTCCTACATCTTGAGATCATAATGAAAAATTAGTCAAATCTCAGGGGTGCTTTTTAGGAAACCTAGTATTTTCATATTTTAATGAAACTGCTGTTGGCACAGACAGATGAGGGATAGGTAGATTTGTCAAACCCTCAGGCTGCTGCAGCCACTGGCACCATTTTATCACACTCATCAAGACAGTTTGAGGGGATGACAGGAGCTTAGGGTTATGTAAATTCCTGCAAATTAACTCCCATCAAATTAAGTTGTTTAATAACAAAGACAGTGGTTGTTATAAAAGAAGGAGAGGGAAGACCACAGTTGGGATCGTGTTATAAGGACTCATTCAAAACTGCATAGATGGGCAGTCAAAGCTGCTCTGTTGAACCATGCATTGTGCACTTGCACCAGTGCCATGGGCTGTCCAGTTGGAAACCATTTGTTTTTGTCCCACTCCCTGCTTCTGTGCCCAGTGACACTTGGCTACCAGCCCCAGATGCTGATTTTGGTTAGCCCCAGTCAGTGTCCTGGGACAGGTAACTGGGAACAAAGAGAACCAGTCCCACCTGAGGCATGTCCCTTCTGCAGTTTCAATCAGTGCAGGGAGATGCAGGTCAGAGCCCTTCTTCACACATTGATTTTCAGTGTTGGCCATTATTTGCCATCAGAGTTCAGAGCTGTTGGCATTACAAGGCTGATCCCAGGAGGCTCCAGGTTAAGGATGCTCATGTTCTTGCTGTGCATTCTCAGCAGGAGAGCTTTGATCTTAGTATGTGTCTCTCACAGTCATGTAACCCATGTTGTGCTCATTTGAATTGAAGTGTTTGGCTCCAGTGATGTGGTTTTTCTGTTGTTGTTACTGTTTTGCATGTTTAATTATTTTTTATTTCTTCGTTAAATATTTTGTTCAGGTTGCCTGCTCCCTCCTCCTGCAGAAAAATTGGCATTTATGTTATTTGCTTTGTTTTTTTTTATTGCTTGAGGAAAAATTCCATATTATATCATCTTTTTTTTCCTTCTTTTTTTTTTTTTTTTTTTTTTTTTTTTTTTTTTTTTTTTTTGGTGCTTGTTAATTAGAAGTGACACAAATTTGTTTAAACCACAGACAATTAATAGGGAGGGTGAATCCTATGCAATATACCTCATCCACTCGGCTCCATGGAATCCTAGCAGCCCAGGTCTCCACAGTAAGCTCTGAAGCACGTCTCCCTGTATGGAGCCCAGGTACCCTTTGGTTTACTGTGACTGTCAGAGTCGCTGCCAGGGGGAAGCATGAGGATAAGGCAAGATGCCAAAAAAAGATACATTACACATAAGTGTGCTACCAGTGTCTTTCTTAGCACTGCTTTGTAAACAGAATGTTAAAATAGAAACATGTATGTATGAGAGAGTCACCTGTTACTGAATTACCCTTGCAAGATGCTTGTTTCAACTGATTATGGCTTTTCTAAGTGGGTGGAAATTTTCTGTATAGACCCCAGGCTAGATAATTTTTGTGAAAGATAATAAACATATGGCAGTGAGACAAGAACATTTATTAAAAGAATAAGATATACACAGATAATATATAGTCCTACTAAAGATACAGACAGATAATCACAAGTGTCTAATTCAACCAGTTTAGGAAGTTTTCACTGCCTCAGCTGGAAATTACCACTCCTTAATGGAAGTACAGAGTCTGCAAGTATGCACGTACCTTGTCCTGTAGCGCTAGGCAAAACAGGTCCCTCCACACCAGCTCGTGTTCCAGCTGGAGGAGGGGCAGTTTCTTAAACCTCCTTCATTTGGTTTCCTGCAATTGTGTGATAATAAACTAAAGGGCCTGGCTTGTTGTAATGTAGATATTGCATATTGCAGCCATTGCAAATGGTAATTCTGAAGTAGAATAAATGATTATGTGTTTGGTTTTGTCCAAAACTAGATAGGAGTCTTCATCATAATTTCAGAATAAGGCATTTAAAAACAAAGCTCCATACAGAGCACAGGATGGTCTTTGCACAAGTACCTCAGAAGAAGCTCTCTGCTGGTCTCTCTGAACAAGGTATTTTGTCCAAGAAGTGTAAGATGAGGTCACTGCAAGCCAAGAATGCCACCATGCCCCTGTGGCTGGATGGAGATCTGGGAGGAAATTCTAGCCCCACCGAAGTCAGCTGGAGTTTTGCCATTGACTTGATGGAGCCAACATTCCTCTTCTGATGTAGACATTTCACAATAACCTCCTCTGTTGAACTTTCAACACGTGCATGTTATTTTCATTACAAATAAACAAAATATTTCTAAAATGGACACCTTCATATATACATTATGCCAGAAGATGACCTTAAAAGTTCATCATGGTGCACATGGTAAAATACTGATAATCCATCCTTGATGTCTCTGGGAAAAATTCTGACATGAACAAATCTCCTTTAGGTCATTTTGCCTGAATATACAGCAACCAAATTTACAGCTGAGGGTTTATTATTTTTGCAGAATGCACATGCATTCTGAATTTGCCGTGCTCAGAAATGGAGACAAGACATTCATCTCTGTGCTTGGCTTTGGGAAAAGACATCCCTGTGTGTCCGGACACGGGCCCTGGTATAGAGCAGACAGGAAATCTGCCAGACTGCCTCGGCAGGAGGCTGCCTTCAACACGTGCAGCAAGGAACAAGAAATGTCTTAATGATTAATCACTGTCAACCTTTGTTCTCATTAAAGACTTGATTGTCAGACAAGGCTGGTAATGAGGCGCTGTTCCTGGGTCTGTTGCTATGTGATGGTGCAAGGGCTGAATCTGAGCCTTGCACCCTTGCAAGATGCAGCTCCCACTTTGCCCAAGTTTAAGGAGTTGGGATTGGTGTTCTAAGAGTGCCTGCTAGTGGCTATGGGGCTCTGCAGCTGTCTGGCAAGGGATTATGGCAGGACTACAAATAAATCTGAAGATACGTTCACAAGGATCTTGGGCATGAGCAGCTTCCCTGTTGGTGTTGAACAGTTAAAGTGCTATAATAGGTTTCTATTAAGAATTGCACAAATAACTAACTATCTGTCAAAGTGACGATTGGCTCCTTTCAGGGATTTGCTCACCCATTTTTATGTTTGAGATAGTGCACAGTGTTACCTATTTCTGAAAACAGTTATGGGGTGCACTTAAATTTCATTGTGTCCAAAAAAATATCTTTTTAAAAAGTCTGAACTCCCTGAATCTTCCAGGGAGAGCTGCAGCAGATGGGTTTGCTGAAATACTTATCCTCTTGCATGCTGAATACCTGCTGCATCACTTGATATCCAAACATATCCCTCCAATGGGTGACTTAGATCATGAGGATGCAGAAATCAGGTGTGTGCTCCCTACTGTCAGGAGCGTTTCCAGTTTCAGTGTCTGAAGGGATTAGTCTGCATTTCCTCTTTGGGCTCCACCACTCAGTTTGTCGAAGGAGTGACACAGCTTTTGCTTCTTTTCCCTGGCTGGATGAAGGCACAAGTATTTCTGGCAGACAGCCTGGGCTTGTGAAATTGCAATGTTAGTGTCCATGTTTCCTTGTGTATGTGCCTTGGAAACATGGTTGGCCCTGAAATTTTTGTCCTGAGAGCTCACATGTTCTCAGGAGAAAAACACAGAAGATAGTCCTGTGTGGCTGAGCCAACTTCTTATAAACACTCTACAAAATTACCGAAAGGAGCTATTTTACAGCCTTCACCCAGCTGTATCTCTGGATATTAGTCACAGCAAATCCAGCTCTTGGGATCTTGCAATATTCAGGTTTTTCAAATGCTGTTTATACATATAAAAGCGATCTTCCTGGAATGCATAAAAATAGTCTCTGACAGGTATTAGGGGAAATTCAACCTATGATAGTATCTTCTGCCTGGTTAATTTGGGAGGCTTTTAGGTCACGCTATGCAACACCCTTAGAAAGTCTCCACTTCTGCTTGACAAATCATCAGGTGTTCACACTCACTCTTGCAGACATCTTACTCCAGTGTGACTAAAAGCATCCAAGATGAGCAGTGCAAGGGAATGTTCCTGTCATCTAATCTTCTGGTTCCTAACACAGTTGTCTAAATTAAACATCTGAAGCCTAATTATACAGCCCCATCTCCCTGTATAGTGAAGGGAGAGCTGCAGTAGGCAGTTTAGAGAGAATCTGCTCTAAGTTTTTTGTTAGAGACCTAAACTTCAAGGAGACCCACTTTTATGCTGTGCATTTCAAATATCGAAAAGGTTGAATGAGTTTGAGTTGCTCAGGAAGATACTGTTTTCCACTCCCAACAAGCTGAACAAGCAGTAAGGCAAGGGAGAATCTGCTTGGCTATGTTTCTCCCCAGTCTGTCTTACTTCCTTATACACAGATGAGATCCTCAGCTGTTGCAGATGAGTTTAACCTCAGGAACTTCTTGGTGCTCTCACAGTACACACTGGCACAGAAAGCAGCCCTCTGCACTCCAGTCAAGAGTGGGAGTTATTCCTAAAAATATGAAGACTCTCTAGATTTTTCACTAGAGCTGAAAGAGTTCTTACTTGACAGGCACTCTGCTATTGTCCTGCTGGAGCTTTGTTTTCTTGTCTGAGGCAAGGACACAAGCAGGTAGTGCTAGAAATTCAGACAACCATGAAAAGCCCAGTATTTAGCAGAAAGGGGTGTATCTGCTTCCATTAAGTGCAGCAAAAAAGAGGTGGCTCAGAAGAGGGCTGGCAGGTACTGAGACTGACTGTTCAGCAAAGCAGCCTCTCCTTGCCTTCCTAAAGCTGCATGAGTCAGACCAGCTCTTCTCAATAAGCCTAAGTGCTTGGCCCAGCAGCTGCAGGAGAGCCTCAGTTTGTGGCTGTGGAAAGGAGCATGCTAGCTGAGGCTGTGGAGGGTCATATCAGGGGCTCACAGGGGCCTGGGCTTTGCTACCAGCCTTGCACTACTCTGAAACACTGCAGGACTTGGTTGAACAATTCTCCTTCTCCTCCTCCTCCTCCTCCTCCATCTCCTTCTCCTCTCCCTCTTCATCCTTCTCCTTTTCCAAGTGCTCAGTTGTCCAGGGTGATTTGCAGTCAAACCAGAAAGCCCCTGAGAAGCTCACACTGTTGGTACAGCCACTGGTGCCTTGAAGAAATCCACAGAGGAGTCTTTTCCTTCACCATCCTCACTCTAAGCCTGCAGTGAAGAGCTGAACAAGCCCATGATGCCAATTAACAACCAAATCAAACTGCCTATGAGTGAGGACATCATGCATAGGTTCGGTCACCAGATGAACAGGACTTTGCACATCCTTTCCCCTACAAGCAACTTTTTGTAAGGCAGGCATCTGTCACTGAGCAGGCTTCCATAAATGGATCTGGAGACTTTTTCTTTATTCTTTTAATTCTTTGTATCTTTAAGCCAGAACTGATGTAAAAGAAGAGCAAAAGTCAGAGCTGTCACTCCTGATCTGACATAGGGCACAGAATGAGTTGCCCCACAGAGGAACAGAAAGGTGGAAAAAATCTCCTTCTTCTTTTGAGGAAAATCTGCAAGAAGGAGAAGCTCATTTTGTGGCAGAGATGTCAGGGCTCCTGTCTGGGAAGCAAACAGCCTCTGTGGGCATTGTGGTTTTGTACAAAATTGACCATTGTTTCCCTTCTGTCCCATCAAAATTATTCATCAATTCAAAGCATTTCCAGAAGAAAGAGGGGAAAGGTTTGCACATCCTTTTCCAGCCAACTGTCCTTAAACCACT
>JANPWX010000449.1:1025846-1057639 GCA_024734555.1 Trochalopteron elliotii | reverse complement strand
GAGGAGAGGAGAGGAGAGGAGAGGAGAGGAGAAAGAGAAGTCTATTTTATAAAGTTCATATATGTGTTAGAACCCAAAATATTCCCTTATTTGTATGGACACAAATCAGCTCAGCAGGGATAGTGAAAGGCAAACTTGGTCTTAAATGCTTTGTTTTATCGCTAATTTAAACATTTGAACATAATGTTATTTGTGATGCTTATGAACAAAACCACAGTTGTGCTACCAGCTCTGAGCAGCTCTCACTGTCTTTATGCATCTCACAGGTTTTATATGTCACTGTAGCATCAGATAACATGGTGCAACACATCTGCTTTGTATGTCAAGCATCACCATGCCGAAGCTTCAGCTCTGGCAGGGCAGATGGAGTTTTGTGGTGGTTGGTGAGCACTAACCCAGCCCCAGCTGGCACCAAGGATGGCCCTAAAGGGGCTGTAGGTCATTTGCAGGGCTGGAGGAACGTGGAACATTCATGAGCAGTGCCAACAAGTGGGGGTAGCAGTGCCAACAGAAACTGGGGTAAACTCAGGTGGACATTTGTACCTGTTGGAGGTGTGATGCTTCCAGTCTGTCCCTGACACCTGGCTGGCTGCAGGGATGTCCTCCCCATCATGTCACCTCCTTGGGGGCAAAGTGGATAGGTTACCTTCTCATGCAGGGAAACAATGTGGTGACACCATGCAGGCAAGAACTCAGGGCTCCCCAGCTGGAGGGGTGCTGGGCTGCCTCTGAAGCCTGCTGGGCAGAGGTGCCCCTGGGCAAGGGGACAGGCACATCTCACTCCAGATTTTCTTTGGCCAGGGCTTTCTAAAGTTAAACTACATGAACAGCAGCACGGGAACCCAGGAATGGCATTAAAAACCAGCAGCTCTAGGCGTGTGGAATTGTAGTAAAGCTGCTGCAGTAGAGCCAGGCTCAGAGCAGGATGAAACAGTTTAACAAAAGCAGAGTGACTCCAACCCAAACCTGCCCTTCCTCTCAGGGATGTCAGAAGGTGTGCTTTGTCCTAGTGCAGGGGCAGAGCTCCACATCCCTGACAGCAGTGTAACCCTTCTGCTGTCTGATTTGCCATGATGGAAGTGCAGGGTGAGAGCAAGGCTTGATAGCACTGGTTCATGAAGGGTCAAACTGCTGTGCAGCTAGTCTCCTGATTTATTAGGAAACTGTTCTTCCTTCTCCCATTGCAAGGGCAAGATCAGCAGGCAGGAGAAGTAACACATCGTAGATTCATAGGCTCACACTGACATTTCATGAACAGCAGAGAAAGGACCAAATGCAAAAAAACCCCAACCTGGCTCCAAGTTGATGATTTACACTGTTTTCTCAGGGTCTGTTTGCCAAGCAGCTGGTGTTTTGTGCCAATGGCTATTACAGAAGAGCTTTCTTTGATAGATACTGTGAATGAACACTACACAGTTTATCTCAAAACACCCCCCCCCTCACAGCTTATATGGGCTGGTAGGGAATGAGGGAAAGAAAAACTTAGGCTTTGTTGGTTTTTTTACATAGGACTGAAAGCACATTTGGGGGAGCCTGCACTATCTGTGCAAAAATGCAACAGATGAATTCTATTAATGGATGGAACATGTGGCTGGGTTCAAGCTAGAGTTGTCATTTGAATATAGAAGTCAAAGCCAATTTATTGTAACATATTTTTCTTTTCAAAATATTTTAGGAAAGACAAAAAAGTTTGCGCAACATCTTGGCAAGCAGGTCTGTTGAGAGGAGGTATTTTCTATCTTGCAGCTAACATAAGGGCTGAAAAATGTGGCAGTGCCGAGCAATCCTAGATTCCTTCTGGAACTGAAAGAAAGTGTGCAGGATATAATTGTGCAAGAGCCCAATAAATTTGAAGGGTGGGTTTGTAACACTGCCTTGGGGGCTGCAGGTGGCTCCAGAAGAAAGTCATGGTTTTTATTTCAGTAACAGTCTTCAAATACTTTATCTAACTAGCTACACACTCGTGTGGCCCCATCTAGAAGCCACGGAGTTATTTTAAAATAGAAATACCCATAACAATCACTGTGCTTCTTCCATGCCAGATGGTAGGAAGATAAGTGGGATTAGTCTGTACTGAGTGTGTGTGCTGCTGGGGAGGGATGCAAAAGCTAAGGCACAGGAATGATCTTGCCTGGAGTTTGCAAAGCGCTAAACATCAATGCTCCATGGTCTTCAGCGTGTGGGTAGGCTACAGATGCCCAATCCTTGTTTCAATGCCTCTCAGCCCATAGTTGCCCAAATGCCATGAGGACAATGGCCATGGAGCAGAGCTTTACTAGAACAGTAGCCCAGATCCTGGCTCTACACCTCGGTATTGAGAGAACCGCTGGGTAACAGGGAGCGTCAGACTCCCGCTGTGGAGTCTCGTGTTGCAAGACAAAAATGCTGCTGCCCCTTAGATTATACAGAGTTACGTGTTTGGTTCTTATGGTGAACTGCAGCCATGTGTGTCCAGACTATTGTGACCTCTTCAGTGTATCCCATTTTCTTTGTAGCTGTGTGGCTAAGAAATACGTGGGTATTGAGTGATCCAACATAGGCTGAGTATTTTTGCGTGTGTGCTGAGAAAGCTATTTCCTACATTTGGTAAAGGCCCAAGTACCAAACACTGCTGGAACAAGTAGGCAGAAAACATATTGCTGCCAAGGGAAAAACAATGGCCAAGAGAAAAGGAGCAGCACACTGTCATTCCATGTACATTCTCGTCTTATATGAGATGGTTTGAGTTCTCATGTGCCTTCCCCATTGCCCTCTAAGATGACTTTTTGCATCCCTTCATTATGGAGCTGCACACTGGGAAGAGGAAGCACATCTAGATCCCTTGCAAAGACCAGAGAGACCCTAAAACACTCTTCAAGGTCCTTCCCAGCTACACATTTATTTTACTGAGGAAGTTAATACACTCTAAGCCTATTTAATCGTGTTGCTAATGGGATTCAATTAGCAGTCTCTCAGAGATTGCTCTTGTCAGGGAGATGACGGGACGAATGAAAGCAGCACCATTCACCCCACTGTGAAGTATTAACTTGCCACCTCTGTATTTTCTAAGAATAGATGGCACTTCTAGCAAGAAGTCTGCAGCTTCTTGCTGCTGCTCACCAGATGGTAGGAACCAGCAGACACCGAGGCTGTTCCCTTGTGGTCAAACTGCTGTACAGCCCAATGCACGTTTCCTGAAAGATCCCCAGGACAGCTCTGATACTTCTGTTAATGTTTCCCAAGCTCCTGGTACAATATTGAGGTTTTCCACTGGAACCACCTGGCACATTTTCAGAGTCTTTCCTGAGGGATGAAATTACACAATCCCCTTGTTACTTTGTCAAAGCCTTTGTATTGGTCACTTGTCCTGAGAGTCTGTGGGCTGTGTCCTGAACTTCAGCTAATTACATAAAAAGGATTATTTCCTTTTCTTGATTCTTGTTATTATTTTCATCCTTCATGAGCCATTTCTTCTGTTTCAGGAACAACATTCTGTGGTAGGCCAGGGAGCTGGCCCCACTCCAAGCTCCAGTTCTTGCTCAAATCCAAACACTGGAAGTGGTTACATGAACTCATCCCAGCAATCATTGTTGAATCAGCAGCTGATGGAAAAGAAACAGGCTCTGCAACGGCAAATGATGGAGCAAAAACAACTCCTTCTACAGCAGCAGATGTTGGCAGAAGCTGTAAGTTTACTTATTTCTTATTTTACATGGAAAATATTATCATAAAAACAATAGAAAAGAAAGCTAAGACATGAAGAAGAAAATCCCTAAAACTTCAAGGTTGTTTTGGCAATGCCTAGAACTTCAAGAGTATGCCTTGTATTTTTCAGCACTTTTCTAAGCCTTTTTGAAACCCTCTTCAATCTATACGCAACAACTCAAGTGTCCAAGCTACTGCAGTTTCATTACAAGAACAGTCCAAGCATATGCTTGCTTTTGAGGTATATGAATATTGCCCGTGGTTTTCTTTGCAAGATAAACCAAGGTGCACTGCTCTCCTACTTTGACCTCAGAGGAAAGTTTACTTCCAGGATCTGTCATCCAGTCAGCAGAGTGTAAAATGCCTGTGTGTAAACAAGGATCAGGTACCTTGATTTTGGGGTTTAACACAAGTTTGTGTGCTTGGCTGGGATCATATATGAGTCCTACTTTCTCTGGGTTTATTTTTGCATTTCTAGATATCTGCAGCCAGTTCTCTCTCCTTTGGTATCTGAGAGACTAATTGGAAGTTTCTGGTCATTTTAGGAGACATGGGGGATTTTATGAAGGAAATATTTCTTGACTTTTTGATTTATGTAGAAGAAAAAAGAAGTTTCAAGTCAGCTCTCTGTGCTGTAGTTTTCTGTCAGAATTTTTAGCAGAACCAAAACATAATTGCTCAAGTAGCTTCTCTTAAATAAAATGGAAGTTTAATCAGCTTGGCTTTGCTTCTGTATTGTGTACATAGAAATACACTTAAAGCTTGCCTATGGTTTTTACATGAATTGCAGGGATTTCCTGGGAGTCTGTCTTCTTCACAAGGATTCAGGTTGACCAGGATGTAAAAAAAAACCTTACAAATGTTAATCAGACCCCTCCCTCCCATCATGAATTGTGGAAATGTCTAAATAATGCAAGAAAGGCTCTTCTCCTAGTGTTTTTAAGAGCTCCTGTAAGAAGAAAATAGAGATTTTTCACTAGAAGGTCCGCACGTATGCTGTTTTTAGGCAGATTATTCCCAGATTACTCCAATGGCTTTGCATCATCAGCCAGGGCCTGACTTTTTCACAGTGACAAGCTGGTTTGCCATTCTGGCAGCTGAGCACAAAACCTGTGCACATTGCAGAAGAGGTGCAATGCTATCCCAGCAGCTGTCCAGTAAAGGCACATGTGCACCAAACTCACAATTTCCTGCCATGGGGGCACATATTCCAAGGAGCCATGTCTCATGAGTGAGCAGTGGCACTCTGGAGGCATCAAATCACACTGATTCTGATCATTGACTCTGGCGCCTGCTCTTTCCAGATCTTTATGAGCACAGGGCAGTTAGTCAGATTTCAGTTCAAGGATTTGGATTTTTTTATCTTCCTCTCACCAAAGACATGTACCCTGCAAGCTCAAAATAAATAAAAAATAAATTTCCCCAATTAATATTTTTTTCTGCAATCTTTCCCTGCTGTCCTTGCCCCAGTTCTTGTACTCCCAATGTAAGAGGAAAGACAGCACCTTGCACATGTACAGGGAAGCACAGGGCAATGTTGAGTGGCATGAAAACAGCCAGCCCAGCACCATCCTTGCTAAGCCATGTGTCCTGCTGGTACCCCCACTGAGGAGAGCTGGGAGGAGCAAAAAGCAAGGATTTTTCTGGGTTTTGTGGTTCCCCCTCCAGTGTGGGAAGACAGAGTGAGGGGAGGGATGGGCATGGCTGTGGATGGGGATGACAAGCTGAAATTGGAATACACCTTGTACTGCAGTGCAGACATGGCCATTGTTCCCAGAGGCTGAGAGAAAAGTTGAATCAGACTCAAACACAATGCAACCAGCAAAGAGATTTCCTTATAGACTTCAGTAGGTGATGGCACAGTTTCACAAATTACTCTCCTGTGGACCAGACAGGGTGAAAGGAAGAAATACTTCAGTTTAGTACATACTGAGAAAAGAAAGAGATTGGCAAAACACAAAGCCAGAAAAGCATAAAGAAAAGTAAATTAACATACTTCTTCTCTATTCTCTAGGAGAAAATAACTCCACAAGACCAGCTGAACAGACACTTGACAAGACCACCACCAGATTATAAAGACCAAAGAAGGAATGTGGTCAACATGCAACAAGCAAACCAATATCCTGGTAAGTAGCCATGGGCTCCATGCAACTCTTTCCTTTCTTCCTTCCTTTCAGCTGGAAGACCACATGTAAGAGCCATGCAGGCATGGGACGACTGGGACATGATTGTCTGGATATCTGCTTCCATCACCACAGAGGCAGTAGATGGTGGCTGTGCTATTTACCTTACTGTCCTGCCCCACTGAGAAGTGCTGGTGTATGATCTGGAGCTTCCTCCAGGCTGATACCACCTCTCTCAGACATGGGGAAGGAAGGGTTGCTCCCATTAGCACCATCTGGGGCAGATGTGCACCTAAATACTTGATGCAGAGATGTCCTCTTGACTATGCAACCTCACTGTGTTCAGATACTTCTCTCACATATGTGGTGCATTTTGGTTCAGAGACTGAGATGAGAACCATCCCTCCCTTCAAATGGCAGTTCATGTACAGTGTGAAGACCGTCATACAGATTTTGAAGTACCTCACATGGCACCATCATGGGTGGTACTTTTGGTCTGTTTAATAGGCTGTGCTCGTGGCCTTAGTGCTGCTCTACAAGCAGCATTTCAACAGATCAGTCAAACAGTAAAGTAAAAGCCCTTGCTCTCTGCCAGAACTGCCCAGGGCAGGAAATGCCCAACATTTCAGGACTAGTCCTTCGCTTCAGCTCTTGTGCCCTGACCTCCTTGGAGAGTCTAGTTTTTGAAGCACAGGATTGCTTGTTTGGTTTTTCATACTGCTCACCTCGCTGATTGGCTGAAGGCCACTCAGAGAGCAAAAGCAGAGTAAGGAAAAAATGCTGAGGAGAGAGGAGGTGGGGGAAATGCAGCAGATGGGACCAAAGCATGTTCCTTATACTGCAAAAATGTCTGTGCATGTAAGTATAAAAAGGATCCTTTGCCTTCTAGTATATTTTTGTATGCAACATGCTAAGGAAAAAGAAGAGAGGTTTTTTGTTTGTTTTTCCATAACTGTTGGCTCTGCAGATTCAGCCAGTGGTCTGAGTCTTTCCTTCTTACCTGTCCTTTGTAGCAAAACATTTTCAGCTTCCATTATTATTTTAATGAACTCTGAAGTGCAGCTTACTCACATGCCAGCCCTCTGCCCAATCTGCTGGATGTGTGGGACCCCAGCCCAGCTCTGTAGGGATGGGCGAGGTTGGGCTGCTCAAGCAGCTTTCATGCATCCCTTTGCTCTGCTTAAAAGTTATAGCAGTGATCACCTTGCTGCAGCCTGGAAACTGCTGCTGGAAACTGCTGCTTTCTAGTGGACCTGGGTGTTAATCTTCTCCAGTAAACTGGTTCAAGCACCCCAGTGTAATAGCCCACAGTGAGGGCCTACTCACTGGCTTGGTACCTCCTGTACTCCCAAAATAAATGCTTTGTCAACCCCAGCATTTTGCTGGGGAATCTTGTGATTTGGTGTGTTGTTTAAAGGTTTGTTCCTGGAATCAAATGATTAACTGAGACTCTTGGCTTTTTACTTAAAAACAATCCATTTCTAGCCTGAGAGAGAAAATGGAAGTAAGTGCAACCACATGTGTGAAAAGCTCCAAAGTGAGTAGATCACCATTGTTATGGGTAGCTCTTGTTCTTAATCTGATGGACTCTTTGCCAGTCTTGTGGTATTTGGAGTCCCATCTCCTTGGTTTGAAACATGTGGGAATGGCAGCACTTGTCCATTCAAATCTCAAGGCCCTGCTGAGTGAGCCCCAGGAGGACAGCGGCCTTTCAGGCAAGCCTGGGAGAAAGGGCTGTTCTGGGAGCTTCCAGCAAAGCACCAGATGGAGAGATAGGAAACTCTTGCATAAGGGAGTAACAGTAGGGAAACTGTTCCCTTTTTCTGGGAATAGCTTTGCTCAGATCAGAGAAGAAACAAAAAGCTAAATAATATCACACAGGCTGGAGAAACTTGGTTAAGTATTTTATTTCTCTATACTTTTCCCCACAGTGTCATGCCATGGCAAGAAACCCCCAAGAAAAGAGCAGGTGAATCAGATAGGGAAGCTGTTTCTCCAAACTGCTGCAGCCTGGGGTGCCCAGCTGCTGTTCACAGTGCTTCTGGGGAAGGCATTTCTTCCCATCTGGAAGAAATAAGAATGGAAAAAACTTGCGTTAAAAATAAAAGCATAAAAATAGCAAAACAAAGAAAGAGGAAGCTTCGTCTTTTGGCAACAAGCACAACCCCTTCCAAAACACTTGTGTTCTTTAAAAACTGTAGCATTTGCAGGAGCAGTGTGATGGTAGCCCTGGGGTCTGCTCAACAGCTGGCAGGGTCACCCCGAGAGGGGCTTCATCCCAGTGGCAATGAAGTGACTCTACAAACTTGTAGTTCAGCTGGAGGGAGAGAAACATGTCTCCCCAGCTTGCTATTCCAGATCTTTTGAAATGCCACTGAATTCTGTACCATTCCTCCTCTTTAATATGGGCTCAAGGGAGCAAAAAATCAGGGCCCCATCCCTACCACCCCTGCAAAAGGATCACAGAATCACAGAAAGGTTTGGGTTGGAAGGGACCTTAAAGATCATCTAGTTCCAAACCTTCTGTCATGGGCAGGAACACCTGTCACTAGACATGGTTAGTCAGAGCCCCAACCAACCTGGCCTTGAATACTTTCAGGGATGGGACATTCACAACTCTTTCACTAGTCCAGTGTTTCACCACCCTTGAGTAAATTTCTTCCCTATGTCTAATCTAAACCTATCCTCTGTCAATTTAAAGTCATTCTCCCTTATCCTGTCACTGTGTATCCTTGTAAAAAGTCCCTCTCTCTGTCTCTTGTAGCCTCCTTCAGGTACTGGAAAGTACTAGATCACCTCACAGCCTTCTCTCTCCCAACTTAACAACCCCAACTCCCTCAGCCTGTCTTCATAGGAGATGAAGTAGTAGTAGGAGTTACAGTAGTTCCAAAAATGCACAACCCCACCAGCAAAGCCAAAGATGGGGCTAAGCATGTGGTTGTCAGCTGAGCACTGATGGGGGGAATGTGGTTGTCCCTGTTAGACTAAAACCAGGTCGACTCCCCATAGCATATCCTGTCTCAGGGGCTGCCCATCTCAAGGACTGAATTTAGGTGCTTAAGTTAGGAAAACACAATTCTTAGGATAATTAGATCCTCTACAGTCAAGTGTCTTTGACTTAGAGCCTGTTTGTGGAACAGGCTGCCTTGAGAATAGGGGGAGCTTCTTAATTTAGGTATCTGTGTTTGTATTGATTTGGTACAAGCACTCTGGTTGTGGAGTCACGCTCAGTGTTAACAATGATTTGGGAAGAGTTATTTTTTAAGTGCTTAAGGAAAAAAATAAATCCTTTGCATCCATTACTAAATGGAAATAGCATATGTATAAAAATAATGCAGAAAAAGCAGAAATATATAATTTTTTTTCTTTGGTTCCAGTCTGTGGGAGCTGAACATCATTATGGTGAAATTTCAACAGGAACAGTATATTAAACAGGTGTTCCTAAACATAGACTTTTTAAATATGTATGCCCATGATTTGTCTTAAAAGTTTTAAAAGAGCTGGCTGAGAGGTTCTTCCAATTCTTAGTGTTACCTTTTATTTAGTCTTGAAACACCAAGGGAGACTGCTAATGCCATGATAAAAATTGAAAGACTAAGTAGGTAATTGCAGCTCTAGTAGCCTAATGCAGAGCTCAACAAAACTACTGGGGAGCAGATATAGCCCAAATAATAAAGAATTTAGGAGGGGAAAGATGTAATTAATTTCAAGCAACATGGACTGATGTTAGAGGAATCTTTTCAAACTTGTATGGTATCTCTTTCAATGAAACTGCAGTTTAAAGGCAATAGTTGTTCAGATTATATCTGTTAAGCTATCTGACTTCTTACTGCCTATTTTGGTTAAGAAACCTGAGTGACACAAAATTAACATAGCTCAAAAGGAAATGGCTTACAGGTCTCCAGATATCACTGTGAGCAGGCTGTGTGATTGAAACCAGGTATGCAAACATTGTCCAAGATGATGCTGAACTGGAAAAATAGAGCTTACTTTACATCCACATTGGAGATGTGCAGAAGTTATTACTGTGACCAGCTATGATGTACAGCTCTGAAATCAAACATCAAAAACTGTCAAGTTCTGACAGGAGCTTCAAAGGACTGGAAAACATGCCACACATTGAGATTGAAGTATTTGGAGAATGCTGCAAGCATGACACAGTCTTGAAGCACCTGTTTAGTAGGAAAGAATTTATGATGGACTAACTAATAAAATTAATCACACAGACCAATATATAATAAGATTTGGGGATGAAGCTGAAGTTAGTCAAATTTCATCTGGTTTTGCCATGTGTATGAAGGATCAAACCAAGGCAGTGTCTCATGCCCAACAATTGCTATTAGTTGCACCCTATGAAATAGCAAATATCCTTGTTCCTTCTCTGAGAAAGGCTCAGAGAATTCCTGAAATGCAGTGGTACCTTGGTAGCAAGCTCATTTGACAGCTTTTCTCACACTTTGGGGGCCACCCAAAGAGGTGTGAGAATTTAGCTTGTACTGTGCCATGTGGCACAGATTTCCTCAGCTGACCCACACATTGTGTGAAGAAACATCTCCTTTCATTTGCCTTGAACCTTTTTTGAGCTGTGCTTCTTGTAGGGCTTGTACTGGAAGCAACAGTAGCAAAGGGAATTACACTCTGCAGCAACTGATGGTGTGCAGAGAGGGTTCTCCACAGTGCCATCTACATTGCCTGTGTTTAAAAAGTGATTGGTCTTTTTCAACCAGTCTCTCTGGGATTAATTCAAGTCCTGCACTGCATAAGCACTCAGCCTTCATGGTATAAATTACCTACTGTGGCCTCCAAATAGAGGCTATGTAGCCAAAGAAGTGACCTTGTGTCGAGGTTTGGCGGCTGAAGGCAAGAAAATCCTCACTTGTTGTCATCCATTGGCAAATGTCAAGTACAGGAAAATCCTCTTTTGAGCAGAATCAGCCAGGGGTGATAAATTTGTGCCAACTCATAACTTGCAGTTTTCTGATACACAAAAGGGGATGTTCAGGTGCAGCAAGCACTGGCACATCATGTGGGGTTCCCTCATGGACAAGTCTGTTTCTGCAGGGGCAAATAACCATAGCCCAGCTGGAAAGAGAGTTTAGAAGGGCCATGTGTGGGGCTCACCAGGCACTGCACTGAGTCACGTCCTCATGCCTGCTCAGCCACCATGTAGGAGGACAGGCACGTCACAGACTGGGCTGAGCTCCTGCCATACAGCTGCAAATGTGTGAGATGCAGTCTTGGCTCCTGCTGTCATCTGGGACAGACATTCCCAAAAAAGGATGGATGCTGCTGATATAGGTGTCTAAGAAAGGTGGAAAAGGAGCCTGATGAAAGTGCCTCTCACTCCCCATTGTCTCTAGAGGGAGCCAGGATGAGCCATGGCCTTTAAGGAAGAAAAGTTCTTGATCTTTGATCACTTAGAGAGGCTTTGTCCTGTTTGATGTGTCTAGTGCTTCTGTAAAGCAAGGTAGGAAAGTCTTCTCTCCTGCCCAGTGGTTCTGTCTGTCCTTCACTGCTCCAATATTTCTCTTACAATGAACACCAGTTTTGGCTCATGTGCTCTCCTCTGAAGGGATGGAAAGACCACAGGTGGCTTAGTATAGACTAAACCACCCTTTGGATGATAGGCATCTTCAAGGCCTTGAGCAAGTTCATGTACGTCCTCTTAAGAGCAAAGTGTCTTCTTCAAGAAACTCTGCTCATAGAAAACTGGATTTTTGAGCTGTTGGTATTTGAATGACACCACACATTGATGCGCTCATGCTTGTTGTAACACTTCTGTTTTCTCCTTTCCAGGTGGTTCACCAGCTGTGAGCATGAGCTCCAACAACATGCCCTTATCCAACCCAATTTCAACTCACAGCATCATGCCCCAGAGCTCCAGCCTCATGTCCACCCCTGCTGGAACCCGAATGCCTTCTGTTCCTGCTGCTCGGAGTATGGGTTGCTACGGGAACCTTCCTTGCAACCAACCAAGCACATACAATGTGACTTCAGGAATGAACCAAATGCAGCCACACAGAAACCAAAATCAAGTTCTGCCCAGTCAGAATAACGCCATGGTGTCCCGGCAGCAAATCATGACACAGGGGAACAATGGGGTGGCTTTTGGGACGGGGTCAGTGGTCAACTCTCAGCAAATAAGGCCAGGCTTGACCCACGGAGCAACAGGTATCCCTGCTCAAAGGCCAGCCAGTGTGATGATCACGGCTACTGCCAGTGCCCAGAGCTGGGCCCCACAAGAGGCTGCAGTGAAGCAGCAGGATGCACTGAAACCTGCAGGGGTCCGTTTCCCCACCGGCACTCCATATCCTAACCAGTCTTTGCAGCGCAACGTTGGCAACCAGCATTTTCCTCAGCGTGCACTGGCACCTCCTAACCAGTTAACGGCGGGAGTCCAAATGAGGCCCCCTCTCAACCAAATGCACCAGACTCTAAATGGACAACCTGCTGCCTCACTACGAGGGCTCAGCATAAGACCCAATCAGCTGAGAGGACAGACTGTACCTACCTTGAATCAGCCAGGAACAAGTATGACACCACCGTCATCTCTGCCATCAACCGGTTTCACAACTTCCAACCAAACCTCCCGGGCCTACCAAGGAAGTGACCATGGTAGTGACCTAGCATTTGACTTTCTGAACCAGCAAGGTGACAGTATAGGACCTGCGCTCAACAGTGACTCAGATTTTATAGACTCTTTACTGAAAACAGAACCTGGTAATGATGACTGGATGAAAGACATCAACCTCGATGAAATTTTAGGGAACCACTCGTAAGGGACAGTACAAAGAGGGAACCAGATGAAGAGGCAGCAAGGACATTAGCTTTCTCTTTAGATGCCAACAACCTGCTTTATTAATTTACACTCCAGTAACTGGGCTGTCCTTTAAAATACAGCATAGAGCAACTACCCTGTTTGAAGAGCAGCTCTAGGAACAAAACTGAAGTGACAGTGTAAGTGATATTCCTGCCTTCCACAAAGGAGTGAAAACATGTGAAAGGTCTGTTCCCCACACCTACGCCCAGCCCATTGCAAACTCATTGGTTCTTCTCAGAGGGGCTCCAGGAAAAAAAACGTGTTCAGCTTCCCACTCACGGAAGCACCAGACAGTGGTATGGGCTGGGGAACATAATTTCTCTGAATTCAAGTAAGACCCCAAGTGGTCCACAGCTCTTCAGTCATCATGTTCACAGCCCTTAACTTCCTTGGGACTGCGCAGCCCTGACAGCATCAAGCCTGTGTAAATCTCATGGCATTACAAAACTGTTTACTTCTGCACAGTACAAACTTACATTTGCTTTCCCAATGATTTTGTTATAAACCCTGTACCTTTTGTAGCACACAGCAGGGTAAGTGGTCTCACCCAAGGGAAGAAGAAAACAGATCATCCAGCGTGTTACTCGGTGTGCTATAGAATTTGTGTTCTCCCTTTCATCAGTGTTTGCAGTGAGTATTAGAGGATGCTGCTGTTCTGCCAGCAGCACAGTCATTCTGGGCATTGAGGGAAACATGAGATGAACTACTACCAAAGCTCAGGATCCTCACTTTGCCATCTTGTCCTTCCCCAGGGACTCCAGTGACTTAATAGAAACTTGAGTGAGAAGGATGCTCCTGATTTGACCCTGACTACTCTCCCTAGTCCAGTTTACAGGAGGGCAAATACCTAAAGTGGCTCAGCTAAGCCACTGTCCTCATTTTCATCTCAAGTCATGGCAAGTATCAATCAGGTAATTCAGCCTGATCTTCTTCTCTCAAACAGATTTAGCCCAGACAAAATGCCATCATCTACCTGCCTGAGGGGAAGCTGCCATTTTGATTGCACAGCATTTTGGTTCCATCCTGCTTTCTCCTTTGCCATATAGGGGGAGTTGAAAGAGTTCTGGTGATGGCCGAGGTCCCCACAGCCCCTGTCTGGAGTACAGGAGGCTCTGCCCCTGAAACTAGCATGCACATCAATTATAACTCACAGCAGGAGGCTCCGTCAGCCACATCTGTGCTTGTACATGAAACAGTTCTGGGGATTATTTCTGGGCACTGGACTCAATCGTCTCTTCAGGGTTTGGGGATGGACCAGCTAATATTGCCCTGAGCAATTTCTGTGCATCACTAGGAAGATATCCTGGGGCAAGGACCATTCCTGTGAGCAGTTTGCAGCCACCTTGCCTTGAAGGCTAACAGAGCAGAGCAGTAAGGATACAGGCTGTCCCACACCTGGCAGGGAATAATCTTGACTACATTAAATTTTTTGCTATAGACTTGGTCAGTAATGGCATCAGAAAGATATGCTATGTCACTACAAAGCAGCTCCACAGTGATTCAGACAGGATTCATGGATGAGAACAGATCTTGCCATTCAAATGAAAATACTGTTCTTTCAAATGATGTGGTGCAATGTGTTTCACAGCCTCCTCTGAATTAGCTAAAACTAGATGTGGCAAAGGAATACAATGCCTACGTTTGCATGCCTTGGTGCCAAGAGGCATTGCTCAGCCCGTGCAAGTGCTTTATTCATCCTTGTTAGTGGCAGTGGGATAAGTAGACTATTTGACAATAGCCTCTGCACTTATCTGACCTACTTCTTGCGAGGGGTTTTAATAAGGCTTTTCCAGTCATTTCACTCTGTCATTTCAAATGGGCACAATTTTTCAGGATGTTTCAAGAAGCATTGTCACATAAACGAGCACCAGCACCTCCACAAAAGGTGTAACATGGGCATTTAGTTAGATTTGCCAGTTGAGGTTCTTCATTCCCAGAGAAATAAGAGGGACAAGAGAGCCTGCTGAAGAGTCCCTTCTGCCAACCCAGCTAGTGATCACTGCACACCCCTGCACTATGTAACATGGTGACTCAGCTGCCCAGAAAGCTCCCTCTAGTCCCCAGTTTTGGCCGGGGTGCATGTGGTTCCTTTGATATGTCAGTACAAGTTTTTCCAAGCCTTTGAAGAGCTTTTCAGCTCAGGCCACTGGGGTCCCACCTAAGCTTGGAGAGATACAGATGCAATGTAACAAAAGTGTCCCATATAAATCATGCAAAACCAGACTGAAGTAGTAGCTGCATGAGTTTGAAGTGAAAGGAAGGTTGGCTTGTCTGCCTCACACACTCCCTGTCCACGAGCAGGTCAGCAGTGACTGTCAGTGCTCTGGTAGGAACAGACAACTGCGATGGATGCCACTGAGGCAAGGCTGAGTTAGTATCACCATGGGCAATGGGCACTGTTGGTCTGGTAACTTCAGCTACCCTCACATGCCAGTGAAAAAGCCACCACTGGTTTCTGTACTAAGGCCAGACTGATTTCCACATCCTTCCACAAAAAATTGTTCAGCTGAGGAGCTGGTCCTAAGGAGTCAGGAGTTGGACTCAATTATTTTTGTGGGTCCCTTCCAACTCAGGATATTCTATGATTCTATGGTTCTATGATGTCATGCAGTGGTGGACTCAATGCTGAGTGCTGTCCTGTTGGCCTCAGCCTGAAGTGCAAAAGACACTGGGCTGTGAGTGCCATCCCTGGGAGCAAAATTACATCCTATCTTCAGTAAATTCAAAAAAGGTAGAGGCCATTTCCAGTCCTGTATATATATGCCTGATGCATTTGAAATGCGAGCTTGTGAAAGACTCTTGCAACCAAAACTTGAATCCAGTATCATTTCTTCAGAACACTTGTATCTGAAAGGAGCTAGTGTCTTCTTTTTTCTTTCTTTGCAATGGCTAAGTGCACTACCCTTAAAGTCTATTTTTCATCATTGACTGGGCACTCTTCACAGTATTGGGTTGTAAATATAAAGAATTATTTGTTTTGTAAACTTTTGTAAAAACAACAACAAAAAAGTAATAATATTTTGGTAGGAATAATAAAAATCATATTATTTGGGTTATATTTATACATATGTGAAATAAATATACTATCAAAAAGTTGTATTTTATACAAAAAGTCAACTGTTACCTTTTGTATTCTATATACAAAGTTTTGTATGATATGATTGTTTATTTTTATCTGCAGATTTCAACTTTGGGTTTTGGGGGAGGGCAGAGTGGGATCATGGTTAAACAGAGCTGGGTCTGAGCCCAAGCTCACTGAAACCAATGGAGTTTTTCCATTGCCTTCACAGGGCTTTGAATCAAGCTTTTAAACCACCTTCAGATATGTTTCACGTCTGAAGCTCTCTGGAAACCTCAACATGAAAACATTCCAGGTTTCAAATTTTTTCCCCGAAAAAGGCTTTTATTATTATAATTATTGTTATTATTGTTATTTCAGCTGTTGGGAGGCAGGTGGGACCTATGTAACTGTCATGTCCTTGTTGCATGTATGTCTGCTTTATATTTTCCCCATATTATAAACCAGTGTTTCTCTATACAGACTGAAAAGAAAAATTGCTGTACAGAAGTGTTTGTGTTTATGCATTTTTACATGTGGCTGTATATACCTCCTAGTACTATGCAGTGACACTTATTTGACTCCATTTATTTTTCACCTAAACATGAATAGTATGTTTTTCAGTAGCTATCAAACTCTGCCAAGTAAATCAATCAAAATTATCCCAAGTGTCTCTTTTCTTACTATGAATTTTATATTGAATGTCTGTTTAGTCAACTGCTCATTCATCTGAGTAAATTAAAATTATGGTGATATTTTAGGAGGGGAGGGTGAGAAAAATGAACATCTGTCAGCTTCCAGGAGCTCAGACTTCCTCTTTGCCAGAGAGCTGTGATGTTTTCTTACTGACTGAAGACATGGTTTCACTACCAGAAAAGGTTAACTAATAATGGTTAACAAAAAATGCTATTTTAGCTCCTGGTCAGTGGGTTGATGGAATCTTGCAGCAGAGCAATTTGCTCTGGGATCCTGCAAAAATTAAAGCTGAGGACTATGTACCCCCAAGAGTTAGCTACCCCAAGAGGGCTGGCTAGGTCCCCAAGCCCGTGCGCTGCCCTGGATCATACCCTGGAGATATTTGCACCACTCCCCTCACTGTCAGAGACCCCTAATGAGAAGCCAGAAATCAGACAGCTGGCTTCTCCTTTCCCCCTTGCCTCCTTCACATTACACCTCCTTCTAGCCTAAAGAGATTCCAGCCTACAGAGATTCCAGCATGTACAACATCATGTTGGGTTGCAGCCTGTTTCACACAAGTATTCATCCCTACCAGGCTATTTTTAGAAGGTCAGCCCTGAGGAAGTGTCCCGTTCCTCGAGAGGCTTTCCGGGCTCCATCTCCAAGTGGGCGGCTCTTCCTGCCCCATGAACTGAGCAGAAGGGGTGGTGGAGGGGATGTTTCGAAGGGACAAATGTCAGCACATCACTGCCTGTGCTCAAAGGCTGCCTTGTGCTATTTTGAGACTTAGGGAAAAAAAAAAGGGCTCCCCACATCTTAACTGCTTCACTGCTGGTGGTGATGATAAGGGACTGCCATGGAGCACATCCACTCTTTTAGTCCCTCTCTGCTCACCTTCCCCTGCAGGGTAAGTGGGAAAGCACCTCCCTTGGCTGTCTCTCACAACACCAGCTCTACCTACTGGGCTCTTGCAGGTTTGTTTGCTTTTTTTGCTTATGTTGCTCAGTCCCTCCACTGTATCTGACTCCTACCCACAAATCCTTTGTCCTGCCCTGGCACCTGATACCTGGTGTCCCACTGCAGTGGCTGTCCCCATACTCCTGATCCTGGGTGGACATGCTGAAGCGAGGAGGTGCCCAGGAGGTGTGTGGTTCTCTCCTTACTTCAGCATTTCCAGCATGGGTGATAGAAAGTGCTTCCCTTGCACTCAAGGGGGAAAATAAGGCATAGTCCCACTCACCCAAAGGTAAATCCGAAATAGATTAAGAAACTCATGCCCTAAAGATGTGTCTTTGTCTATCTCAGCTGCAAAGGCAAAGGGCAAGGCAGGCAGGATGTAGGAGCCTCAGGCAGGGCTGCTGCCCACTTGCAGAAGGTATATCTTTGTCAGTGAGCTGAAAAACAGCCTGGGACCCCACCCTGTCCCTGGGGCGTGGCTGTCTGTGCCACCAGGCTCTGAGTCCCTCGTAGTACGTGGGGGCCATGACCACCCTCCTACAGGTCTCACGATCAAAAGCCACTCCCACTGTGAGTGCAGGACAAGAGGGATAAAACAGTATAAAATACAAGTCACCCTGTGCCCCATGGCTTCCATGCCACAACATGTCCCCAGGCCTGTCTCCTATGCCCAGGGAGATGTAGCCAGCAAGGCCACGTGGAGGGGGTGTGAGACATAAGTGAATATTTTCCCTGCCTGGCCAGATGCAGCACAGCAGGAATTGCACCAGGCCCAGGCAAGGGCTGACCTTTCCCACTGCATCCAAATCACTTGGTGGGAACCACTACCAGCTCGGGCAGCACAGCCAAGAGTGCTGCTCCCTCCCACGGCAGCGTGGAGGTCTGGCAGCTGCAGGGACAGGGACGACATGGACAGGATTCCTCCCGCCGCAATAAAAGTTTCAACCATGGTAAAAACTTCTTCTTCCTAATTTTTAAATTAGACATTCTGGGTCCAGAAAAGGTCAGGCAAGCTGAAAAAAGCAGGTTGATTTGGACTTAGAAATTTTGTCTTTAAAAAACAAAGCCAAACAAAACCGAAAAAGAAAAACCAAACCAAAAACAAAACAAAGCTAAGCAAAACAAAACCAAACTAAGCCAAAACCAAAACAAACAAAAGAAACTCAATATGAAGTAGCATTTGGCAAACTGACATTTTCATTGCAAGGAGCTCCTTTAAGAGACCAGAAGCTTAAATGATTGTTTTTCCCGTAATGGCCCAACCTCCTGTGTGCTGAAGAATTGAGCACCCAGCAAGCGATGGCCTTTCTGGGTGGACAGGTGTGGGTCTCTGTGTTGCTGGTGTGCCGTGTGCCTGGGTAGCAAGGCTGGATGAGCTGCTCCAGCACTCTCAGGACCAGCAGTGGCAGAGGCAGCCTGAGCCTCCCAGAGCAGCAGGGATAAAGCCACTTGGCTGTGCTGCCATGTGCCTGGTGAGCAGATCAGTCCCCAGACTTGTGCATTCCTGTACACAGCTTCAGACAACAAAGATGCTCTATCTGCATTTTTTTTGGAGGGCTGCCTGACATGTTTTCACTCTGGCTGACTGGTCTGCCTTGTTTGACAGGACACAGTTGCTCTGTTTTATCCTTCTTGCCCAGGAACATTGAGAAATCCCTGTGGTGCTGTTATGTGTTTGGGTGAAATGCTGAGTATAGGTACATCCATGCACTCCTGTTGAAGTTAACAGATCTGATGGCAAAACCTATCCCTCAACACCAATTTGAGATGAAAGGTAAAGTTCCTGGTCGTTGTGAAGGTCAGTGAACATCATGTAAGGGCAGGATTTGTTCTTGATACAATTATGTTGGAGTGTCATGATGAAAATAAAACCAGGGGATGTATTCAAATGGCCTTTTGTGCTTACCTGGCCTCTAAGTACAACAGGGAAGTTCAAATCTAGAGGCCTAAAATTCTTTTTTAAAACATTAAATTAGTTTCTGAAGAGGTCCTGGAGTACCAGCTGCTGAGAAATATTTATTAGAAATTACTGTAGTATTGTTTAAAGATCTGATATGGAAAGCTCCTTCTTGTAGATGTGGCCTATAAGATTAGTTCCATAAGCTGATTTCATGGACAAGTGAGCCCACATAACAGTCAGGTTAATATATAATTCCTTGGCCAGTGAAATTCAGTGAAAGACATCTAACTTTTTCAAGGAAAAAACATATGTGGGGACTCAGTAATTTTGCTGCATCTCTTCAAATTTATTTGAGAAGGAAGCTGATGAGTTTTCCCAAAGTGCAGTTTTTAAAAAGAGATGTCAGAATGTGCATGCCAGACTATTTGATTCCTCTAATTTAGCAATATCCTTAAGGAAAATACTGAAGAATATCTAAGAATACATGCACTGGGCAATATAACCCTTTGAGAATCTACACAACAGTTTTGCCAATGAATGTTTATTCCTTTTTCCAGTTCCTTCTTCTCTTAAGGATTGTGCTTTTTTTCCATGTTATTTGTCCTTCAACAAGAGTTGTAGCTAGCATAATGTTATTCATAGTACCCTTATGAATAACCTACCTCTATAACAAATTTAAATAGGTGTAAAGAAACCCATTGTACTCTCACTGATTTCCTTAGTGGGAACATGTTGACCTTGGTCTGTTGGATAACCAGGCTCACAGTACACCTACAGCAGAGGTAGGAACCCCATGTGTGTCTCCAAAAGGTGGATCAAAGCTGCAGGGCAATGTGGTATCCCCATTCCCATGTGAGCTGCAAGTTAACTGCATTAGTACAGCTAAAATCAGGATTTCATGCATAACACTCCCTGAAAGCCAACTTTTCCCTTCATTTAATTAACAAATCCACTAACCAAAGAGTTTGCCCACAGTTACATGGCATCTTTACATTATTATAGCCACACTGGTCTTGATTAATTGCGTGGATCTTACTAGAGAAAAGCCATCACATGATGATCTTATTCATTAACTGTCTCTCCAATGCCAAAGACTTAATCTAGTGTGTTTCACCATATAAACTGCTAGCTTCTGACATACAAATACCAATAGACCATCTGTTTATACTGGGGAGTTTAAAACCTTCTCACAGAAAATATCTGTAGTGCTTTAGAAGGTTACAAAGAGAAGCTTTCAACAGATAAGATAGTGCTGTTAAAAGAAGTAAATCATTTTAAAAATGGAATTTAAAAAACCCTTCGTGAAGAACATTCCATTAGCTTCTCAACATTGAATATAGTCTTTTTATAAGTGACTCAAGTGCACAAAGCATCACAAAACCTCAGCAATATTCTTTTGTTATATCTGTCTTTTTAACCCTCAGTAGTGGCCTATTCTGGCTTCCCCTTTTGGTTTTCTTAAAAAAAAAATTAGAATTGAGTCTTTTTTATACACTTTACTGTGCCTCCAAAGCTTCCTGCTATTAGATCAGTTTTAGCTTTCAGCAAGTGAGAGAGTGCAATAAAGAAAAATTTCCCAATGGCCACCAACACTGCAGCGCAGTGTAGCTGTGCACTTGGATGACAGATTAGCTCCAGAAATGCTACTTTTTATTAAATTATCTAAGCTTTCATCAGAGAATGCTTTCACCAGGCTTTTACAGCCTTTGATAAAGGGCAAGATTTTCGATAAGGAGCCCTAAGCCCGGCTCCCATGCCTACGTTGATCTAAATGATGATGTCTGGCTCCCAGATTTTAACTTTTAGAATAGTGCCACCCTGGCAATACGATGTAGTCCAGGCAGAAATAAGAACAGAAGTCTAGAAAATATATAGAGAAGACTGAAGGTTCTTCAGCCCGAAGAAGAGGAGATTTGAGTGGGAATAGGAAAGAGTGTCTTTGAACAGATAGATCATTGCTGCCAGGAGAAAAGACTGGGTATTTTCCATAATGATCTTTACAGGCCAAGAAATCATGTCTTCAGGTTAGATGTCAGGTGGAATTTTTTAACAGGGAGGATAATATGAGGGTGGACTGTCTGAGGAGGATATGGGGTCTGAAGGTCCTCAGGACCTGCTTAGGCAGCTGTCAGAAATGATACTGGTGTGGTTATCTGTCTTCAGCCAGTGGAAGAGACTAAATATGTTTGTGGGTCCTCACAGAAAGGCAGCAAAAACATTGAAAACAAGTGAAAAGTTTTCATGTTGAGGAAGAAAAGGAGAAAAAAAAAGAAATTGTTTTGTGTGGCTTAAGTCAATGAATACTTAACAATTCATATGAAGAGCAATGCATCCCAGCCCACTTCCCATCCTGTGAGGCAACTATTCAAATTTCACTCTGCTCCTACACCATAAAAAAACGGCAGGAGGCTTGAGAGAGATAGGTTTGTCCCAGCTGTCATGTCTGCTCCTTCAGATGTTTTTCTGGGGAGTGAAGTTAAAGAAATCCTCTATTTCAGCTCCCTTTCCTGAAGAAAAAGATTTTGATCCTGTGCTTGCACTTCTGTGTTAAAGTTACCACATCAGGCTGGCTAATCACAGGAATGATCAGAAGCTCTCAGAGATATCCAAATCCAGCCCGAAGCATGCCTAACTTGATGTCTTTGTTCACTTCACAAAACTAAACAGGAGTACCTTGTGAGAGGATTAGGTATCTGCAATTCAATCCAAATGATTGCTTTATTATGGAAAACCATCCCTCTCCATACCACCCAGAAGGACAGCCACCACAGGATGACGGGCTCCTGTTCCACCCCAGTTGAAGCTGCAGGCTTTAGAGGCAGAGTTAAAAGAAGATGTACAGCTGCTACAGGAGAAGGGCTTAACAGCGTGTGAACGCCATGTGCTTGTAAAGGTATTTAAAGGATTAGGGGAGAATTGGATGTTTGTCTGTCTTTGTTGCTCAGCACAGCTTCAAAGCTGGAAGACGACAGATATTAAAGAATATATTTCCCGTCTTTAAATACCGGAAGGAGACTCCTAAAACAATAGCAGGGAAATGCAGGCATGACCTAACAGATTTATACACAAAGATGCTGGACGATTCTTATCAGATGGGTGAAGAGCATGCTATTCTGCAGTATAAAACAGTGACATAAAGTTCACAATTTCAAATACTGGTGAGCAATCCCTAACACGGACAAAAGAGCTGGCTCAGGATTCCTCTCTGGGAAACAGAAGGCAAGTACCCTGACTGGTGGTTTCAATTCACCCCTCCATACTGGGCTGTGGGTTAACTGGGAGGTGCTTCCCATGGCCTCTCCTCAAAGTAGTTCTCTTGGGCTGCCAGGGGTGGTCACCAGTTCATCTGCTCTTGTTAATCTGCCTTGCACCAAGAATCAGAGCTCTTAAGTTCCCTAAACAGGGAACTTTCTCTAAAACCTTTTAGGAAAAAGCAAGTCTTAGACAGAAGCACTCTTGGAGGGATTCTCAGGTCAGCAGGTGCTTTCTGGGGGAAAGCTTCAGTTAAGGATTCAAGTAAGTTCAGTGCCTTAGCTGGCAAGGGGAGGAATAGAGAGTCTTTCTCAGAGAGGTGATGACATTAAATCAGATTTTTACTGAACTGAGAAACTTGCAGCTCCACAAATAGGGCTAAAGGGATCTTAAGATACCTTGGCATGCTCCTGATACTGAGCTATTCTGCATAGCTTAAGACAGCTTTGGGGACATGGGCTAAGCTGTGGCTCCCAGCCTGCAATGACTGCCCTCAGGCACCAGAGCTCTGCCCAGGGCAGCCACTCTGCTTCATGCTGTGGCTGCACTCTGGCTTCAGGCCCTTCTGTCTCCAGCATCATCCTCTCAAAATACCAGGTCCAATGCTTCTGAAATCATTTTTAGAAGGCAGACCAATGGCTGTTTTCTGCATGAGAGAACATTTCTTCCAACTGCATCTGGGAGTTTTATGGATTATTCTTCTTCACTACTCATTTAATTCATTATAGAAAGGGCAGAGCAAAGGTAAAAACCTCACTATTATATATTTCTCCTCTCTCGTTCCTGCCTATTTCTTGATGTCATCACTGAAACAGTTAATTGGGACTAGTAGCAATTTATATCATCCTCAGAGAATAAAGGAAAATTCTTTGTAACAGCGAATCTCATTCTGAGCAGACACAGCCCTGACTTCCTAGGCTGCCCATCACCTTAAACAGCTGCATTTTTTGTGACTTCACAGGCCCCACAGTGAAGGAAATAACTTTATTCATCTTTACTGCCATCATAGTATAAATTTGAAATGTATTCGGGTTTGTGTTAGGTTTAATGAGAGTGGGAATGTGCTCCCCAGAACATTATACGAGTATTTTTACAATTTTTCTGCACTGAGATAACTGGTTATTGAGCAACATGTTCATACAGCCAAAGGCTTTATATCTTGTCCATGAAGAATGCTGGAGCAGAACAAGGGCATTTCTCTCCTTTCCTTCTTTTGCTTTTTAAAAGTGAATTAATATCTCTTACTGGGGACACTGCTCCATCCTACATTAGGGTTACTTAACCCTTGCCTTTACAATAGACCTTTGTGATCCTTTTCTGTGAGGGATCAGACCTCCATTTTTTTGGAAGCACGTATTCATGGTATGCACAGGGAATGTCCTTGGGGTAAAAAAGTATCTTTGATTTGGAAATTCCTCTCTGCTTTGGTTGAGACATTGAATGTTGAACCTCTGTTATTTCACTTCTCAGTTACTTTAGGTTGGAAAGCACGTTGGCAACACTCCAGAATGACTGAAGCATTGAGGGAGCTATTGATGTTGTGAGAGGCTACCTGGAGCAGAGGCTAGACAGAGTTAAAGGAATAAAGTAGGTATTTGTTAAAAGACCTTAAAGGATACAAAGGATACACCTTGGGCAGTACGAGAGCCCGGCCGAGGCTCTACCCAAGATGGACCCAAGATGGACACCAGATCACATCTTTTCACACTTTTATAACTTTTGGTCCATTTACATATTGAGGTTAATTGTCCAATTACAGCTTCAGGTCATGAAGTCCCATCCTCTCAGTTTACCTCCCCCAAGTTGATGTTGTTTATACTTCTCGGGCCTGAAGCTGCAACAGTGTCCTTGGTACTCAGGCTGGAAAAGGATTGTTTTGTCTAACTTAACAGTGAAGAGAACTTGCTAACACTTTATATGAAGTTCAGAGTTGTATACTAAGGCAACACAGAATCTGAAAAATATGAAAGCTAAACTTAAGGCATCACTATGTGGCACATGCTAATGGTTCAAGTCAGGGCTCATTCTGAATTCCTGCTGACTTCAGCCAATACCACAAAGCACCTCTGCTCTCTGCAGTTGCTTTTGTAGCAGAGTTGGCCAAAGCAAACATGTCCCAGCCAAAGCAGTAGCTTCCAAATTGTCTCTGCTCCCCAGCCACCTGAGCTTGTCTGTCAGCACGCTGAGGATGGGCTGAACCTGTTGGCAGAGCAGCAGCAGATATTGCACAGAGACTCAGCTGAGCTGCCAGAGCAGTTGCAGCTGGGAGATGGAGGGGGACTGTGCTTCATGTCACCATCTTGTCACACCACCCTGAGGCCCCTATGATGGACTGAGGGATGCCATCCCTGAGCAGGGGAAAAAAAAGAAGAGTTGCCTTAGGTTTCTTTGCTCTCCCTCTACAGCAGTATCAATATATCCAGCATTAAAACTCATTTCTCATCCTTCTCCTTCTTTATCAGGGTCAAAAATTCCCCAGCTAAGTAATGAGGGCTAGCATCTTGTTGTGGTGTGTTTTCATTGTGTTTTCAATTACAGCTCAGTTTTAATGGTCTGCTTTATATCCCCCCCAATTTTGTATTGTTACAGTATATTTTATCCATAATGGATTGTTCCTTTCCCCCTGTATTGTTGGTTTTTCCCTGGTTGTCTGTCTTCCCTAGACCTGGCCTTCCCTCCTCCTACAGACTTGTCAATCCTCCCCACTCCCTGCCCCCAGTTCTAGAGATTTCTATGTTCCTCGACACCCTGTTGGTCCTCTTTAGTTGTTCCCTTCCCTTGAGTTCTTTCAGTTTAGTTCCTGAACCTTTGCTGCATGCAGCACTGAGATGGGATGTCTGAGTGGGATCCTTTAGGTTGTACTGGGAAATTTGAGAACCAGGCATTTCCTAACTTTTGGTACATGTGGCATTGCATCCTAAATATTTCTTTCATGCATTACTTTGATGAATACAACACAGATTTATGTATTCATCAATCAAACGTGGCAGAATGGATAAAAGCTGTCTGCTCCCTTCATGATCTAAAGACAGCTTCAAGAGGAGGGCAGTGCTTTTCATGCCTAGGAGAACAGTAACAGCAACTAGTGCTTTCAGCTTCTGTCAAAATTAGAGTCTGAGACCACTTGTAGGACGCTGCAGGCTCCTGCAGTTGTGCACTTCCATGACTAGCCACTCACTACCACCTTCTTGGGAGAAGTATCCACTCCCCTTTCCAGCTGTCTGGTGCTCCTAGAAGTATTGTCCAGCACCTTACTGGGTGTGTAATGGTCCTGGAGTCAAAGAGAAACAACTCCCTGGGTAGGTCCACATTGCTAAAATAAAAAGTGGTCAGGGGAGGCTGGTCATGGAGCCAGGTGGAGCAAACTGGTTTCTGCTCACAACAGAACCAGTTCCTTCTGGAGCAGTCTGGCCTCATCTCTGCAATATTTAGCCTGGTTCTCCTCTGGCCCCATTAAGGCCCTGTGGTCTGCCTTTTTCAAATTTTAGTTCCATTGGGAATGGCAATAAGCTTCTTCTCTCATTGTATTGATGGGCTTAATGTGTCTTCAGTAGCTTCCTGAACATTTTCTACAGCTCACACACTACAGACAGGTACCTTACACAGTGCAGACAATCAAACACTCTCAAATACTTCATTTTTATTGCACTCAACTGTTAAACTCCCCAGCTCTTTCATCACTAGAGCATAACATCTTGTTGCTTTTAAAAGAAAGTATGAGCCTTCCACATGGAAATTTGAGCCATCAAGGTAAATAAAAGAGAAACCAAAAGGAATTAATTTCTACTGTGTTTTATATTCTGGAAGTGTCCTTCTCATTATTAATATCATCTGCAGATCAGACCATCAGTATTTTATTGTGTTTCATTAAAACACTGCCACAAATGTGCATCTTTCTTAACAGAAAAAGAAGTACAAAAATGATAAAATCAAGTATTCTTAACTATTTCCCCTAATTGTAGCTATTAAACCATAGCAGCTGCAGATTAAAATCTCACTTTGAGAAGTCTCTGTGCACATAGGTAATATAGACAGTACTATCTCAGACAATGTAGACCGAAAATTACTTAATTTAAAATGAATGTTGGCTTGGAAATTGGTGTACAAATCAGGACTGTAAAACACAGGTTTGAGATCCAAGAGGTACAGAGACTTTTCTCCTCCATATGAACACCTTTCCCCATCTCAGAGACTACAAGTGCTGGGACTTCAGGCACTCTCCTAATGTCTGACAGTATCAAACCAGTTCCTGCCCCCTTATCTTTCCTTCCTGCCTGATCACCCTACAACTTCTGGAAATACATTTTTTTCCATCAATAGTGGTTTACCAAGCACCAGAAATTTCAAATTTAACTCCTGTGAGTAACTCTTTCTTACTTCATGTTTGCCAAATTGGAGACCATTACACAGATGCCAAGGAGCTGTTGGAATGCAACAGCCCAAACCTGTAGACAGCCAGACAGCTGCTGTGATGTGTTTAGTCCTGCAGGAGAAAAGATGCTTTATTTGAATTGACACAAAAAAATTGATCTGTGTGTTCTGCAGCAAGTAGTGGAAGTGCTGCCACTAGAGCCTGAGGCCTGCAGCTCTCCAGGTGCCCACAGCCCTCAGGCTCCCTGTCTGCTCAGCACTACGGTCCGTGCTGGACTGTGCCAGTACCATCACGCAGCTGTAAGCAAACACAGGCTACAGAGCACTGCAATCATGCACAGCCCATCGAGAATTAAAAGCATCAGGCAATTAAAAGCCAGGTGAACTGCCTGACTCCAGCGGACTGCGCACACTGAGCACACACTGGGATGGAACCTGATGTACTCATTAGCCTGTGGCATATTTAATGCCTGACTGTTCTGTGGGCAGCCATGAGCTGGTGGTGGGAGTGAGGACAAGAAAGCAGTACACAGACAGAGCAGCAGGAAGAACAAAACAGTGTGCCCATCAAAAGTGCTTCATAAACAGGTAACAAGCTATAGTGTACAGGATTAGGTCCAGGTTGAGTCCAGAGCCTCATGTCTGTAGCACCTTGCATCAATACATGCATGACTGCATAAAAAATAAAAAACAAGTGACCAAAAAAAGAAGTGTTAAGGGGTCATTGATCATTAGCTTTTGCTTCTGTCAAACAAAGAGGGAGTGCAAGGCAAAAGCACTGTCAGGGTGCCATCACAGGCAGTAAAGAACCACACTGCAGGTGAGCTGAGGTGAACCACGCTGATCAGGTTAACCAGAAGTAGAGTAACCTTGGAGGCACAGTGATAATTTAAGTGTAGCAGTAGGTCCTAAGTCCCTCTCTTTGTTTTGACTGGTTTCCAACTTCAACAGCACAGGCATTATGCATCAGCAGGACCAAATCTGTGCACGTACCCTATGACCATCTTGTAACAGATGTTCTTGCAACCACAAGCAGCTCTAGTTCCAAATCACAGCCACAGCGAGTTGCTCTTCATCAGCCTCTCTGCCTGTGCCAAAGCTCTTGCTGTTTCTGACCTCATACTTTATCAGCTGATGGGGCTTGACAAAAGGAACACATGCCACCTCCAGTGTGATTTGATGATCATACATCACAGTGGGATCTCACCAGTGACAATCCGCCCTTCCCAAGGCACTGAGAATCTTTTATCAGCTGCCCACTGCCCTTAAGCTGTAGATCAAGAAGACAAGAAAATATAATAAATCTCAGAACCATTTTAGTGAATCAAAGGAGAGACAAAGGTGTCTCTGGCTGTGTGGTTTTCAGAACAATTATGGGACTGAGTCATGCTGCAAATTTTTTGGACTCATTGATGGAGACTAGACTAGAGAAGGCACAGTGTGTGAAGCTGTCTTTGCCATGAACCATTTAACTGTCTAAGCTGTCTAAGAGGGCACGGGAATATATGAGTATAGTGGCAAAAATATGGGAGATCCACAGAGCTGCAGCAAAGAGAGCTAGTTTTAGGATGGATAAGATTTTAATGTTGGGATTGGAGCAAAAGGGACAAGATGATCATTTTCAGAAGGGATTAGGGCTCTTACTCCCTAATTATGTATAGGCCTTTCAACCATGGGAGGAGGGGCAGAAAGGGGAATATCTGATGAGCTGTACCATGTAAGGACAGGTTATGACAAAGACTGCAGCAGGGGAGCAAGCTTTCTCAGAGTGGATCATTTGAGTACACAATCCTACTTCATGGTGTACCCTTTGACCACTGTAGAAGCATGATTCCTCCTCTGCTCCAGGGACAGTTAGTGAAGCAGTCACAGACCATGGCCAAACATCCTGCAAAAGGTAGTGCCAGGATGTCTGGGATGTGTGACTGTCCCTAGCTTTGGTGAGCCCCATGCTCATAGTGTGAGACACAACAGACCTGTGTTTGGCTGTGCAGCAGCAAAGCTGAGGAACTAATCCAAGAATGAGAACATCTGGATTCATAACATCTGGCACATTGATATAGCAGATGTATGGACCACACATACACACAGAGCTGGAAAACCCTTAATTCAACAAACACATAGTTTAAATATAATGGATACAAATAGTATCTCACTTTCACCCAGGACTGAAGCAAAAGTCTTACTTCCCCTCACTGAAGCATGTTTACATGATACATAAAATTATCCTCTTTGTGCTGTGTTCACCACAGCTTTGACAGCCTCTAAACACCTAAGAAAGCCTGGGGCTATGTATTTTTCACTTTGTATATGCTACAGCCACATATAATGTCAGTAAATATAGGAGGATGTCTGCTTGGAAATAATCTTTTACACCTTTGATTCAAGGAAGTTCCTTGTCATTCTCTCAGATATCACTCAGCTGTGTCAGCCACACGGCATTAAAGATGAACACAGATAATTTTATTACTTATCCGTGATGTTAGTTTTATTTTACTGTTTCCTGTGTTGAAATCACAAAATGACAGAACATTCCCTCATTAAAAAAAACCCAAACAAACCCAAATGATGATACTTGTAAGATAATGGTAGAGGATGTGGCAAGCAAAAGTAGGTTAACTGGCTGAACTGCACTTATTTTGCATCAGTTATACAACAGTCTTGTGAATTGTCCTTAATTGGTTTTGGTTATGTCAGGCCTTTATTTAATTCTCCATCACTTTTAAGAGCCCTGAGGTAACGAACTTCACAGAGAGAATATTCTGACTGACTTTGAAAATGTGGTATTGTTGAGCAGAAAGACTCACTGAGCAGACTGCTAGTTTCATTCAGCAGCAGGAGAGATGCAGGAGGTGATTAGCTTTGTTCTCATTTACAAAGCACCAGTGGGAATTTCTAAAGGGTTTCACAGGCCCTGGGGATAAGGCCAAGAACAAAACAGGGCAGTGAAAAGCAAATAGAGCACTTCATCAATAAACTACTTAGAGATGCCACATCAATAGCAAATTAGGAAGAAAGGAAGGCACTCTAATACTTTCACATAGCAATGGAGGTTTATATATTGTTTTTATTCCTACTTGACTTTTTTTAAACAACTGCATCTCTATCAAACTAAGCTTAGCAGAGGGAATAGAGGTAATACCAACTCACCACAAGGCTATCTGATAAGATTTGAAAGGGAGACATGCACTGCTTTGCGCTAGTTCACAGCGCTGACCTCTCCCAAGGGTTACTACCGCCAGGAACTCCATCCCCGGAAAGGCTGGGAAGGGAGCGCACCAGTGGGAAAAGGCTACCAGGAACTGCCTGACTACTTAGCAAAGATGCTGAAGTGCTGCTGCCACAGCACCCCCTGCCCACACGTCCCCACAGAGGACACCATCTGCTCCCCGGACACAGGTGTGGATGGAAAGCTAAACAGAAGAGGCAGAGAGACACTATGCCATTCACACCTCGTTTTTTAATAATAAACAATGCTTCTAAAACGTTCATTGCCCCTAACCAGAGGGAAGAAAAAAAGACGAACATTTAAAATAATTTTATAGCTGGAACAAAATCAGCACAGGTCCGTGGATCTTTTAATTGTAATGATGCCGAGGCATTTTGTTTGGATATTGATGCTGCAATAAACCACTAGCAATTAGCTTATTTTTTCAAACAAGGATCTCACTTTTAGCCATAAAACAGTTTTCATTTTAGAAAAGCCTCCACAAACTCAGTTTTCTAGGCTGAAACCTTCCCTTCATTGGTCAATTTGCTAACTTTTTGCTCAGAAGATCAAATGAAAAACATGAAAATAAACCCTGCTTCAACAAAGCTGCATTTTCAAGTTTAAACCATCTTCAAAACCGTCCCACATCAACCTTGCTCAATAGCAGCTGATAGAGACTAAAGGAAAGAGTAACAGAAGCAGTTTTACAGTTGGATCATGCAGTCTCAAGTCAGGATGCTGCAAACCTGCTTCAGCATCCTGCATGACTTCTGATGACAAGAACAAAATGGGAAACAACAGAGAGAAACATATCAACTAATTTACTCCTTGGAGTATGAAGTATGTTGATGTTTTGGTAACCATTCTACAGCCACAGAGTATACAAATGTTTAGAAGATACAAGGTTTATCCTGCTTTGAGGTAGTATTTAAAACAGGATGGTCCATCTGGATGGATGCTCCTGATATCAGATGCTCTTTACCAACAAGCAGGCCTTTTTGGAAAGCCACCAGCCTCCTAACACATCCCCAGCGGTTCATTCTTTTTACCTCATGAAATTCTTGCCAAAACAGCTAAACATTTGAAAGACATCTGCATCCTTGATATGGGAGGCTTAAGATGCCTCAGTCTTTGTGAGCAACGCCAAGACTGAGTACCTCAATCTTTGTGAGCAATGCCAAGAGCTTTTCTCCTGCTCTTCAATTGTTTCAAGGAACTGGACGTACCACAGCTCTTCCTGCAGAACACTTGATACCGAACTGTGCCTGCAAAGCCCTCCGGACACAGATCGCCATGGATGCATTCGAGCTTCCCGTCGGGTAACTTCACAGAGGGTCGGTGCCAGCGCCCTGCAGCCTTGACTCGTGTGATTGTCACCTGGCACCTTCCACAGCCCCTGCTCCACCCAGCTGAGGGATAGACTTGAGGATTCTCGAGCAGATAGGGGCAATTACAAATGTGAGGAGCACAACTGTTTTAACTGTGGGTACACAACCCAACTGGAAAGCCTAACGTAGGTGAGCTGATTTCAAGAGGGATGCTCGAGAGAGACCATTTCTTTGCTCTTCGGAACGACCACCGTGCTCCAGGGATGACACCCGAAAGCTGCCACCTTCCCTTGGTTCTCAGGAGGACAAAAAGGGAGACCTACAGCCCACTCCGCGCCCTCACGGTCCAGCCCCCGCGCCCACCTGAGGGGCGGCCCGGAGGGCGGCATCGGCGCTGCCCCGCGCCCCGCT
>JANPWX010000449.1:940209-1025446 GCA_024734555.1 Trochalopteron elliotii | reverse complement strand
GCCCGCCGCAGAGCCATCGCCCCCGCCCGCGGGGCTCGGCCGCCCGGGACCACCGCGGGGCGTGGGGGCAGAGGGAGGGAGCGGGGAGGGGCCGCCAGGGAAAAGGAAACCGAAGGGATGAAGCTGGTGCGGCTTTGCTCTCTCCGTGGGGAGCGTTTCCCCGGGGTCGGGTGTCTCCTGCTGGGGTGTCCCTGCGCTGGGGGTGGCTGTGGGGTGACGGAGCAGGAAGGGAGGCGTGGGCTCTGCTCGGCTGCGGCACTACCGCTCTCTCTTTCAGACCTTTAAGCAGAGCAGGAGATGCTACCTCCATGAGGCTCTCGGTACATCCCTGCACAGGCAAAGCAGTGCCCCTGCCCTTGGTACCTGCGGTGGAGGCATTTGGGAGATGGGCAGCACAGGTAAGCGTTGCTGGAAGGGCAGGTGTGCCCCCGCTTGGGAGCTGCCTTTCCGCACGCTGCCGTGCCCAGGCCAGGCCTTGTCCTCTTCAGGAGCAAATGTCTGTGGCCTGTTGAGCGTCTGTGGTTTTGCCATCATGTTTTTTTCTGAGAGCATGACTTTGCGGTCTGAATGGCTTGTAATGCCATATGGGTAATGTTCAAGGTCCTTAAGCCACAGTAGCTGAAAGGAGACTTTTGTGTTCTTCCCACCATCCATGAGCTACCAGTGAAATTTGAATTTTGTGATTGAAAGCACATCCTGCTTGGGCCTTGTGTTTGATGGAGAAGGTTGCAGTAGGGTAGCAAGGGCGGGCACTGAGAGACTGATAGGGCTGGTGGTGTGTGAAGCCCTGGTGTTGTGGTAGAGCCCAGGGACAGGATATCCTGATGGCTGCTGAAGGTTGTTGTGTCCCGTTCTGGCTGTCCTTGCCATGCCCAGTTTGTAGGATCACAGGATAACTCAGGCTGAAGAGATCTCAGCATCCCTGAGTCCAGCCTCCTGCTCGTACCAGAGACAGCTTTAAGCTCATATCAGGCTACTTCTGACTTTTACCCAGTTTGGTCTTGAAAACCTGCAAAGATGAAGTGCACACAGCCTCTCTGGACAGCCCATCGGCATCTCCTGTGTATCTTCTACTGGCACTGGGAGCACTGGGGCTGCTTTTTTGGCCCCCAAAGCAGTCTCTCCACACAGGCAGGGTGCTCCAGCCCCACTATCCCAGTGATGCTTCCCTGTACTCCCTCTAGCTCCCTAGTGACTTCCTTGCACTGTGGGGCTAATACCTGGATGTAGTATTCCAGAAATGCTCTACTGAAAGCTAAGTAGAGGGGGATCCTTCCCTGGATCTCCTGGCTCTGCCTCTGTTCTTAGAGCCTGAGATGCCAGTGGCCACTTTGCTGCCAGCATCTCAAAACTCCCATGCTTGGCTATTACCCAACTGCTCCTCAGACAAGGCAGTGCCCAGTTTGCATTCGGATTTCTTCATTCTTGAGTCCTTCATGACTCCTGACCCTCATTTCACCCTTCTTCATCAAATTCTTCTGTTCCTTGCTCTCTGCACTGGTTTCCTTGTGCAATTCTACCAGTGCCCTGCCAGATGCCTGCAGGCTTCTTTCCCCCTTACCCAACTGACCCAATATATTCTTCTTTTTATCTCTGCATCAGCTCAGGCAACTTGGACCCATCTGGAGGTCATTCACTGTAAGAGGCCTATGGACACTAAAGAGAGCTTAACTCAGAAGAGCCAGTGGCTACAAGGAAGCTCCTGTTGGGCGTCTCGGCAGCATGCCCTGCACAAATGGAACCGTGGGGAAATTGAGATGATAACTCTGTTTCTGTTGAGCATGCACAAAGCTGTGTCCTCCAAGCCCTGGAAAGGCCCAGACTCTAAGAGATTTCTTGGGATGTAAAAAAAGCCTATTCAAAAGCTCTCAGAATCTCAAGTCTCTGCTTGAACATCTAGAACCCATAGAAGAAAGCTAGCCAGTTGTGGGGGTTTAATATGCTCCAAACAAAATATAGGTATTTGAAATAGATTTATGTTTTTCGTCTGTAATTATTAATAAAAATACCCTCATCTTAAGTTGGTGTATGCTGTGAAACTTTTTAGTTGCAGTGCTTCAAGGTTAGGGCAAAACTACAAGAAAATGAAACTAGGGTCTTTGAGAGATGCCCGGTGACCTTCAGAATGTTTATTACCAGCTTCCATTGCCAATCTAGTGATGCATATGCACAAATAAATAATTGTCTAGGAATTGGACAGTAGATTGATTATCATCAGTTTTTTTTCATTAAAGTTGTATTGCAATTTGATTTTATACATCAGAATAATTCTCTGAAGCTAATTGGACTATTTGTATGCATTGAAATATACTTATTTTAATCTCTGTGGTTGTGATCTAACAGCCAGACCAGCTTCAAATTGTAACTTATGACACATTTTCACCAAATGTTTTTGTTTAAAAGGAAGAAGTTAGCTTTGGGGATGATGTGAGGAACACAATGAATCATGAGGATGTTGTCATCAGTTTTGATAATCCATTTTATTTTAAAAGGAACAAGAACCAAAAAATGACTCAAAGGTCACTCATCCCAGAATCACCATTACCTAGCCATGTGACGCCTTACTGAGTTGTAGTTACTGAATTGTTTTGTGCAAGATTAGAAGACTTGAAAAAGTGCTAATACGAAATACATACAGCAGTGCATTTTTTGGATTCTCTCAGCTCCTGGTTGGAAGTGTTATTATTTCTAGCTCCTAAGATCTAGCTCCTCAAGTAGACATGCTTGATAGAGTTTACTTATACATAAGGCTGCTCACGTTTGATTAAGTGTCTTGAAGAACATTATAGGTTTGTCTTTTGATAAAGCACTTCAGATATGGCAATAAGGGCATTTTGACAGTGAAAGCTGCTTTGATATTTTAGTAAACCGTAGTAATCGTAGAGAAGGATTTTTGGAGAGAGTGTAAGAATAGACCCATTTCCACCTAAGTAACAGCCTTTCAAAAGCCACATTCCTTCCAAGGCAGTGCAATACCTGTGGTCCTTGAGGAAGATGTGGGAATAATTAAATGTTACCTACTTTCTGTCCCAACTAGAAAAACATTTGAAAAACTCCTAATGAGACTTACAGTGTAGCTGTTTGTAGAGCTCTCTGTGAAAATACCGAGTTAGTTTCAGATGAGCAGGTCACAGCTAATTGACTCAGCTGCCCTCATGGTTGTGCTGAAACAGCTGTTCTGCTTTTCAAGTCTCAGCCGTCTCACCCAGTGCTGGCTTTGTGTGGCACAGCGCTGGGTTCTGCCGCTCTCTGTGGTTTCCAAAGGTCAGGACTTAGGATGGATATTCCCCTTCCATCCTGTCATCATGGAAGACACATGACTATGAGCCAGCTGTTCTTAAAGAGCTGTGGTGGTATTTGACTAGCCGCTTGCAAGGAGTGTTTTTGTGTCTGCAGTGTCTGTCCAGGAACAACTCGTGAGACAGAGAAGGAGTGAGGTAAAACACTGATTCAAACATCTGATGAGCTACAGTATTGGTTACGTCCAGAAGAGCAAGCTTTCTCAGTGTTATGGACTGGTTTAATAGCTCTAGAATGGCCTGAGGATCCTAGGTGAGTGAGTGATAAACACAGTTCAGCTGTGCCGGTTATTCAGACCTCTTCCAAGACCATTCTTAAAATTAATTTGTGGGTGGGTTTGTTGTATTGTTGTTTTTGCAGATTTGAGGTTGCATATGGACCCTCTGACCTCTGGAATTCAAAGGAACAGCCAACAAAATTCCACCATAATCTTTTCCTTTTGTGAAAGGAAAGCCAGACAGAGTTGTGTATGACTTTAGCAGAACACATGACTTTAGGGAGAAAAGTGGCGGCAAACTTCATGTATTTACTTTCCATGAGAAGTGATTAGGCATTTTGTTCATGCAGTCTATGTGGTTATGTTCTGTAGTTTCTGAATGAGCATACATCTCTCTGTATTCCTCAGAAAAAGCATATCACAGTTCAGTCTGAGCAATGGTCCAGTAAGATATCTGAGAGGCTTTCTGTTAGGTCTGCTGAAGATAAATTTGTATTGCCTGTGCAGAGGTGTGGAGGTGATTGTACTGTAAAAAAACTGCTATAAGAGATGTCAGTGATGTTTCAACATCAGTATAAAATGAGAGAAAGATAAGGCAGTGGGTAGATGTTTCCCACCAGCATGACTGTAGCAATGCTTGATGTTACTGCTTTCTTGGTTGCTTTTTATCACCTTTGTTCTGGTGTTTATCATCCCCAGAGGTCTGCAGACGTGATGGATCCTATGCACTGCACTTTTACTGAAGCATATGAGAGCAATCATGCTCCTTGTCTTTATGTTTGCAGGGATAACTCTGAAAACATAAACTCGGTGTAAATCAGTGCAGCAAGGTCTGTTGAACCAGTAACTCCATGAGGTATGAGCTCCCCCCTTGTCTCAAATAAGGCCCTGTCAATACCTGGTCTGATTTAAGGCTGTGTTGAAGGAATTCTTTCCCCGTGGGTGAGAGTGATGCTGGAAGGAGTTGGGTCTGTGAGCTGTTGGCTGAGGAGGGCTTTAGCTGTAGCACCACATTGCTACCAGATGTATGAGCTTTGCTGATTGAGTTGTTTTGTGATGAGTCATTGAAGTTAGAGTTTGAAAGGGAAGATTTTTGCCAGTTGTGGTGTTTGGTGAAATGCGAGTAGCTTTCATTTTCCTCATGAGCTTTGAGAGCATTTCTTGCATTTGATTTCTTGTAAGTGCAAAGCAAGATTTCACAAGAGTTGTTACCATTAAAGACAAGTACGTTGCTGGCTGAGTGTTGATAATGAACTGGTTTTGCACCTCAGGAACTTGACACTGTGCCTACAACTAATTAGCAACTCCATACGGGCTCGTTATCATTGATTTTAATAAATGAGTGATAATTTCTAATACTTATTTGCAACTGAAGTCCATTCTGAGACAGGGGTGTTTTTTCTGGTGTAATGTGTATTGTGAAGATAAACAACAGTTCTGCCTGGATATAGATCTGCAAAATGAGAATCTTTTTAATAGTGTTTGGGGCAGAAAATAATGGAAATAACACTTAGTGAAAAAGACTTTGGAGCTTTTAATTTATAGCAGTGAAGAAAAACCATTGCTTCTAAAGAATTCACAAATTATTTTTACTAGTAATCTTTGCCATGCATGTTTCTGCTCCAGCATTCAGTAGAAACCATTTCTGCTTGTCTCAGAGTGTGAGACCTTCAGTTTAAAAGTTTTCCTCTATCAGGCACATGCACATCTCTTGGTTCCAGTTCTGACCACTCAATAAAATGCTTTTTATTGATGACAAAAGTATTTGGGTTTAGGCATATTTTCCATTTGAGAAAATAAAATACAATTGACACTCACCTGTTCATTGTATTGTAATTAAGGTTGCACTGGTGTTTAAAAGCCTCACGGGAATTTGCAGTATTGTAGTTCTAGCTGCTGTTCAGGTGGTGACACTTTCTGTGTTGAAGAGATGGGGACCAGCTATTTAATTGTGCCTAAGCCAGAACTATGCTATTTTTAATAATGCCTGGTGGGTAATTTTACTAAGCTCTTGGAAGTGCAGTTGAGTACTGGGACTCCTTGCTGAGAGATTGGGCACAGAATGAGAAAGTCTAAGATGAGATGTGGAACTGCAGTGGAGACATGAGGCAAGATCTGACAACTGGCAAGGAGTGCAGCTAGGCTCAGAACACGACTCTCCTGGGTCCCATCAAGCACTGCCTTCTCTGAGGAGAGATGGTAATGCTGTGTTGACTAGCAGTCTGTTTGCTAGACAGCACTGAGTTGTACACGTAGTTCCTTGGCTATGGGCTGTTTACAGCATGGGCACAATTGCAAAAGCTGAATTTTAAGATTGTGGATGACCTGACAATGTCAAATTACACAATTCCTATCTGTTGCATGACTGTACTCCTGATAGGTTAACACCTGTCTCAGATGTATTTTGTTACCTATTTCAGATGTTTTATCATCTCCCTTCCTTTTCTAATTCTTTTACATCTCATGCATACAGGCAAGAGCTGCATTTGGAAAGGTCATAATACCTCTTTAATGGCTTAGCGGATCAATTGTCCACATCTTCTTTTTCATTAATCTTTTCCTGATGACCTGCTTTACTGTTACTGGTTTTTCAGTGCTGAGGGTATCAGCAGTGTAAAAAGAGACCTGCTCCATACACCAAAGGGCTTTTGTTGACTCAGGGGTTGGTCTCAGTGATCCTTGTGTGTCCCTTCCAGTTCAGGATATTCTGTGTTACCAGAAAGCTTAGTCAAGGAAAACAAACAACAGGCCTTCATTAGAAATGAAGGAAGCAGTCCAGAGGTCACCTTGATATATGGGTGTTATGTACAAGTGTAGTTGTAATACAGCACATGAAAAAGTCTTTTTATTTGTCCATGGGAAGCCCATTCCACTCTGAGGGAAGAGCGTGACAGCAAGGGGATGAAGTGCTTGGTTTGTAGAGATGTCTGGGATAACCCAGGGAAGTGAGAATACAGGAGAGACACTGTCACAGTAATTACCCCATTTTCATTTTGAACTGAAATAACATCTGGCTTTTTTATTGCCCCAGTAACTGGGAGGTAATTGAAGAAAAAAATCAGTGAAAGACAACAACAAAAAATCAGTGGAACATTTCAAGTATTTGCTTTTCCCTTTTCTACCATCTGTAGTTACTTTTGCCAGAGAATGTTCTCAGTAATTTTCCAGTGATTGCAAGGTAGCTCTTTCTTTTTTTGTTTCTCTCTTGCTTCTCTGCTACGTGAATTCTTTGCCATTGCTTTCTAAACCCTGATGTATTTGATGAAGAGAAAGTGTTAGAAGTTTTTGAGTCCATAACCCTTTCAAGGTGATTTTCTAGTAATTTTGTTAGCTCCTTACAAGTGCTCCCACTTTACAGATCTACCTTCTGTAGTTTTCTGGCCATGGCTCCAGAATCATTAATGCTGGGTCACCCAATGATTCAAATTTGATCCGGGCCAGGTGTGGGTGTGTGATCATATTTCTGCTGAACTCTTTGGGAAAACAGGAGTTTATGGGTTTTTTTTTCTTTGTTCTTGGAAGACTGGCAACACCTGTTCAGAATAAAACAACATTTTTATCTGGATTTATTTACTGTGATGTGGAGACTGCATGTCCAGGCAAAGCGTTACACTCAAAACCTTGTTCACAGCCAAAAAGGCAGCATGTTTTTATATAGCAAAGAATTTATTCTTAGCGTAACTGAATTTTTGGAAGTCTAATCATGATTAGTCCAGATGCAATTATTACAGAAAAATAAAGAATAATAATGCAGTTAAAACTGTGGTACCTTTAGTTCTTGGTTTCTATCCCTCTTCCTGGTGTTATGTTCACCCCTCTTCTGGTCCTCTGGGTTCTGAGGTTGCTGACTTTATTCTGATAGTGGTGAATGTTAGAGCAAATTGTCAGCATCTGGAGTCCTGTCCTGGGAGAAGTATGAGATTCATCATGTTGATCCCTTCCTCCCTTCCTTCTTGTAGGATCCACCTGGGGTCATTTTAGTTTAGTACGTATGGTGAAACAACTTTACACCTATCTCTTTTCTTCATTGGTCTGCAGTTCCACATTGCATGAGTTTTTGCTATGTATAGTTGCTTTAAGGGTATTAGATACTATTTCTTTGTTCTCTTTGTTATCTCTGAAGCCAGTTTTGTCCAGCTCCAGGTCTGCATTTCTTTGGTTGACCACTGGTGATTTGTTCATGGCCATGGTCTCAGGTGCCAAGCCTGTGCCGTTTCTCATCCTGTGCCTCTACTCTTCCATGCCACATCCTGTGTCTCTGCTTCTCCAGTCCTCTGCTGTGGTACCAGGCAGTTGTATTTCTCTCTACAAAGTTACTACATTACTGGTAAATATTCTGTATAGAATAACTGCTTTTTACTGCTGTCTATGCAAAAATGTGGTTGTACCACACACAAACAAAAATAAAACAGAGGAGATACACCTGACCAGTTACAGAAATTGTAGTCACACCTAAACCGGTTAAACCAAAGCTACAAACAAGCCAAGAAAAGTTAAAGCAAACCAAAAGTGACACATCCTGAGGCCTTGAAAATTCACTACAAAGCTTACGGCCTATGAAGAACAATGGCAGTACTGAATGACAGGGCTAAAGGTTAACTATTTTTTTCTGTACAAAATATAGCTGCTGGGGTGAATATACCTCTGATCATTGCTTGTTGTTTTGTGATCAGAGTGTTCATTGCATTTTTACCCTGGTACAAAATGAACTGATATATGAATTACTGAGCTGAACCACAGCCTCATTTGTGCCTTCTGCCTTTAGTCAAAGCATTTGTGCTGGTTTTATTGCTGTTTTAATAAATCCTATTGTTGACTTCAGTTGATATCACTGCTCAGTGGTCTTCTTGAAGAGAAAGATTGCACACATTGGTAGTAGGATTGCCTTCATGAACAGATTCAGCAAAATCTGCCCAGGAAAGGGCTGGAGGCTGGGAATAAGTTTGGTGCAGTTGTGAGACTGGGGCCTGTCTGCTTGCTGTGGAGAGCAGATGCCGAAGGTAAGGGCAGGTCACTGGGACCTGTAGTACCAGAGATGCACTGCTGAAGGATGGCTGTCAAAATTAGTTGATTTAACCAGCAGATGGATACCTTTAACAAATCAAAATTGATCAGCATCTCACTTGTAAGTAGAACCTCTCCAAAAAGAAATGAAAAATGTGGGATCTTCTGCTCGTATTTTACCCAAGTTGACTTTTGGATTAGACTGTTCTTGAAAATTCAGGCTGTGTCTTCCAGTCTTAGAATTGCTGTCTCACTCCCACACTGAAAATGAGCCCCCACATCTTATGAGGGAGTACTTCCCTAGTCTTTTTCCTCAAAGGTGAAGCAACATGCTAACAGAGTAGTCATTAAACACTGGGGTGTGAGAAGGAGGATGTGGGGGGACTACTGGTGGATGTGTTCAGGGTTTGTGCCAGCAGAGCAGTCTTGGGCCTTCAGTATTCCCAACTGTTTGGGTACTCCTTCTACTGATCCCTGCTGTCTAGAGCACCACAGAAAGACAGCACCACCTTTTTTTGTTAAAACATACTCTTGATTCTAGATTCCACATTCTGATTCCACTTTCTGTTTCTACCTGTCATACAGAAAAATACAGGCATCCTGCATGAGATTTTTCTCATCTGATTCATTTGATACAGTGTTCTGGTAGTCTCTGGGTTGGTGTTTTTTCTTTTATTTTTTTTTTCTTTTTATTTCTTTAGACAATGAAGAAGAATGAGTCATCTCAGTTTCTCCACAGTGACTCTAAGTAGAGCCTGCAGTGAGTAACTCAGATGTGACCACCTACAGAGAACTCCCTCCCCATCATTGTGGTAAGGGCAAAGAGAGCATTGAATTTGGGTTGTTCTCAACTCCAAAAAGGGAAGGAGCTATTTTTTAACTCACAGCATTCCTCTTTTTTACATGTTAACTAAATATATTTGTAACTGAGAAGAGAGCAGAGATTTGTAGTCTGGGTTCTTAAGCCCCATTTCTCCACGTATGTGTGTATATCTGTCTAGTTTGTCCACTGATAATTTTTTCTAACATTTGGACAGTTTTAGCCATGTTTGACAGAGGAGTGAAAATAGTAACTTGTGACAAGTTTTGCATTTAAGCGAAAATGGAGATAGGAAGGGAGGGCACAGTAGTTCTTCCTTTACAGAAAAAAAAAATTGTTTGATTTTCAGCACAAGGGAATGCCTAGATGAGAAGGATGTCATGAATATGTGCAGATTGTTTTGGACAAGGCTTCTCTCAAGCTGGAGAAATACATTATATTCTCTCATTTTTGCATTTCCGTCTTTCCTTTGTGTTCTCTGGTGTCTGCAAAAGGCTATGTTCAGTTAAACACACAGCAGATACAAACTACTCTGCCACAAGACACTGATCTTCAGGGAACCAGGGTAGGATCTGGTTCAGATTGCTATATCTCCATGGGAAGTAGGTATCTAAAACCTCTCTTCCCTCAGCAGAATCAATACACTCCATGAGTAATTCAGTAGAGCAAAGATAAGGGGCCACTCAGGAAGGCTGAATGGTTGTCCAGACTCCGCTGCCTGGGTTTCCCTTGGCTGAATAGAAGCAAAGACACCCATGTTACCACCAGCCAGGGGCAAAACTGTTCTGACCTCATTGATCCTACTCCTTTTTGAGTTACTTGGTTTTTCACATGCACTGATTTCTGCTTGAGGAAGCAGAAGTGGCAGGAGGAAGTGGCTGTGGGTGATCTTAGATTAGCCCTCATTTCAGATGAATCAGAACTGATGAACAGAAAATCCTCTGATGAGCCTGTATAGTTTGTATTTCTCATTTCACTGCAAGGTAGAAGAATTTGAAAGACCTTTGTTTTCAATATGTACCCTAGAAGTTCTTCCTCATGTTGAGATGGAACTTCTTGTATTTTAGTTTATGGCTGTTGCTCCTCATCCTGTTGCTTGGCACTACCAAGATGAGTCTGGTGCCATCCTCTTGGCACCCACCTTGGAGATACTGATAAGATCCCTTCTCAGTCTTCACTTCTCACACAAGTGCTCTGTGTTTCTGGAAACATCTTGTTTGTCTTAGGCGGAATTTCTGGAAATAAAGCCCCTAAATTATTGAATATTTGTCTGACTTGAGCCTTGAGATTTTGCTAGGGACCAGTTTCACACAGGGGCTGAACTGTCAACAGAATCAACAGAATAAAGGTGTTCCCAGTCTTTTTTTCTGAGCTTAATGTGACAGAGCACATGGCTGTGTAGTGTCTGTGAAAGCTTAGCAAGGTGTTATAGTTCTGCTAGGTGGTTCAAGACTCTCTCCACATTGGCTATATTTATACATCCTTTCCTCCTTCTTTTGATTTTTCCCAGGATGGAACAAGTAATGTCATTGATTAGTAGATCACTGGTATTTTTAATTCCTGTGGGTGTTAGGTTTATTGGGGTGAGGGGGTTGTGTAGTAGGTGTTTTAAAGAAAATCAGAAAGTTTAACAACATGTGTTATGTTCTAACTAAGGTGTTTCTTAAATAGGGACACAGGAAGGAAGCTAAAGAGAAACTGAGACACAAACTGAGACGTATATTTGATTAATCTAAACACAACTGGTTCTTAGTTCATAACTAGAAATTGAGGCACTGCCAGAATACAAATTGTAAAAGAGAAGTTATGTCTGTCTTTTTATTCAGTTCTTTTTTCTTTCCTAAGGTAAGTACTTTATTAATATAATTCTTGTTTCTCTTTCTTTCCTTGATCAAGTTAATAGATTTTTCCCAAAAAATAAAAATAAAAATTAACAAGCAAACGAAAGATTTGATGTTCTGTGTTTCCATTTTTTTTATTTCCCCTTGCTCTCCAGTTCTGGACTAATTTTTGCAGCTTGGCATAGGAATGTCTGAATTTGCATCATAATCATGATAGTTTTTTACTTTACTCTGGCTTTTTTACTTTTTACTTTACTCTGGCTTCATAAGTTTTTAAAGGAAGGGTGTCAGTGTTTATAAGATAGATGTAAGTATCAATTAACTGCAAGGGTGATTTTGAATTGTATGTAGGATTTCCATCATGGCTTTTGTTTTTATTCAGAGTACTTGTGGAGACAGTTGGATGTTGCCAGCTTTTTCTCCTATGGGCTGCAGTGGGAAATCCAAGTTTGCTCTGATGTAGGAGATAGCAGCACCACCCAGGTGTTTCAGTTCTCTGCCACAGGACATTCTAAGCCCTGGAATCAGCACTTTCCACAGGCAGGGCTAGGAGACAATGGGTGTTCTTGTAGCACCAGGAGACGCTTGAAGTTGGATTTGTGAGTTCCCGTTTTGGCAGAGCAGTCATGCAGCATGGAGATTCCCTTGGCTGAGGCGGCTGCCTGGGCTGTCTGGGGGGAAAAGCTGAAGATCAGGACATGTGCTGATTCATCACTGCCCAGGAGATCTCTTGCCAGATGTCTTTTGTCAATTTCCCTGATGGCATTCTGTCTGTCCCTGTGCAGCACTGCTTCAGCCATCTGAAGCCTGAGGTGCTGGAATGTCTGCACCTCAGCCATATTTTTTTCACCTAGAAATAGTTTTCTCAGGGCAGGCAAGATCTTCTTCACTTCCAGTTTAGTCCTGCCCTCTGTAGCATCTGGTATTTGAAAAAAAAAAGGCTCTAGCTTCTTCTGAACAATACCGGAGATGCCAAAAAGCATAGCAATAACCCAATGTGTAGGAAGGCACAGACAAGAGCAGGTGGGAGCACTGTTCTAGCAGACAAGCTTGTTTGTGTTGGCAGTACACAGGGTTGTGTTTTGAGCCTCTGAGCATCTTATAGTCTTATCTTCAATGCTAAGGGTCTGTGCTGGTTATTGGAAACCCCTAAGCTTTGGAGCACAGATCCAGATGTGTGCACCATCCCTAGGAGGTCTGTCAAACCTTCCTCCCAAGGCCTAGGGCAGATCTAGATGGACAGGGCTGCCTTTCCATTGTGTGTCTCCTGGGAAGGTGGGATGCTTGCCTTGCCCACCACTCCCTGCCCAAACTCCTAATGCTGCAAGCAAAATGCTTGTGCTGGGGTGGATTTTGCAATCCAAACATTTCCATTAGGAACTGGAATCAGACCAAAATACTGGATTATCAGCCTGTTTTCAGAAGGTAGGAACTAACTTTGCGCTCTCTGGTAGGGGCTGAAATTAAATTGGTGGAGCAGAGTCAAAGTGTCAGTTCTCTGTGGAAGTCTAACAACTTCTTGAATTTTTTTTTCTTCTTTTCTCTTGTAGCTGAGCATCATCCCATGCCAGCTGGGAGCTTGTTAGAAACTGAACTTCCCTTTTGTTCCTCTCATGAATACAGATCATTTTGTAGTTATCTTTCTTGTGCTGATCAGAGAATATTGGTTCAGGGGTCTCATAGCTCCTGTTCTTCCTGTTTTTTACCTTCTGGATTGTTGACTCACGAGAGCATGATGCTGTGGGCTCCTTGCTGTTATTAATTACATGATGCGAATTGTTTTGTCTTTGGGCGTTGGTCTTTTTTCTTGTAATCTTGCAAATATTTTAAACAATCAGCCTATTGTTTAACAAGTGCCCTACACACACTGTAGGCCTTTTGTGAATTTCAGTTTAAAAAAATAATAAAAGAATGACTAATGGAGCACGAACGGTGCTTGTGACACTGTAGTCCATTGTGTAACTACTGAGAGCAAAATTTGCGTTCCTAGAAAAGCTTGTTCACGGTCAAAATATAGGACATTCTCTTTATGGCTCATGGGAAAAGATGTACTGTATATTCAGCTCAGGATGCTACTTGGAAGGATCAACTTTTAAAAAATGTCATTTTCCTCCCTTGGAACACTGAAGTCAGACTGAGACCTGGCTTTGCTTGGCAGCAGAAGTGACTTTCATTCAGGCAAGTGGCATGGGGGGGCTATTTTAGGTCTGTCACATACATGCACCATGATTTGTTTGTTAAAATGGCTTCTCTTTTAGGTGATGGTAAACTTTGACATTGATGGCCCTTTTGAATAGCAAGAGTACATTATTATATAATATAAGAGTCTGATTTCCAGAGGCAGTCTGGCAGTCCATGCTTTTCTTTCCTTCAAAAGTGTGGTTTTTTATGGCTTTTAGTTCTTCCCCTCTTAGGTTGTCACAGGTCAAGCAGAGGTTAAACTGGGATCTTTAAATATTTAGAAAAATTGTGAGTTCCAGTCAATTCACCTGAAACTTACAGGTGTCTGTCCTGCATGTGCCTCAAAAGATGGTACTGGGTGCTCAGAGGGAGGGGTAAGGCTGCATCTTATATATGCAGTAGGTAGTTTCCTGTGGCATTTGTTGCCTAGGTAGAGTTAGTCTGTTTTGACTTTCTATTTTTGCTGTGAAGAATTAAGATTCAGTCACTGCTCACTGGAGATACCACTGCTTTGTCTGTCAGTGAAATCGCTTTGGGAAAGGCTTGCCTGTTATAATGGGCTCACATGGTGCTAGTCAGTGTGGGATTCCTGTCCTGGGAGGGGTGGTGTTAAAATGCTAAAACTTAATTTACAGCAGCAGAGCCTGTTCTGGCCCCATGGCAGAGTGGAAACCAGCACAGAGTGCCCAGCTCCTGCTGCAAGGCCCTGGTTCTGGCAGGATGCCAGCTGAGCTTTCAAGTGCTTGCCTGGAGAGCAGTGTATGAGGAACTTGTGAGGACCCTTAGGAGTATGTGTGTATACACAGATAAGGACTGTGGGGACCACTTAGCACAGATCCACAGAGAGCTGCTGCAAATGGGAGAGTCTGATGTGGGCAACATCTGGGTGTCCCAGGCTAGTTCAGCCAGTACTGACTAGGACAGAGTCATATTCATGGGGAACAAGCGCCAGTTTGTCTCCCTCTGCTCTGATGTGACCCAGGAGGTTTTTCACTATTACCTTTTTCTTCTCTTGAAGAAACAGGAGTGTTGGAAGTATTGAGGAGGGAGTGTTGTCACTCTGAGTTTGGGACGTGAGCGGGGAGCGCTCACTACCTCTGAGGCATTATACTTGTTAGAGAACTGCCCAAGTGCTTCTTCTATTCACAGCCCTGCTTTAAATTCAAATCAATTGGACCCAGCTCTCTTGGCATCTAAAGCTTCCAAATTAAATTGTATTTGCCACTCATCGTCATTAATTTGTGGTTTTCACCTTGATTAATTTTTAGGAATGTACATAATGAGAAACTTTTCAAAAAACAGGAAGAGAGGAAATGGAAATTTGCCCTCTACAGTGTTTTTCTCATTTATGACCTCTGCGTCTGAAACTGTATTGCTCAGTGGTGCATTTTGTCACCTGTTTGCTGTGTCAGTTCAATGACTATTGAAACAAAATACTCTGTTTGATACAGAAGATATGGTGTGAGCAGCTCATGCCAATTAGTGTCTGAGTAATTGGCACATCTCTGTGAGAAATGAAGCAGCTGCTTGTTGTACTGACAGGAAGAGAATATTCATAAAGAAGGTGCTGGAAACGTGGCTTTATCATTGCTGACTACTGATTTTGGTTGTGTTACTTATAGGAGGAAGCTGGGTTAGTATTTTAAGACACTGGTACAAAAAATAGGTGTCCTCAAGCCCTGTGCATGTACTGTAACTCAAAGTGGGCTTATTTTCCAGAGAGAAATTCTGTTCCATAATTTTTTTTGTAGAGTTCTGGGTGTTAAGTTCATATGCATATTCCTGCTCCTGGATTTAGGAGGAGAACTTTACAGATCAGAACTTAATATTTTCTTCTTCTTTTTTATGGTCTCTGTTGTTTTTTGGGTTTTTTTGTTTATTTTGTTTTGGTTGTTTGTTTATTTTTTAGACAGTATCTTATTTTGAAGCAAGACAGAAGTCTCTTTTTAACTTTTCAGTCTGAACCAGTGTCATAGAATGATAGAATGGTTTGGGTTGAAAGGCACCTTAAAGATCGTCTATTTACAACCCCCCTACCATGGGCAGAGACATCTTCTACTAGACCAGGTTGCTCAGAGCCCTGACCAACCTGGCCTTGCACACTTCCAGGAATGCAACATCCACAACTTCGTCTGGGCAACCTGTGCCAGTGTCTTACCACCGTCATCATACCCAGTCTCTTTCTCCATAGGATTTACTTGTCTTTGGTAAGGTGTATATTTAATTTATGTTCTTGCTGATCAGAAGTATAGTAGAGTGACTATTGGTATACTTTATGTTTTTGCTGAATAGAACAAGGCACACTTCTAAGAGCTTGCTCAGAAATGACCATTCTCAGTAATTACAGGCTGAGATGATTTAGCCAGATCACAGCTCATATTCATTTCGTGACTTCTAAGATTTTGCCAGAAATTGTTGCTTGGTTTTAAGTGATACATGAAATTGGCTGTTGTGACTTTTTTCTTGAGTCACACCTAAGAGAGGAGGTTGTATGGAGTGGTCATCCCTAGGCCTGATGTTCACAGAAGGCTTTTCATAGAGATCTGTAGGAGTTTTTCTTTTCTCTGGAGTGTGGAGGCAGCAAAGTAAAATGTCCTCGATTTGGAGTGTGAAGAATGTTGTATTAAGTTCCCGACAACAGGGGTAAGGATACAGGTAGGAGAGCTCAGTCCTGCAGAAATGGTGCATTTGTCTGCATCAGGTTAAAGCTTCAGGGCTTCATGGTTTGATTCTGGCAGTTTCTTTGCATCTTTGTGCTTATCTTCTACCTGACTTGGGTTCACTCTTATGCTCAGATCCTTGCAAGGTCACATCTCCCTCTTCAGATGCTTGTACTTGTGCTTTCTACTTCCAGGAAAAACTGTTGCTTCTCTACAGAAAGAACTTCTTAGTCAAACTCTTAGTGTAACAGTTGCCAGAATAAATGGCAACTAGGAGTTTTGTTGCTCTTCCTGGGCTTTCTTACACATCACATTTTTTACATTGCAGGGAGATTGCCTTCTGTCATTAATGGCAAATGCCATTTAATGATACTTTTTGAAGTGGCTTAAGACTTTATCACCAATTTCACCCAAAATATTTTGCCTGCATGTTCATAGTTTAACAGGTCAAGTTTGTGCATCACAGACACTTCTCTTCGCAGCTTCCTTCCATCTTTGTTGATGGTTTAAGCTCAGCATGCTGGCACACCTTCAATTCTCTTATGGGTGCAGTAATACCTTTCAATTGCCTGAACAGGAACCACCGGAGGGCATCTGTCGGAGTCTGAATTACGTTTGAAAACTATCTGGCATATTGTGGAATAGTCCTAATGATAACAATGAACACTTTATCAGGAGTTGAGTCACTGTACTTGGTTTCCAGTGTAATACTCTTATTAGTTGCATGTATGTATTCCATATAGCCAAAGGGTTACTACTGCATGCAGACCTTGTGTAGGACCATTGTGCCGACAGCTTACATTTGGACTCATTTATCATTCAAAATCTGGCTATAAAGAAAAACATTTAAATAATGAAAATAATTACCAAGATGAAAGACACAGATCAGTGTTAGTTGCATCCTAGACCTGTTTCCTGCTTCTTTGTGAGGTAGGAATGAGGAGAGGAGTAAAAAAGGATGGCAGTTGCAGGAGTAATCTGCTTTCCCTGAAGGTGCTTTTGACCTGTTGAAGGGGGTCTCCTTTTTGTACTTGACATGGACATCCATCAACAAGGACAATGAAGAGCTGCCTGGGTCTGAAGCATGGGGAAGAGAAAAGCTCCAGGAGGTCTTTGGTCTTCCCTGGTTCCTCACAGGAGCTCACTTATTTTCCTGTAGGCAGAGCTCAAAGTATTTTGTGAATCTGAGTATATGTTGTTTCCCAAACTCCTAATGAGGTTCAGAGACAATACCGTAATTTTGCATGTTTAATTAGTATTGCAGCTAGCAGTGACTGGCACAGTTCTTGTGATTTTTAACCCTGGCTGAGATCTGTCCAAACCTACCTGTGTTCTCAGATGTTTGTCAGGTGCCCCCCAGCCCAGCACTTACATGTGCCTGTCATGCCCTGGTCATTCCTCAGGTCTGCTCTGTGTTGCCTTACTGGTGAAATGCAGCTGTTGGGGGTTTGTCCCTGTGAGAACAGAATGTCCTCAGTGGGGTCCTCAGCATATTAAACTGTTGCCAGACATACCCGTCAGGCTGCCAAAAGTACTGCACGAGACAGCTTTAACTTTACATTGGCAAAAGCTGGGATAATGTGCAGAAGCTGTGACAGAAGCACGAGTAAATGATTTGCCTGAGATGATGCAGAAGGGCTGGTGGCAAAGCATGGAGGGAGCTCTGGTGTCCTCACTCGGAGTTTGCGTGCCGGTCCCAGGATGCTGTCCTGCTCTCCCCCATATGAAACTGTGTGGTTTGAGGATCTTTGCTGTTGTATTGGCAGCAAAGGGGAGCTAAGATTGACTAAACCACTGAAACTAATAAACTTCTCATGTTCATGTGGGGACATCAGATTAATTAGTTTGCTAAGCAGTGGAGCTGCAGCTGCCTGACAATGATAAGAGGAGGGAGCTGCAAACCAGTGGCCTTTCTGCTGTCTGCTCCTTCCTTCCATCTCAGCTCCCTGGAAATGCCACATGAGGAGAACAGAGGTAGCGAGCCAGACATATGCAGCCTAAGCATACCGTGCTGAGCTGCATAATCCAGGGATATTGTTCACTGTGTCTGCAGGCGTTGCTTCCCAAAAGCTCCCACTGCTGTCACTGGAGGGAGGCTTCACTGGTGGTTTCTGCAGGAGCACCGGGACATTGGTGTGGAGAGCTTTTGAAAATCCACTTCTAAAATGCAAATGCTGTCCTTCTTTAATAGCCACTTGAAGCCAAGCCTGATCAACAAACACAAACACTTTCATAGCTCAGACATGCTGTGGATTATGGTTCTCCCCCCTTTTCCTTTTTCCCCTGCATAAAACTGCTTGCATCTTAGTTTGGCAAAGTGAAATTAATTAACAATTTCATAAAAATCTTTGGTCTACAATGATTAGATAATCGCTGCTTCTGTATTAAGCAGTCACTGGGAATATACCCAGGCAGACAAGTTGCGTCAGCAGAAAAACTGGTGAAATACTGGTTCTTTTGTTAGTACTCTACCCCCTTGGAAGCTGTTCAGAGCAGGTTAGACAGACAGCTCTTGGGAGCTGTTTGGGTATGGTTTGTCCTAGCTTTGAGGCAGAGAGACTAGCACGCTCCACTAAACCTGTCTAGTCTTTCCAGCTCCCTTTTCTGTCTCTAAATTATGTTAAATTTTTGATGCAAATGCTTCTATCAATAGGTTACTGTGATTTTGCAGTGGTTGCTTGGTTAAGTAAGCTGTCCTGCATGGGGTACAGGGCCAGGTTAGCTGCTGGTGTGCCCTGCCTTAGGTACTTAGACCTGTGCTAAAGGATTTGTAAACTCAGCGGAGTTGCTGACCTTTGAAATGCATTTAAATACACGAAAGTGTGGGCCCTGAAAGGGGAGGGAGCTTAGAAGGCATAGCTGCTGGAGGCTTACCCTGAGCCTCTGGCTCCCCCGGCTGGAGCCGGTGTGGGAGAAGGCACGGCGAGGACTCAGGGACAGGAGTCAGGCTTGTCACCCAACGATGAAGGCATCTACAGTATCTGCTTGCTCTTCATTGATAACTGTAAGTACCTCTGAGTACCTTAAAGTACACTGTAAGTACCATATCCTTATTGGTTGCTGTACAGTAAAAAGGTGCTGCTCTGTGGAATGATTAAATTAAGTGTTTCTTCTTTTTTTAACGTGCTTTTAAAAATCAAGTTAATTAAACAAGTGCAAACACGAGGGTGAACACTTGGAAAATGAGGACTGACCGTGCAGAAACCAGGCTGAAGTAAGTTTCAAGGGAACACATAAAGGGTCTGAGCTCGTTTAAGTAAAGTAATGTAAAAATGTGGTTTAGTGCTAAGCCTAATTTAGCATGCCTGCAGGCTGCTGTGCGCAAAGTGTTCTCAGCCTTCTTCATCATCTCCAGATACAGATTCCTTCCCTGTGTGCTGCATCTGATGATTTATATAGCCATGTAATGAATCCAATCAGCCTTGTTACCCAACAGAAGACTCTCTTCATGTTTATTAATAGTTTACTGCCCCATCAGATCAGCAGATTGAACTGTGCATCCCATGATGCCCGTCCAGCACAATGGAGATGGCAGCAATATGCAGTCTGGGTTGAGAGGAGGGGGGGATGTGAGCAGCCCCTCATCAGCAGCAGACACTTTATATCAATTTTGTTGTAATGTGAAACTATACATAAATACAGTGCTTGTATGTGGCCTTTTCATTCACAAGAATGGGAAGTTTTGCATATTCAGTTCTTGCCGTTTTAGTGTAAGATAATTTTCTGCCTGAACAGGGACTGTAGGGTGGCTGTGGCACAAGTGCCACTGGCTGTCCGGAATTATGTGAGTTTACCTGGCAACACTGCAGGAGTTGAGCAGGTTGGAAAGCTGAGTGATTGGCTGTTGAACCTTGTACAAGAAGTGCATTCAGTAGAATTGTGCTAATCAACTGGCAGACCAGTGTCATTTATTTTAAATAACTTTTTACTGTTCCTAAAGGTTCCATTTTGAAGTTTCTACTTCACAGGATGAAAGCAGTGCCAGTGCTCTTTAATTCTTGAACAGACAGGACTAACTCCCAGCAAGAGCCCAATTTTTCTGTAGTCCTTTTTGTTTTTAATACTCCCTGTGCAATACTTTGCCAAACTCCAGAGAATAGAAATAAAAATGGAACATTTTGGCCTTTTGGTGGCTGTTTATCAGCAGCAAAACAATTTTCAGACAATTACCAAATCTCCAGGCCCTTTGGAAGCTCAGATACAGCTATTTCTAGGTTGTCACATGTCTAATTAATATAAGTAGTAACAGTAATACTTCTGCTGGTATTCTGCTTCAGCCAAGGCTAGGTTTCCAAGTCTGATAGCTGGTCCTTAGGAGTGTCTTTACACCCAGCTGAAACCTTTCTGGGGTCAATAAGAGTGTGGGAATTAATTGGCACTGGTAGCATTTATTGCTGTACAGTGACTTCAGGGAATAACGTTGTTGTCCACACAGGACCTTTCTTTACAGCCATCTGGGGTTTTAAAAGCCTTAGTATCAAATGCTAATTTTAAGCAACTAGGGTTCTAGGAGAGGTTGCAGCATAAAAATGCTGTAAAATATAAGCTTATTTTAATTGTTTACAGCTATATTAGGAAAACTGTCTAGAAAAGGAAAATTTTTGTTTTGCTTCGTTATTTAGCGAATCACTTTTTATATCACCAGGGACATATGCTGGGAGAGTCTTTTTAATTCTGTTCAGCTTTGTATGTACATATCCTTGAAGAAGAAAAGTTGTGTGTGATGAAGAGAGTTTTAATTCTGAATTTCTTCCACCACTGTACAGCTGTGGTTGGAGCTGTGCTGGCGTGCGTTCAGGAGCCTGTCTGTTTTCATCCCCTTGCAGCGCACTAATATCTCCCATCTGAAAGGCTGAAATGGAGGCCCTTAGTTTCTGTAATTTAGGATTTGATCCAGTGCTGAGGAAACTTCCCCATCCAACCATCCAGGAGCCAGTCTGACAGTCACTCTCTCACCACCTGAGCTGGCACCAAAGCCCCTTTGCAGCTGCACACCCCACACTCACAGGCAGACCAGGTTTCCATAGCAGAATCTTAGACATCCTAGTCCTTCAAATAATTTAATCATGGTACAATAACTAATTGGCAAAATAGCAGCTTGAGCTGGTGTCTTCAAGGAGGAACCCCAAACAAAGGAAACCCTGTGCTTTGATCCCCTGGCAGTCTAAATGCAGGAAGGTCTGGGGTCATTGGCTCCTGCTGTGTCTCTGTGTCCAGTCACCTGGCAAGGCAACAGGTCCCCAGGCCCTTGGCTGTGCAGAGGGTTGGCAGTTCTGGGCTCTTGGCTGGGGCTCTCACCACACACATCTCAACCTGCAGCTCCAGTGCAGCTGCTCACCCAGCTTCAGGCTCTGAGTGTGTTCCTCAGCACAAGCTGGTGGTGGTGTTAATGTTGGCTCAGTCTGAGCTGAGTTTTAGTAATGAGTTGTGTATACTTTGGTAATCCCTGGTAATGGCAAGTTGACCAGGTTCTCTTAAAGCACTGCAGAGGGCCAAACAACTGAGAGTGGAAAGGGTAAGAATAGTGAAAAATGCCTGATATGACTGTGAGTGGCTGGACTTGTCAGCTTTTGAACTTTCTTGAGCACTGTTTTGATACACTCTCGTGTTTATCTTTATAGCGCTTCCACGTCGCAGTCCGACCAATCCACTCACACCAAATCTGCCTCTGCTTTGTCATCTGACTCCATCTCCACCTCAGCAGACAACTTCTCTCCAGATTTAAGGGTATGTATGTTTTGTCTTAAAAACGAAAGAAATACAAAAATGTTACCTCCTTTGGAGAACATCTTGCTTCTGTGAGTTGGCTGTGGTAAAATAATGTCCCCTTTCAGTAATGCCAAAATATATTTAGCCAAATTACTGAAAGGACCTGAAGTCAAACAGGTGAAATTGAAATGTAATCTCTACTATGTGATGTCCTTCTTTATAAAGTTGTTTAATCTTGAAAAAGCTGACTCTGCAATCCTTACTTGGAGATAAATTTGCAAAGCTGCTCCCATTTTCTTTTAGGGGCTTTGAGTAAGTGAAATCCTCAACCTGTCAGTTGAATATACTTTTTCTTCCTGTTATGTATATATATATATTTTATATATGTATATATATTTTTTTAATATATATATATGCACAAAATGGTCTGTCTTGAGAGCTTCTGCTTGTTTGTAAACACTGAGTCCTTGGAAGTACCTTTTTTCAGAGAAAGTTTGCAATCTCCAAGCTGATAAAAATAATCTTCTGTCACAATGAATTGCTCTGACATAAAAAAGGTCCAAAGAGGGCTCTTTTAAGTCTGCTATTAGATTAGTTAATTATAAATTCAGAGTTCTAGTTCAGTGTCAGGAGTTTTGAAAGCTATCTGCACGCTCCTCTTATGAAACCAAGGGGTTTGTTGATATATCTAAGCTTTAAGGAAAAAAAGTCCCTGAGTATAAAACTGTTGGTACTGGTACATTCTAGTAACAACTTGAGCATTTCTCAGCTGTGGTTGAGAATCTTTGTAAAATGTAAACACAGTAAAACTGCATAAAAATCTCTGAGTACAAAGCTAATTCCTTTGACAACCATGATGATTTTTCATCCTGTGAGTGTTGTCTCAGTCATCCATAATTAATAACAGAGAGTCCACCTGTTCTTAAGTGACAAGAATATGAATGTTTCTTTCTGAAGGCAGCTTATTAGCCAATTTTAAGCTAAGATTTGGAAATTAATCAGTAGTTTATGTGCATTCTATGATAGTTTCATGTATACAAAAAGTTATCTTCTGAACTTGCCTGGTTATGGAAATTTGTAATATGTCTGAAGTTTTTCGCCTGTGAAGTCAGGGTGTTCAGTCACTCTGACATATAGAAAACATAATTTTTAGGCTGAGGCTAAGTGGCTAATTGATATGAATAAGATTGCAAATTCTGCTACAGCTCTAACTGTATAATATTATATATAATATTATTAAAAAGTTAAACTTATTTTCTTATTTAAATTTTTACTGAGGTTTGCAAATGTGGAATTCCTTTTTCAGTTTTGATGTGCAACTCGTTCTTTCACAGTTTTTGTGACATTTGAGGACTACCTTTGGAAGTAGATTACAACCCAGTATTTCCTTTTTAGAATTGAAGTTGTCTTTCCCTTCCAGTGGTTAAGATGGCTCAACACGTTTTCTTTGCAATCCTGATTGTGTCTTGTGACTCTTTCCTCCCTTTTGTCACCTTATCTGTGTGAACTGTAAGCTGTCAGGGCAGGGATTCCAGCTCTCCTCAACTTGTCTGGTTCCCCATTGAGCCAGGCTTCTGTACTCACTAGCAATCAAAAACAGTGTCCACAGAGGGATGTTCACTTAGCTGCATGAGAGATTTTTTTCCAGCAGAAGATGCCTAGTGTTCCTGGAGGCCATTAAGAGTCCATAATTTCATGCTGTGCCACAGTTCCTGTAATATGCAGGAGTGATTTCTTCACAGCCTGCTTTTTTTATTTCTAAGCAATCTAAAGTTCTGCCTTGGTCAGAACAAATGCTGCTCCTCTTTCATTTTGGAATAGTGTTTCAGGAGAGATGGTAAAGCAGACGATTACTTGTTTACAATAAAGTCACTGCAGGCTAAGTGTGAGCACCTGCTTCTGCTGGCAAAAGGCTTCTTGCTCTTCACCTGCATCAGCTCTGTGTGAACACAGTTTGGCACGTCTTCTGTGCTTTGCCTAAAGCTTACCCTTGCAGAGGTGGTGTGAGTGGCTGCAGTGCAGCTGTGTGTAAGTGTAAAGCTGGGTTATTTCTTTACACTCAAGTGGCTGCTGGTCAGTGGTAGGCAGACATGGAGAAAATGCATTCCCATGCTGCTACTTGTATTAGAGTACAGGGAGAAAGGGACAGTTTCCGCTGCTACAGGTTGACTTAATTATCTTAGAGGAATGCATTCATCATTTCATTCCTCATTCCTGAGAGTGTCTTATACTGGAGAGCAGTTCTTGGGGGTCAGATGATCTCTACCTGTGTACAGCCTCTTGTGTTGGTATTGCAGTGCAACTGCAGATCCACCATCTGTCCTCAGATCATCACTGTCAGTGCTGGCATGTTACTGTTGGCTCCCTAGGCTTCCTCTTGCAGCCTGGTGCCAGCTCCCAAAGGGAATAGTAATTATGAGCGGTGGTCAGCTAATGCTGATTTCTTTCAGGTCTTAAATCAAGGACAATGGATGTTCTTTCCCAGGGTTTGTCATTCTTTGTCTGGTTTTCTTTGAATTGGCATCTCTGTCACGTGACAGTTCCACAAGTTTTGAAAGTCAGTTATATGAGAGATTTTTTTTTAGGCCCTGATTGTTTTTGCTACTTTCTTTGAGCTTTCTGAGATGTGGCTTTGCCTTGGATATTGGAGAGGAGGCAGTACCATTTACTGAGAAAGTGGCACGAGCATGTTCTCTGCTCTGGGTCTTTCCTTACAGCTGCACATTTTGTGCAGTTTTCATTGGCACAAGACAGCATGAACTCACAAGTGTTACCAGGTACCGAGATTTGGGCTAAGCATCTCATTACTGTGGGACAAAAAGAGGTCCCACTGTTCCTGAAAGGATGTAAGAGAACAAGCCCTGCAGAGGGAACTGATGCATTTTGTGGTAACTCTGTGGTATGGGTGGCAAGTGCCTGGGCTGCGCAGTGTTCTCACAGGAAGGTGTTGCATCAGTCAGCTTTAAGAGGCTGAAAATAAGCTTTTCAGGATTTTGAAGTGGATATGCCAGTTATGGGATTATGATTATCTTGTTGTGTGTTTAAATTTTTGCTGCAAGAGCGAATTGCTACGTGGATTCATCATCGCTCCTACCTCTATTTGGTCTCTGCCTCTGCATGTGCATTTGCTCAAATTTAGGAATTAGATTTCTGTGACGATGGAAAAACACTTTGTGATAGCTACAATTAGCATTCTCTTTTTCTGTGGGGAATTTTTAGAAGAATAGTAGGCGTCCATTGGGAGGAGGGAACCAGGGGAAGGACCCACCTAATTTCTTGCAGTCTGTGCCTGCAGTTTTCTTTTGGAGTCCAATTAACACTCTGTGTGTGTGTGCACATGTGGGTAATGAGGTAAATGAGAGAACCACTGGGGATTCCTACTGAATGCATGTGCAGTATTTTTCCTAAATCTTTCTCCGAAGTATTTAATAATAACTTTTATGAAGGTTTGGGTTGTGTTTTTTTTTTTTTTCTTTCAGTGTATATTGAGCATGTTAGTACCTGGAACTGAGATTAAATTACCTTTCCAGTAGAAAGTTTACAGAATTTTCACTTTATAAACTAACGCTAAATAACTTTTGGCTGCTTCAGTTAGTTTCATAGGGAAAAAAAAGAAGAAAAAACTAACAAACCAAAACCCCAACAGAAAAACAACAAAGCGGTCTTAGGTTCTCCTTCCACCCCCTTCCTGATCTCAAATCCAAAGCTGTTTAGAAATGATTTAGAGTATATACTCTTGGAGAGATTTTTTAGCAAATACACTGCCATATGTTTTAACATAAGTTATAGATCAGGCAAGAACAGGATTGAAATAGTTGGAAGTGAAAATGGAGTTGGAAATCCACGGATACTTTGTAATTTGGGTTGAGATGTTAAAAACACCTTAAATCCAACTTTGCCAAAGGGATTGGAGTGTATAAATAGCTGTTACAGATCTGGGAAGTTGGTGGTTAATAAAACACAGTGAGTTTCTGCTCCTAAGTCCTATAGGCAGTATTTTCTCCTGTGCATATGAGGAGATGTGTCTATGCATTTTATAGTACTTAAGTCTTCTTGCTGATGCTCTGTCTTTTATCAGTAGGGATTTTCATTTTGAGGTAGCTCTTGCTTTATAGGTTAATGCCTGAAGTTTACCATGTTCAAAGCTTTGGAGTAGCTCTTATAAAAGGGTCGGATACTGTTCATTTGCAGTTGAGAAGCAGTGCATATGGCCAGCAGAGCCTGCTGCCACTTCCCTTAAGAGCAGTACTTTTGCCTGATAATTCATTATTGTGTTTGTTTTTGGATTGTATGCAGCAAAAACTTAAACCAAAGGATGAAAACTCATATGTTGTTTTCTTTATATTGCTTCTTGCACCTAGAAGGAAGGAAACTACAGCAGATCTGTATGTCAGCTGCTTAGCTGTGCAGCCTTCAGAAAAAGGTATTCAAACCTTCGTTGTTTGCACTGCTGTTGTGGCCAGTAAACCATTCTCCCCTTTGAGGGCAATAGTAAGATCCACAATTCCCGATGCTCCTCTGAAGTCCAGACAAAATACTGCACAAGCATACGACCCATCCTTCATGACTGTTTGTTCCCTGCATAGTGATTTTCTTCTTTAATATATGAGGAATTGGTGGATTTACAGTAGGTTTGTGCATGAAATGCAAGAATATCATTATAGCATTCCCAGGGCTTGAAGGTTAGAAATGGGAAGAAACAGAGTGGCTTGTGAAGCCTTAATTTGTTATCTATTACGTGTTATGGTCAGAGACTGTCGACAAGCTCCTGTGGTTTATTTTGTAAGATGCATAACTGCTGCATGACAGAAGGTATATGGAGGAATATTTCCTTCCAAGACAGTAAATGGATACTGTTGCTGTCTCCTTAGGTTTCCTGGATTGAATCTGTTTGGGCAAGCCTGCATTCAAGCTAGCCAACCACAATTCCTTTGCGCTCAATAGAAGGACATAGATCATTTATGATCTGATCTATCTCAGCTTTAAGGATATGCCCATGTTAGGTGAGAATGTTGTGGGGCTGAGCTAGACAAGTCCTTGGTGCAGATGTTGAGAACATACTTTGAAGGGCAGCAGGTGATTTCTGTGGGTCCCAGCTTTAACTGGGCTTGAGTAAAGGTGCACTTTTATCTGTTTTGAGAACCTAATGTGTTTCTCTTCTGACTGTGGAGAGAATGCAGAGTAATATCTCTAGATATAGACTTCTAAAATAGAGGTAAATCCTGTCCCTCAGGTGATCCTGTGCAGGATTAATTGAAATGCCAGTCACTGACTTTGCCACCTTTGTCTTGCTTTATTCTAGCTTTAGTGCAAAGTAGCTTAGACTAGTTTTATGAAGAACACGTATATTGTTAGTAGGAAAACATATTGAAGAAAGATGTGTTTCCCCCCGCCCCTCCATCCTTTGCTGTAAATCACTAAAACTAGCCTCAGTGAGCTTTTCCATTACTATCTCCCTGCCAATGCAGGAAGTGTGTCAGGCTTTGGTTATGTGTAACACATGTTCAACAAGAGCTGGGTTCAGAGAGTGACATAACGTTTTAAACTCTAAGCACTCATTTAAGCAATGTTTTTCAGTTTTGATTTTAAGGGACTTTTCAGTCAGTGAGTGATGCCGGCTTGGAAGCACTAAATCATGACAAAATCTCTGCCTAAGCTCCTCCATGGTTGTTGAAGACTTTCTGCCCTGCCAGTCAGCTCTGTGATAATATATGAACATAAATATTCCCGTTTCACACTAGCCCTTGACTCTTTGCATGGGGCTGCCTGTAAGTAGCCTAGTTCGTAGCAAATACAAAGATGTTTTCCGTGTTGGGAGCTTTCCTTCCCAGTGCGCTGGACTGTGACTGCTATTAAGTTACAGACTGTATTGCACTAGGCACCAGATGGTGAAGATAATTGACCTGTGGTCACAAAACACTTGGCTAGATGTGAGCTGGTGATGCAGCAGTGAAATTGAATAAACTGTTCATCTTTTTACTGTCACTGTATGAAGACTTGACCGTAATTTCTCTGCATCATTGCTTGGTTCTGTTCTCACATGGAGGTGCACTTCACATTTTTGTGTGTCTGTGCAGGAGTAGAAGCTCTGCAGGCAAAAGTGGTCTTTACCTGACCTGCCAGTAGCATTTCCATAGGTCCATTTGTACACAGGGATGAAGTCCGAGGGCCAAATCCAAGAACAGGCAGTGCTTTATGTTATCAAAGGCATCAAACGGAGGGACTTAAAGAGCAGCAGAGGAGAAGTAAGGAAGTCTTACAGGGAAACATATTTTAACTATCTTGAAATTCTGATTTTGACCATACAAATTGCGTATGTGTGCCTGGGGGAAATGGGCTTCCTTTCTTTGGAGCATTAAGCTGTTGATGAACAAAGGCACAAAGGACTGGTTCTGGAGAATGAATGATGCTCTTGTCCATAAGCGTGGTCATACCAGGACAGCCCTGTCAGTGACTGGAATTTAGCCCCTGCCATTGCCACATTTTTTGAGGACTTCAGTTTCTAGTAAATGCTGCATATTTCATAAGAGTTATAGTAATTTTCATTTTATAATATCTCAAGAGATGGAAAATCTTGGTCCCCTCCTTGTGCCTCTCCCCAGTAAGTCCTTTTCTGCACCTCCCCCTTTCAAGGAAACAAACCCACAGAGTAGTCAACCTCTGGGTTGAAAAATACTGATTTCATGCAAATTAGATAGGAGAAAAAGCCAGATGCAGTCAGTTTTCTGTCTCCTTTACATGGAAATAATACTCCCTAAGTGCTCATGTAGTTAGAAAAGAGCAAAGACAGCAAACATTGCTAATTTTTCCTATATAGAGGTACCTAAATGCTTGAATATGGAGTAACACACAGTGAAAGAAATCTCTGGAAGCGTTTATGATTGCCTTCTATTAGGAATGGAAAGCTAAGGAGAATGAGCAAATGGCCTTCATATGTTCTCAAAAATATTTTCATCTCTTCCTAATCAACTGCTATTTCTCCTAGCTACAAAGTGCAAGAATTTTCTTTTTGTTGAGTAAAACCAGGTAAGAGGTGGCTTCTCCCGCTGCCCCCTGTTAGTTACGGTTTTGTAAACTGAAGGACAGATCAGACAGGAATGAACAAGCATGGTATTTAAAGGGAGTACTTGGATTTGTGATTGCATGCAGTGCCTGCCAAGATTTGATTTTCTGTAGATGTTTTTGCACGGAATGAAACATCTTTGCACCCCTCTGTATGATTGTTTGCTCATCATAAATATATAATTATCTGTATCAAAATCAAAGGTGAGATTCTTAGTAATGGAGGCAGTATTCTGTGACTTATTTTAGTTGGTAGTTATAATTCTGAGTTCTAACTCTGTTTTTGGTCAGAGTGTTTTTCTGTCACTTAAGACTGTTGATATGAAATTCACTGAACTAGTTTAATGGTTTCCTTGAAACTTTTAAATCTTTTTGCATCTAAGTTGTTTGCTAAACAAAATTCAGTAAAAATAAAGGATAGAGTCAAGCTAATGTGCTGTCCAAAGTTTTTGAGCAGCCCATGGAGAACAGAGGCGTTGTGGTTTGAGACGTATGTGGAACCCTTGGCAGTGAAGAAGGTTCTGTATTAAAAAATGTTGGACTTGTCTGAATAGATAATATCTGCAACCTTCTGTGCCAGGGAGTGTTACTGCATTGAGTCAATGACGACTTTCTGTCAGAGTCTAATGAGAGAATTGTCTTGAGGCACCAAGCCATACAAACTTGAAGAGACAAGCCAGCCGTGGTTGAACGAGTGGCCCTCAACAATGTGTTCCTTTGAGCTTCTGAGCTTTGCCTTGTAGTTGTGCAGTGAGGGCCCAGGAGATTCACCAGCCCAGGGAACCCAGAGAGGCTGTTCTTCGTCACTGGACATTGGGGTCTGAGTGGAGAAGAACATCGTGGAAAAAACAAAGCAGAAAACCCCAGGGAAACACTGCATGGTGGCTGCTTCCTCCTGCAGAGGAGTCCCTTTATATTGCTTTGGGGACTGTATTTCTTTTTTTTAATAATCTTCAGCTTCCTTTTAAAGATTTTCAAGACAGTGGTAAGTAAGCAAGTGATTTCTCAAGCACTTTTACGCTTTCTCAAAACATATATGGTAGGTAGAGATCAGGGTTTGTGATTTGATTTTTTTAGTTGTGTTGGGAAGGCATAGTTAAAAGGCAGTTGCAGTGTACTTAGTATGTTATTACTGTCTTTAGAGTGGTGTAATACGTGATCCATTGTCAGAACATTTTTTGATAACTTAAGTACTTCTTGTGTTTATTCTTTTTAACCAAGCTAGGAGGCTGCCTTTGGCCAAGTGCTCTCTTAGGAGCTGAATGGACTTGATGTGATCTTTGCATGGTATATTTGATTCTTTGTGTACTCTTCTGAAATTATCCATGCATCCATGGTGTTTTGTCTTTTCCGCTTTGAACTTTTAATATCCCAAAGGAATAAGCAATAAAGCAATTCACAGCAATTAGTATCTTGCAGCTCTGAATGCCTCTAACATAGTTTTTCAAGCCATCTCGTCATAATCCTCAGAAAAGTCCCTGTGCCTCAGTCAGGCAGAGATTTCTTTCCCATAGTGTTTCTGCTGTGGTATTCTTAATGATTTAAAAATAATCAACAAAGTCCATTTACTTGCTCAATTTATGTTTTATTGCATTTCCAATAGGATTCTTAGCACACAAATCTTCTCCAAGTACACTTGAAATAGCCATAAGTGGCAGCTGAAATTCTCCTCAAAGTAGTGCAGTGTTTGCAGTCAGGTAAGCATGGCTTCTGTTCTGGTCCTGATGGTTGAGCACTCTGAGGACAGAAGCAGCTTAGCAGTAAAATGCTAGGAAAAATGTGCCCCTTTTCCTGCTGTAAGAAATGTTTCATTTAGAGAAGAAACCTATGCACCTGTGAAAAACTGTCCTAAAGAAGCATACTCATCTTGTTTCTGCACAGATTTGTGTCAGTTCTGCAGCTGCTGTCAATGTGAGCTGGACAGAATTAGAGCTCTGTGGGGATTTTTTCCTGGCATGAATGGAAAGAGCTTCTCTATCTGTTTTGTTTCAGGCATTTTTACACCATCATTAGGGTAATGATAAATCTTGATGCAGCTGCCATAGTGGCACTGCCTTTAATTGATTGACTGATGGAAACAGCCATTAAAGAGGAAAGGGATGGAGTGGTAGGGCAATTCAGGGGAAGGAATAGATGAACATGGTTTGAGACCTTCAAAAGGCATTTAAAGCAGAGAAGCATTAGTTATGTAAGTGTACATGTTTTGCTATTAATTCACAAAGAAAGGTAATAAATTGATCAAGTATATAAAAGTAATCCTATGGCTACGTCTTTGCAGGAAGACTGACTTCCCTTATGTGGTTCTTTGTGACAGCAAACAAGAGCCAGATCTGACACAAAAGCTGTCTTTTATACCTCAGCTAAGACAACCTGTCCTACAAGCTTTGGAGTCATGCCTTTTTAAATTAAATCCATGCAGTATTTGTATCTGACTTGGCTCATTCCCTGCTGCCTCTCTGCACACAGCGCATTTGTACTTCTCTGAAAAGCATAGGATATGACTGCTCAGTTGTTTGCGGGTGTCCAGGAGATTGGGTTTTGCTATATTGACCACAAGGAAGGACCAGAATTGGGATTTGCCCTTCCAGATCTACATTGACGTTCCTTTTCCCTAGTTCTTAGTGGGAAGGAAGGGTACTTACCCTAAAAGATGCATCTCCTCTCCTGCTTTCCACTGACTGGTATAGTGCCTAGGGGGACTAGCGCAGATGTAGATCTCCATTTTCAGGGAAATGGGTATTCCTGCAGCTTACTGACTACTCTGCCTGCAAAGTGGCAAAAATGGTGATTAAGGAGGGCATGTAAAATTTTCCATTTCTTGAGACAAAGACATTAAAAAAAAAAGGAGCGAAGGAAAGTTTAGATGTGTTAAGTGCAACCAGAATATTCCCTGGTAGTCCTTTCAATGTGAAGTATCAGAGTGATATTTTCCTATAGGAGATTAAACTTCTCACTTGGCTGTTGAGTTTCAATGCCACATTTCACAGGTGATTTGAAAATATACATTTTTTTAAACTCTACTCATTCTCTCTGTATGTTTTTGTACACGTACAACATGTGCATTCTTGTCCCTGCAGCATCTTTCACCTGTTGCAGCTGACCAGTGCATGCTCATGAGGTAGACAGAGACATACCAAATTCGAGTTCAGGGGCTGCAGAAGCAAGGGGACTTTGTGTGTGTATGTGTGTGTAATGTTTGTCTGTACAGGCAGCTTATATATGTTTATGTCAAGGGACCAGTTACACGACCACCTTCCTGCTGCAGGAAACATAATACAGGACTGTGTAGCTGGAACAAAAGCAATTCCCAGCTTGGAGAGCTTGTCTTCTCAGTAGATGGGGCAGACATGATTTTGGGGAAAGGAGTAATACAGGAGCGAGGTGTTCATGCTGTCAGTTTGAACGTGTCGTACCAATGCTGTGGCTTTATGCACAACAGCTCTGTTCAAAATGTGCAAAGTGACTTGGAGTGTGTAGGAGGTTACCAAGGAGAGATTAACTCAGAGGAAAGAAAAAAAAGTTACAAAAAGGGTACATTTTAATACTGTCTAAGCCAAAAAAGATTCCTTTTGCTCATTTTATTGTGATTCAGGATAGAAGAATCTCTGCAGACTTGGGAAAACTATTACACAACAATTTGGTAAGACAAACCTGTCTCCCCTTAAGTTGCGTGAAGCCAAACAATCTGACCTTTGTGGGTTTCAGGACTCAAATATTCAGGAGAAAGTAAAAAAAGAATAGCTGGTAAATGGCTAGGAGAGACCTCAGGTGCTCTCCTTGTGCGTCTTTATTATCAGGAGGCTTGTGCAGTGTCCAGGGACAAAATTGCTCTCTCCCTGGTTGGTTCAAGCTGCTCCCTCTCTCTTGCCTGGGTTTTGCTCGGCTTCACTCCTGCAGTCACACCCTAAGCTAGTTCTGGCAAAATGATACAGGTTATGGAAAAACTTCCATTATAAAAGCCATAAAGTGGACCCAGGCATCTTGACTGAACTAGACACTGAAGCAATGACAGCACTGGCAGGGTGGGCAGGAGGAGGCAGTCCTGGCTTGGCCTCAGCCAGTGCAGGGTGGGGGCTGTCAGCCAGACTGTGTCAGCATCACTGGTAGGCAAGTGCCTCACCAGGCAGTACAACAGGAAAACACATCAGTTGTTTTGTTCAGGGTCAAAAGCAAACCCTGAATTTAGAGTGTCATGTACTCTCTCAGGTCCTTCTGGAACAATATGCAGTGGTGCACAGACCTCTAAGACCCTGTGCATAGAGTGTGCTTGCAATTCAACTCTGTACCACCCCAGGTTGGCTGCAGCTGCTCAGTATGAGCTGTGTGCATGGATTCTGCATGCACATCATCCAGGAGAGGGATTTTTGTAGCAGCATGGTGGCTGCTGTGTTAGGAGGCAGTGTGAACATGTGGTTGGAGACGCTTGCCAGGACTGCAGTACCCTGAATTGCAGCAGTCTTACCTTTTCAGCAGGACCTGAATCTCTTTCCCTGACCCTGTACATGCAAGCAAAGGAGATGGTGATTTTGTTGCTCAGATCTGGAGGTTGCCTCAACAAAACAGCAGTTTCCTTGTCTCAGGGGCAGTAGTTGGGAGGGCATGAGAGAGCTCTGCACCTTCAGCTGGGAGTAGCTGTGCTGGAGCTTACACTAGATGGGATCCTGGAGTAGAGAAATGGTTGTTGAATGTAGCAGTGTGGGTTTGTTCTGCCAAGTTGCTGCTTGAGCAGGGGACAAAGGTAGGTGGTGGCACGAATTCCTCACACCCTCTGAGCTGAGCCGGGACTTGTGTTTAGGTTCTAAGGTACTCCCATTCTCAGACTCGTAGAGAGCTGTTTCATCTAGAGGGAGAGCTGCTGACAGGTGGGATGCATAGATGATATTACTTGGTAAAAGAAGACAGAAATAAAGGCTGTTCTGGTGTGTAACAGGACTTCATTCTTCCAGAGATTCAGTTACCAAGCATAACGTTTTTGTGGGGAAGAGATAACGAAGACCTTCTTCGACTTAGAGGCAAGGCAAGAGTATTCTACTGGTTTTTGGTCATTGTATCCGTTTCTTACAGAAACTATCTTAGTGGTGATTGTGACAGAAAGAGCTGTCTGTGACTGTACATCATTGTGGTCCTATTCTGAAAACATAATGATTCGCCCAGCTCAGGATGTGTTCTTCACTGCAGAGCTCTAAGAATTCTTTGGTTTTATTCCCGCTGAACAATGTAAAAGGCTGAGGCACACGGAGGTGGCACATTTCAGCTGCAGGCTTGTGGGGTACCTGCCTCAATAGCATTTATCAGCAGCTGCCGTGCCCCCCCTGCAGCCAGGCTGCTGCAGTCGTGTCCCTGGCTCCCTTCACTGCTCCCTCGCCTTACTGGTGCTCTTAATTTAACTTTGTAAGGTTTGCAGAGGGCTAAATTTGGGCCCAAGAGTGTTATTTTTAGAGTCTTGAAAATAGGCTAATGTACAAAAAAAGATTTTTCTCACAGTTTAATGAACCATTTTTGGATTTTGAGGGGGAGAGGAGGATTGGCAGTAAGATGGAAGGGCTTTTCATGTCATATCCTTAGTCATATAAGGAGCAAAGGGCCCATTTATGACACTGACGTAATCTCAGAGCTTCATGTGCATTGTCCCATACCATTCTTTCTCCTTGATCTGTTTCCAAAACTCCTCTTATCCACCCACTTTTCTTATCTGCTGCCAGCCCCTGTCCTTCAGTGGTGCTGCAGGTGTCTTCTCCTGCCTGCTGCCTGCATTTTCAGCCCCACACAGATTACATTTCCCTGAATCAATTTTAAGGAGCCATTGATGGAGGTGGGTTTCAGGAAAATGCCTGCCATTCATTTCTTAGTTTCTGCCAGGATGGGTTTCAAGTGCACATGTTCCAACTAGAGACTTATACAAAATCTAGTGCTGAGCAGACAGTGCATAGACTGGCACAACAGAGAAATGTTTGTCCTGGGCTTTCTGACCATGTCTGTCTCAGCCTCGTGGGAAAGGATGACTGTTGTCCAGGGGTTATGTTCTTGTACTGACTTCGAAATCATCATGGAGTCAGTACTTTGTTACCTGAGATGGGTACTGTGCTGAAGTCTTTTGAGGGGTGGTGAAAATGAGTTTAGTCCTCAAGCCTGTAGCAAAAAAAAAAGAAATAATATGAGGGGAGGCAAGGAGGCTGACCTTGAAGTGCTGTGCTTCCAGGAAGCCAGCCGTCTGCTGCCCTGTGTTGAAGCGAGCGCGGGTTTGGATTGCTAACCCTTTCCTCTGATCCTGGGGACATTTCAGAGAAGTGTGAGTGAGCAGATGGATTTTATTAGACTTAGAAGTGACACTTTTTAAATTGAAAAAGCTTTCAACCTTGTCTTTAGAGAAAGGTGTTGACATGGAAGTCCTTGTCTTTCATACTGCTTCCCTATTCCCTTCTCTTCCCCACTTGCAGGACAGGTTTAAAACCCACCTGAGCACTGCCCACCTCTGCCACCTCAGCAGATGTTTGTCATACCGAGTGCTTTCTGTGTGTCTTACCTCATATTTGTTTTGGCTTAAGATACAACCCAGTCCCTCAAATGTTTACTGCTGGACGTGCTCCCGCTGACATCTGCAGGAGAGCGGCGAGTCCAGCTGTTGACAGAAGTGATCCTGGCAGCAGCTGCCGCCCGCGTGGGGTACGGACCTTCTCAAAGAAGCTGTGATCATGTTCTGAACACAGAGTGTATTTTCACTAATGTCCTTCCAAGATAAAAGGCCAAAAAGATGACCACCACTTATGGGCTAATTAGCCAGCAGCCCCATCTCATTTATCATAATCCAGATGTTATCCTGCTAATTTCAGGGCTGTTACTCAAGCACAAAATTGGACACACAGGAGTTGAGAGTGGGTCTACATCACAGGCTTTTGTCAGGGAGGCCCTCAGTCAGGGCTTTGATGGGGTGTGTGATCTTTGGCCAACACAGCTGTGCTGACAATCAGTCCTCAGCATTGATTTCTGCTCATTATAACAGCAAAACCTTATTTTTACTGATATTGCTGATGTGGGGGAAGAGAAGCTTCCTGGCAAGTTGCTGCCAGTGTGAGTTGTGTCAATGGTGACCTTTCCTTACTCATCCTATGGACCCCAACCCAGCTGCTCTGGCAGTCTCCCTGGTAAGACCTGATCTAAGTGGGTGCTGTTGTGAGGTTTCTGTTAGGAAACCGCGACTGTAATTGCTTTTATTATTAATTTTTTTTCCTAGGAGTCTTTTGAATGCATTTTTAAAAATGTACATCTTGTTCTCAAGAAGGCTTTGATCTTGTTAATCTTTTCATCTATGCATCAATCTGTTGTGTGAAAATGCTGGAATGTGCTCTTATTGTGGCAAGGGCTTTCTTTGGGTTTGTTTCCAATTTTTTTTGCATAGTTTAGGGATTTTTTTTCCCCTGAGGCTCTCCCTCTGGCTTGATCCTACATGAAAGTTGACCACAGACGTGTCAGGTTCTAGAATGCCACTTTAGGCTATGTCTTTGAATTTTCTTTGCAGGGATTTCCTGATACCAAATTGAAGCAATTATTTTTCTCTTTCCTTGCATTATGATAAAGAAAACATTTTGAGCGAGCCTGCACATTCAGCTGTGAGCAGCAATGAGCTCCCTCTGCCTGTCTTCACCAGGTGGGACACATGCCAACCTTGATCTCAAAGTTTTGTGGTTGCTATAGCATGAGGCAGAGTCTGGACTAACTTACCTGCTCTGTCTGTGTTAAGAGGTTGAGCAAACTGTACTGCTGAGGTTGTGGTCATTCGTCCAGTTTGAGGCATGGGCAACATCATTAAATCCTTCTGCATTTGATCACATAGACTTAGCCTTAATCTTGATCACTTATATTTGCTTTTCTTTCCTAGTTCTTACAGGTTTAGACCTCAGGTTATGCCTTCCTAGTTACAGCCATGCTTTCCTAAAGTGTCCATCTGCCCATGATAGCAGCTGTTCTTGTGAAAACCCTTGTGTAAATGCAATCATAAGTCTGAGAAGTCATGCCCTGTGGTATAACATGAACCCAAAGGAAAGTGGAGAGGGGTCATTTGGCAGCCAAAAAACCAACAACAACACCAAAAAGGAAATCAAAACTGTACCTCCTATATAAGCATGTCAAAATAGTACCTTTGTAACTGAGTCAAGTCAGGACTTTTGCAGCTGTGGGACCCTCACTGAGCACAGTGGAGTGACCGAGGTGTCCTTTTCAACTTTCCTCGGTGTAAACTAGAAATTGCTCTGCTGAATAGTTGATGTCATCGTGGTAATCACTGAGCACTTCAACTGGGAAAGGAATTGATTCCTTTGGCTCTGTCCCTACCTGTGAGAGAAATTGAGTTGTGAAGATGGCCTGGGCAAGAGAAGATTGGAGCACGAAAGGACGCCTGGGAAGTGTGCTGCCAAAGCACAGAGCCTGGTGTTGACCTCTGAAGAGACCCTAGGCAGTACTTCACCATCTTTGAATATTTGTTGTCCTTGATACTGTTGACCTGTAAGTGTAAACTCCTTGGCTTATGAAAACATAATGAATTTCTGTTTGTACTTGTATCTTTTGCCTAGGTCCTGAGGGAGGCTAATAAATTGGCTGAAATGGAAGAGCCACCTTTGCTGCCTGGAGAAACCATTAAAGACATGGGTATGTGAAGAGGAAATTCCTTATTGTTTGCTGACAAACAGTAGAATATCCATAGAGCAAAATATCTTGGCAGTCACTGACCAACAACAGCAAATTGCAGATGTTTTGGGAACCATGACCAGGTTGTTTCATTAAATGAGCTATTGCACATCACATGGGCCAAGGTAACTGTTTCTTCTTTTAACACAATGCAAGTACAAAACAATTCAACTCTCTTACCATGAATGATGGGGTGAGTTGTACAGCTCTGCATTTTCTGCCTTCTGAGAGGACATGGATCAACTGCTGCAGTTTGTCCTTGCCACAGGGTAGCTTCCTGGGCTGACACAGCACAAATATGTGTCAAATCTCTGTTGAGGACTCTAGGAAAGGATACAGTGCTTTTGCAGGGAACTTACTGTGATGGGGGATGGGTTTTTTCTTTTTTCATCCAGACGTTCTGACATGCATCAGATTTGCTGATGCTCTCCATTCTGAAACCTTGAGTGAGCCTCTTGATAAATTTTCTGTGAAAGATTTTGCATTCGCTTTTTTAACGTGTTGCCTTCCTCTTAAGATGACAAGGTAGAGTGCAACTTCAGTCCTAAACATAAAAAATTAAAAAATGAAAATTGAGAATACTTCAAAAAAATGCACCCATCAACAACAATATAGAAACAAGCAAGAAAACCTCCAAACAACCCACCTCAATGATTAATCTTTTTCTCAACCTCTTTCCTAAGGACTTTGAACTCATACTCCAACCATACACTGCAGACTGGTATCTAACTCCCTCCACAGATGCAATTAGCTCTGACAGTGAGGCAGTATTTTGAAGGATTCCTAGGGAATGGTTTAAGAGATCAGAGTTACCAACGTTTCATCTGTTGGCAAATGGTGTGATGAGCCGTGTAAGTCTGTAAGACTGGGTGGCTTTTGGAGTAGCCCAGACAGCAGCTGCTTGTTCCAGCAAGAAGCTAAAGGCAGCAAAAAGGAAATCTTTGTTATTCATCAGCAATAATTGTTTCCTGTTAAAAGTGTGAAGAAAGGCAAATGTATTTCTCCTTGTATTTTACAGGGAAGAGAAGAAAAAATATTTTCAGCCAACCCAATAATCTAGGGTAAGATTGGCCTGTAAAAGACAGGAATTCCACAAGCAGGGGAATTAGTAAATCTGGTTTCCAGTTTCTTTCTCCCATATGTATTCTCTTATACATACCAAAGGCTGCGCTCATTAGGCTTTTCTGTGGTGATAGCACCACTACAACCTCTCTATTATACCTGGCATTTGTTCCCACAAACAGTGAAGCACTTTAATGCCTTGGAGATGCCTGTTTATCAAGTGGAGACTGCTGAAATCATACAGCTGTGGCAGGGTTAAGGTCAGACGAGCCATGTGTGTAGGTACATTTGTACATGCGCAGTGTAATTAAGTAAAATTGTTTCCTTAGGAAACCAGGCTAATAAAATGCAAATGTGAAAGGTGGTGTGGCTTACAAGCTGGCAAGGCCAGTGTTTGAGATCGTGCCTGGGGTTCCTTACCTGGAAAACATTTTTCTAGCACCTTCCCTCTTTACCCAGAAATCCTGTTCTTTTCAGATGTAAATGCACGCTTTTCTTATTAGTGGATTTGCTGGGGTTTTTTTAGGCATTTCAAAATTACATTTTGAATAATGGGAACTCCAGTGGAAAACTAGGCAGGCTGCCCTCACCCTTGTTATGCTTCCTGAGTCTGCTTTCAAACCTCTGTCAAAGTAGTCTTTGAAAAGAAGTGATTAATAATAGTACATTAATGAAGCACTTGATTTAATTAGGAATGGCTATAAGCGTTTTGTGTTTAATTGTCCTTCTAACAAATACATGGAAATTTATATAAATAAATAATGGAATTATTAGCATGTTTTTTATAGATATGTATGTTTTATTTCTTTTTAGCCAGGCATCGTATGCTACATATTTTGCTCTGAATTATTCACTTCTGATATTTTAAGGATCTTTCTCCACATCCAGATCTTGAGAGTCAATGAAGACAATGCAAAAGCAAAGATGACTTGAGGATGATTTAGCTACATGAGTTGCCAGTGCCCTGGAATAAAGCAGGCTTCTTCTCTCTCCCCCTCTGGGCTAAATCTCATGGGATAAAGGTGGAAGAAATTTAGGTTCCCATTCTGACACCCTTGTAGCCTCACACCTCATGTTCATGGTGGCTGTCTCCTGGGTGGGAGGTGAGCTGTCCTCCTAACACAGCCCTTGCAAAATGGATCCCTTAGGGTTTGGAGACTTGAGGTTATTAAGATGATCCAGGAAGTTTTTTCATGGATCTGGCAGCTCTGGTCAGTGGGTCTCCTCTGTGTTTTCGAGGGGTGTCATTACTTGCTGGTGATAGTGTAAACCATTGCCACGACACAGCCAGACAACTGCTTCAGTGGCAGAAGACGCAATAGGCAGCAGAGGTGGGGAGGCAACAACTTAAATCTTGGCATTTTTAGTTGATATAAACCAGAAGGGCAGTTAGGAGAGGTGTTTGCTGTGAAAAGCCAGCAGCACCTCTTGCCTTTTGCTGGAACAAGTGAGAAACATTTGAGGCCTTTTAAGAAGGGGACTGTTTTGAGTCACCGTCACTCAGGCTCAAAAATAATTGAATTGTGCCGAGTAACTTGATCGCAGACTTCAGACCTAAGATCCCTGGCAGCTGGGTGTTACACAGATTCATGGCTCCTGCAAATCACAGTAGCTCTGCTGGCTTTTAGCATGAGGGTTTTCGTCCCAGGGCTGACTCCGTGTCCAAAGGTGTACAAAGATGCATACCCAAGCATCCTAAAAAACACATGTACGAGAAGTGCCTTCTCCTGCCCCTGGTGGCACAAACCATCTTGGGCACAATCCTTAGCTTTTATGCAGATTGCTGTCAGCTTCAAATGTGTGCATCCAGGCAGGAGTGGTCTCCTCTTTTCATTCATTATGTTCTCAGCTACTGGCAGTAAGCACACACAGTTTGCTCCAAACACTGGCCAGTTGACAGGGGTAGCAGTTTTGTGCAAATGTAGGATTCTGGGTGATGGTACTGTCTCTACCCAAACTCTTACCTTCTCCACAGAACTGAAACTTGCAAGTTAGCTCTAGGCTAGAACCACAGATTCAGCTTGTTTTAATTTCATGATCTGCAAGGTAGAGCCCACAAACGTGATTGCTGGCATAATTTTTTCTCCCATAAATTAACCGTGAAATTAACAACTTCTTCTTATTTTTTTTTTTCTTAAGCTAAGGATGTGACTTACATCTGCCCCTTCACTGGAGCAATCAGAGGAACCCTTACTGTTACCAATTATAGGCTGTATTTTAAAAGCATGGAACGGGTAAGCTTTTGAAATAATTTGCTTTTGCTGCCTTTTCAATCTTTAGACCTAGGTGTTGTTTGAGAGTATTTCTGTGTGAAATGTGGCTGTATGTTTGGGAATATAGACATAAGGGAGCAGGAGCTGGGGATTTTTCCCCCTCCCCTTTTTAAACTCACAAATTTCAACTGTCTACAGGACCCTCCTTTTGTCCTAGATGCATCTTTAGGTGTAATCAACAGAGTGGAGAAAATTGGAGGTGCTTCCAGTCGTGGTGAAAATTCATACGGGCTGGAGATTGTATGCAAGGTAAACTTTTATTTGTGTTTTACAATAGGGGAAGGGGAACATATATTTTTAAAGGTTTTCTCTCTAGTACTGTAGGAAGTTCTGCAAAATGTTTCAGTCAGTATGACTTCACAGGTGTCAAGAAACATGATTTTAAAAGTATTTTATAAGTATTTAAAAGTATATTTTCAGTATTCTCCAGCTCCAGCTCATTTGAGAAGAGGTCCAAACCTTTTTTCAGACTTTGTGCTGGGCAATGGCTTACATCATGGAAGTGTAGCCCTGCATCCTCAGTTCTCAGGGTTGCCCACCAGACTTATTCTAGGTGGGCTCCAGTTACTGTGGAATTCAGTACTTTCACTCATTTCAGTAATTTCACTCATTTACATTTCAAGAGCAAGAAAGGGGCACGTTTTCCCCCTAAATCATTAGCTCATGTCCACCTGCTGCAGTGCTTTGCCGTGAGGGACTGGTGAGTAGCCTTCAGTCCTCGTGAGGGCTGTTCTTTCATTTCTTTCAAGGCAGTACATATTTCATATGAGCCTCTCAAGAGTAACCTTGGAATAACTGGAAATACAAACTGCAGTAAAAATTAACAATTTGCCTCCTCATGTCTGCTTACTGTAGACCCCTGAAGTCAATAAAGCCACCATCTCCTCTCCTAAGTCTGTATCTCTGGATGGCATGGCCCTTCTGCTTCCCTCAGTGACCACACAGGAAGAGCTGGATTCAGAACCTTGTAGGTGTTGGGCTGCTTAGAGCTTGTCAGAGCCCCTCAATGCTAAAAGGATGCCAATTGCTGGTTAAGAGCAGATGGAGGAATGAAAAGGAATCCCAAACTGCTCTGGTCACTGCTGTGATTTTGAGGCACCAGGAAGCTAAACAGACTGTCAAGCTGTGGGTGTGCTGAGTCAAGACCAAGTTACTGCAATCTGTACCAAATCATCCAACTGCTCCCCTGTCCTATGGCAGCCGTAATCCACCCTGACTAACATAGGGTGAGGTGCTTGTGCTGGCAGGCTAATTCATCCCCTGTTTTGACCTGGATTCCTAGCCCTCAGCCATTTTGTCTACAAGAACACGTGGTCAGGTTTGGAGTGAACCCCGCATCATTTTCCTGTGTGGGAAACTCAGGCACAAACTATAGGATGGGTGTTTTGGCCCTTTATACCATATTTCTATTTGTCAGCCTGCTTCACCAGGATATGCACAGCAGCTTAGTGCAATATCAGAGTGATACATCTTATGCATCCTGAAAAGTTCTCTGTCTGAGACCAGTCATGTAATCCCTGTGAGGCAGCAAAGTCTTCAGCTGTTTATCTCATTCTATAACTTGCTCAACCATCTTCATATACTTGAACTTGAAAGCTCATTTCCTGTTGATGGGTTTTAGACTCTTTACTTCAAGGATTTTAGTTGCAGGCTTGGCTGGAAAAACTTAGAGATGCTTTATTTACTTTCCAAATTTGGTTTTGTAGGTGACTGTGGAAAGGAGGCCCTGAATGACCACCTTTTGTCTAAACTGTGCTGCCGTGCAAAGTGGAGGAGTTCTTGGTTTCAAGGCATCCTCTTGAGTACTCTGAGAGATGGAAGCTTTAAAGGGAGATGGCATTGGATGCTTTGCACCCAGCTGGCTGTTCTTGGGCCCCCTACATGCAGTAGCTCTGGGGAGGTGCCTCATTAGGCCATCCCCTCCGGTGGTCTTATGGCACTGCTTGCCTTGAGAGCTCAGTGAGAACCAAGGAGGTCTGTCTCACCAAGTCCTGCTGGTCAGACATACCTTTTTTCCTGGGCAAGGCTCTCCACTTTCAGCAGATGGAGAGCTTCATGTGAAGGCAAGATGCTGTGGTCAGGCACAGCTGTGCCCTCCCTCGGTGGCTCTGCTGTCATTGAAGGCTGTAGACAACCCCTGAAGCAAGCCCAGTGTTGCAATACGACATTGTTCAAAGTACAGTATTAAATCAGTGCTAGAAAGAGCACTGTCATGTGACCCCATTTTGAATTCTGGCTTTTGGATTTTCCTTGGATTTTGAAGTGGTTCAGAAATTTGCAACTTGATTTCCCTCTTTTTTCCCCTAGGATATTCGAAACTTGCGGTTTGCTCATAAGCCTGAAGGGAGAACTAGAAGATCAATATTTGAGAACCTAATGAAATATGCTTTTCCAGTTTCAAATAATCTGGTAAGTGTTTTCTCGTCAGCTTTTGCCAAAAGACACAGAGCAGCAGTAAACTGTTTTGTTCTGTCCCATGTACTTAAATACAGCATACACATGGCATGCAATTTCTTGAAGGATGAGAAGTGCTGGTTTTCAAATCTGTTTTAAACTTAATTCTGTAGGAGTTTAGATTATATAGGAAACAGAAAAAGTCTATTAGAGTTCCTTCTTTCATGCATGGGGAATAACTTACTGGTAAAGCCTTGTAACAGAGGGAAAGTACTCAAATCACAGTGACATCCATCAGAGGTTTACAGCTAATGGTGACTGCACTGCCCCAAATCTGGAATGCAGCCCCCCTCTTCTCTAATGTTATGACACTGCAATTGTTGTTTCAAATGCTGGTTGAAAGGATATGGTTGTTAATCTGTAAGAGCATTCTTGCCTAAGTAGTTTTATCATCTCTCTTTAATAACAAACTCCTTTTGTCCATGAAGTACTAGGTAACAGCCAACCAAGCAAGATCAGGGACATATTGGAAAGTATATTGTTGTACTAATTACCTGCTACAGTGAGAGTGTTAATCTTTTCTATAAAGCCTTGAAAGAAAAGTGATGTGGTGGAGAAAAAGAAGAGTCAGTTATAAATTACTATTTGAGATATCAAACATCCTGTAAATGGGCTCTGAGTGGGCTCTTAATGGTAAATTTTCTTTCTTTCAGCCACTTTTTGCCTTTGAGTATAAAGAGGTTTTCCCAGAAAATGGATGGAAAGTGTATGACCCAACTTGGGAGTACAAAAGACAGGTGGGTATTGTGCCACTTCCTTCCTTTTCCTCTACTCTTCAGGAATGAGGGTCTCTGCACTAATATAATCACATGTTACATGGAGCAGAGAATGGTTCTGCTGACAAATGCCATGCAGCCTTGGTTAGGATGTTGTTCTCCACACTGCAGTGCTTGTTGAGAGCAGTATAGCTTCAGAGATAGAGGCATCCACTGATGGATGTTAGCTCAGGTGGCAGAGAGCTGACTTTAGGCTGTGGTAGAAGAAAAACTAATGCTCTGGCTTGGTGATCAGGTGCTGCTGGCAGTGAGGAATGGAGGGTGCATGTTTCAGGTACAGGCATCCCGTTGTTGAGTTTCACACCTCAGTGCTTGCTTGTATTAGTTTTAATTCTTTCCAGGTTTCACTGTCTTAAATAGCAACTTCAGAGGGGAAAAATTATGTGTAGAATGCCTTCACTATCTTAGGTGTGGTTTCTCAGCATAGGGATCAACCTAGAGAGTACTGTGATTTACCATAGTTTAGAACACACAGCTGTGGTGTGTCCAGAGTAGACTGATCAAAGGTATTGATGATTGTGAAGTGACAGGCTGTCAATTAGGAATACTGTGGTAAAAACTTGAGTAGTCCTCTCTGGGGTAAAAGATGGGAGAATTTTGATTTTTATCATGAAATCACTCCTGTCATAAAATTCTCAAGTAGAAGAAGAAGCATGATTTGGTGACGTGTTTGCCCTGGACACAGAGTAAGCTTCTGTCTCCTCAAGATCCATCAGAATAAAACCAATTTTCCATTGTAAAATTAAGAGATTTTAAGCCATGCAATTTAAAGATTTATTTGGGTATTTCTCATCAAATCAAACAAAACCAGACCTCTGTCCCAGCCTAGCTGTTCATCTAATTCCTGGAATCCAAAACCTAAGGATTCATTTTTTCTATCTCTAGTCTTCTAAAAGCTGGGCATGCCTTCTAAATTGGTTATCTAGGCCTGTCATTAACAGATGGGAGAGAACGCTTCACTGTTGGGGGTGATTTGTTCTCTCCTAAAATAGCTGCCTAAGATAGATTGCTGGCTCCTAGGCTGCTAATGGGAAGTGAGATGTATCTTACTGTATCTCACTGTATGCTGCCTTCATTGCAAAGAAGTGTATGTTTTACAGTGAGATGCCACAGTCTAAAATCCTGGTTGAGACAAACTCCAATCGTTTGTAATCACTTTGTGTCAAAGGTCAACTTGATCATAAGATCAGATAATGCAGCGATTATTGCTTTGTTTAGAATTTACCTCCTTCTTGGTGCTTATTTTATGGGAAGATCTGCTTGTAGAGAAGGATTTGTAGCCCAAGCTATTTGAGCAAGATGCTTCTTTGTAGGGCTGAGTAACAACTAAAAGTAACAACTAAAAAATACCTGTGCTATTAAAATAATCTCCATTGGAAAGCACAGCATTCACTCAGCCAAGCGTCAGTCAAAACAGGTGAAATACAAAAGACATTTTTACAATACCTGGAAAGAAGAAAGAGTAACCTTAGATAATGTCAGTGTAGATTATTCCACTTTCTAAATCCTAGCATGTCGGTTTTTATGATAGAAGCTTTTCTGTCCATATTAGTTTTTATACTGTGATTTGGTGCACCTTAAATTTGTCAGGAATTTGGTTACGTGATAAAAGGATACATGTGTTTGCGTGCCTGTGATTTGCAGCTCTTCATGGCCTTTCTGTAAAGAAAATTGGGGTAAAACATGAGACAGCTGAGGCATTGCTGCAGTGTGTACTTGTGCTGTGGCCTGCTTTTGTGGTGTTTGTGAGTGGGAAGAACAAATTTGCCTGATGACTTCTATGTCGAGAAACCAAACTTAAGTCCATGCGCTGAAGCCTATGGTCATTTCCTTACATTGGCAACTGCAAAAGCAAATCCAAACCAGGATTTTTTGCAGCCACTTTGAGTTTTTTGTGATGGGCCACGGTCACTACTATTCCAGATCACACAATCCATCTGTTCCAGTTCCTTATCTCCAAAAGTGACCAACACCAGCTGCTGAAGAAGAGGCAAACCATACTGCAGTGGATGTTTATGTTGTGATCTGGCCAGGAGGAGAATTCCATCCCTTTTGTTAGATTGATTTAGGTCCTGCAGCATGATGCTTTATGTCCCCTCCAAATCTTTTAGGTATTTCGGTCCGTTTATTTAATTCCAGCATTTGTAACTATGGATGTTCAATTTATCTGTGTGAATGTCGTAACCTTTTTTCTCAATCCAACCAGGTTCTGCTAAAGCAATAACAAATACTACAGTAAATCAGGATTATGTCTTGAAATGGCAGCAGGGATTCGTTAACAGTGAAACAAAACTGGCATCATCAAATCAGATAATGGGATTACCTGTCTCTGACTCTATGAATTGTGATCAGAAATAGAAAAGTGGGACATATGCACTGTCAGCAGGACCTTCTGGAATTGGTTTAAAAACTGTTAGAGAAGAGCTGGCCTAGGGCATCAGCAGCCCAGCAGGATGGCCAGGCATTAACTTGCTATACTGTAGGCCAAGTCAGTCTTCTCCCTGTGGGAGCAGGGACACATGGAGAGGGGAGTGGAACAAAAGTAAACTCCAACTACCAGGCATCCAGAAAAGAGTTTTAGACCAGGATCTATGGTAAGATCTATGTCCACACTGGTAGACATGGCAAGTTTGAGTGTGGTATTATTTATTAATTATAATTTTTATTAAGATTAATAGAAATATGTTGAGATGATAGCAATTGTAGCAATTAGGAAAGCTATTCAGTAACCCCCTAACTTCCCTGTTAGCATTTTTGGGAAGGATGGAAATATGTAACTTATTAAAAATCTGTGATTGTGTAAAACTATGGGGAGTAATAAACAACCTGTAGAGAACAAAAGGAACTCAGAGAGGTTTGAGATTTAGTTGGTAAATGGAATCACATGTGGCAAATGAAATTTAAAACTGAAATTGCTCCCTGATTTTTATTACACATGGGCTGGCAGAATATAAAACAGAATTGCAAAGTGAATAAGACTCACTTGAAACCAAAGGTCCTTAAGATGCCTTTGGAGTAACTTAAAGCTTTATTTTCCTTAATAAGGTGGGGAGCATTTGGAAAATATTACAAGAGGTTGTGAAGTTGTGTGATGTTTCCCTACAAAAGTCATTCTTGTCTAATATCCTTTGCTCTGGTCATATCTACTGGGGAGCCACAGTGTAGGGCTGTGGTTGCTGCTTTCCGAGAAAACATGTAGGAGTTAACTCAGAAGAACTGACCTGTTTTGAGGATAAAAGAAGTGCCCAGAACTAGTATACAAGCAGAGTGGGAAAGGTAGAGCTTGGGGAGCAAAGTGAGGATTGAACTGTTAAACGTACCATGGTTTAACTGAGGTCCTGCTTATGCTGGGTATGTCTCTACTGCAGGACAGATCACAGCTCTCTGGTGCTGAGTGGGCACGGCCTGGGCTCAGTAAATGGCAGAGGGACCAGCTTGGCTCTGCAGCTGTACCCTGTGTTGCCTGCTGCAGATGAAGGTGTACTGATATCTAAGCTCAGAGTGCATCTGCCTGATGCCATAGAGAAGTGTCACTGCCTGTAACTACAACATGGAAATTATTTTTTTCCTGTCAGTGAAGGATCCTCATGGGCTTAACCTTAACCATGTGCTTTGCAAGGCAGTGGTGTCAGTGCTGTGCTGGTGTGGCTTCAACAGTTTTTCCCTGCAAACAAAGAAACTCCATCTTCAACATCAAGTGTCGATCAAGTGATAATCAAACCCAAGTCATTAGAGTAACATGAATGTCTATCTAGAGGGAAACCAAGTCTAGTTTGAGTGTGGAGAGGACACAAAAGCTGTGTCTCTATGGTTAGATGATGCAGTTTTATGGAGTGTTCCCAAGCACAGGGACAAGTTTCAGGCATAGCTACAGACCAGGCTGTTACTATCCATCTTTTGAGTGAGTGTGTGTGAGCATCTTTAGCCACACACAAAGGTACTGTGATGCAAGGCAAGGATCACCAGTGGCAGTTTGGACAAAATGTCCTGTTTGGAGGATAAATGAGTTTATTAGTACAGATGTGAGGTACATTGGTTCAGCTGGGCTCAGTGAGAACAGTCAGGGGTATATTTAATTTATGACTATACATGTGGCTTTGCTGCCTTCCTCAGTTTGCCCTCTGGCAGCCACCAGAGATATGAATTCCCCTAAAATCAGGGGCTGCTAGCAGCATTAATTTACCTGGAAGAAGACAGACCTGTGCAGAAGTCTCTGGTCACTAATGTGGACATGCCATGTGCCCTGGCAGCTTCAGGATGATCACAGCCTGCTTTTAGCAGGCTATGTCTGAGTTCCTCCTGCAGGTGCACAGGCAGGCAGCACCCAGAGCCACTCCTGAGCCTGCAGAGGCTTATTGAGTTACATCCGTAACAGTTTGGTTTCGTAGTAGGCTTTTGGGTGCTTACAACTTACCGGGAAGTAGTGAAATGCCTCTTAGATGAGGAAATACCAGTGTGCTTTATATCACGTTTGGCTTTTTCTATTGATTCCAGCTGGAGAAAGGGCAAATCTGAAGGAGCACGAATAAATGCAGAAGCTACACTGCATTATGGCAAACATCCAGGGAAGATGAAAATTCAGCTTCTCTTCTAGCCCACTTGGCTTATTTCTGTTTGCTTCCAGTCCTTAAAGTCACGATCCGAATCCAAAGCGTTCTGGGTGGTGCTGTGATTCAAGGCTCCTGGGCCAGGGAAAAGGAGACATTCCCCATGAGTTAAAAGAAATTTCAATGCTGACACACAGCATCTTTTCTTTGAGGGCTTGTCATGGATTTTTCTGGTCTGGGCTATTGCGGAGGAAAGATTTCCTTCAAATTTGTCAGTGTGGCAGCTGAAAGCCTTAGAGGTGTGGAGACCTTTAGAGTTCAGTTCTGGCCCAAGCAGTGTGTTCTGAAGCCACACTGCCAAGCACTGTGAAGAGGGTGCTTTTCCAGTGCCCACTCCTTCGTCTTCTCCATGAGCATTGGTAGAGTTGCTGGGTAAAAAATGAAAAGGAGCCTTTCTTCCATGTGGCTACTTGTTAGCTCCCATTTTTCTTGCCAAGACTGTGCTGACAGCGTAATTTTCATTCAGATTTTGGGGAGGTGAAATTTTCAGGAATTGTTTATGGATCCATTGCATGTACTTATTAGGACAGGACTGAGAACTAATTTGCCATTAGTCCCATTTCCAGGCAGTAAACAGATTGGTCACTGGCAGGAGTCTAGCTATTCCCTGACTGACAGCAGAGCTGGTGGGCCCAGCAGATTCCATGCTTGCTGTGTACAGCAGGTAGACCTCTGAGCATGTTTTACCCATCAGTAAGCTTGAACCGTGTATACACAGTGCTTGATGTCTGGTTCTGCCAATTCTTCATCTTCACAGTGCCAAAAATAGCTTTCCTTCAGGCTTTTGGGGTGATCCTTGTAGTAACATTTCCTTCCCAGGGAGGGCCAAAGGACAGCAGTGGCTCACAAAGCAGGGTGTGTGACTGATATTAGACAGAAGGTCTGGCCTCCCCTCAGATTTCTAACCATGACCTCTTTTGACAGCATGACTCACCACTGGGGTGGGGAACTGGCTGCAGTCAGTGTGGGTCAGCCATAATTATCACAGCTCGTCTGACTCGTGTCAGATGTGTCGTTTATTTCCTGCAGGAGCCGCCACAGCGGGAATCAGTGTCCCACCACCCTCCTTTAAAATGAAGTAGTGTTCATTAGAAGAGAGGCCTGCATTGTGTAAGGAGTTGATGTTCCCCTAAAACACACTTGGTGCTTCACAGCCTGGCCATGTTTGTTGCAGCAGATGTGTCTTCCCCACAGAGATGCTTTGTGTCACTGCTCACCCCTGCTGCAGTAGGGGTCTGTTTAAATCTCTCCTTGCAAGCAGCTGCACCAGCCACTCCCTATTGCTCTGTTCTCTCCCAGCATCAGCCAAACCACGTCTGCAGGTTGTCAGGTTCGTCCCCATTGTGCTTCAGGTGTTACTTGGAGCTTGTTTTCTGAGAAGCTGTTGAGTGGCTTCCCCATCACAGCATGCTGAGCTCTATGATGTGTGTGTGGGAGATTCCCTGCTCTCCCAGCCCAAGTCCTTAGTACAATCAGAGAGCTTAGTGTGATGGAAACATGGCAGTTGCACATCACATACAGTCATACAAAGAGAGACATACAATTGTTTAGTTGTTGGTGTTTTTAGAGGTTTGCACAGTTGTGCCACAAACACTGAACTAAGTCCAAATCAGGCTGATTTTTTGGGGTGTTTTACTACCTGTTCCCCCTTTTCCCCCTCCCCTCCATCCTGTCTGGTAACTCTGCTTTGTATCTCCAGTTTTCACCCAGCACATTTGAACTAAGTGCCATGAGGGGACTGAGTTGGTCACCCATTCTGTCCTGCTCCTTGCTCTAGTGTAAGCCCATGATGAAACCAGGAGGTATCTTGAAGATGGGCTCAGGGGGACCACCTGTGTTGCTACATCTGTAGCCTCCACAGTTCCTTTGCCATAGGTGATCCTGCCTGAAACTCAGTCTCCCTGCTCATCAGGGACTTGAGCAAAAACATCCACTTCTCTAGGAAGAGACATGAAATGTTTCCTAGATAATTCATTCCCAGGTGCCAGCCCTAAATGTCCTTCATTAACAAAATTTGCCTTGAATTTCAGGTCTGGGGATTTGTCTGTGCTGAGGTCTCAGAGCAACTCGTTTGCTAACCTGCAGTTTCCTCTTTAGGGAATTCCCAATGAAAGCTGGAGGCTGACCAAGATTAATGAGCGCTATGAGCTGTGTGATACATACCCTGCCATTCTAGCTGTGCCTGTAAACATTCCCGACGAGGAATTAAAGAGAGTGGCATCCTTCAGATCCAGAGGACGCATACCAGTGAGTGGGACAGAAGAAGCCACTTTGATGTGGTTTTGTTATGCATACCTTTGGGCAATAAGTAATACCAAGATCAAGCTGAGTGGATTCCAGGGAGGAAATAAATGGTCAGCGGATAATAAAAGTGACAACAACATGTTTGAGGACATACAAAACAACAGTATCTGCTGAAACTACTGTTGTGAAAGAGATGTAGACTAAACCAAAACTAGAAGATAAGATAATTGAGCACAACTCAGACCAAATCTCAATTCAGTTCCTGGGAAACACAAGACAGCCCTGTTTGGCTGTTTACAATCGTCTGGCCTACTCTGACTTTCAGGACAGAGAAATACGTAGTGGTAGAGTTGATAAGAGCGCTTATTTAATGAAATTAAGACAAAGCACATTGTTACGAGGATTATTTCAGAGGTAATTGAAAATATACTGGTTTACTCCTCAAGTCTATAGAAAATTCAGTCTGTTCCTAAAGTGCTTAACTTCTACATGGTATAACAAAGTCAGACATAGCCCACGTACTGACTCACAACAGCCAGAAAAACAGTCTACATCATATTGAAAAGTCAGACTTAAACAATTTAATCACCTTTTGTTTGTTCAAACTTTGGGAATGCCACCAGAATTAATAAGAACAGAAGAGTTCTTTCTTTCTTTCATTCAGTTGTAATTTAATAGAATCCAGCCTTCTGGAACCCACTGATATAGGATCCCAAAGCAAGCCATTACAGGTAATTCACTTCACTGGTTTAATGAATCCCATTTTTCCTTTATTTATTTATTTCTCATTTGTTTCCAAAGGTCTTGTCATGGATTCACCCAGAAAGTCAAGCAACGATCACTCGCTGTAGCCAGCCCATGGTGGGAGTGAGTGGCAAGAGGAGCAAGGAAGATGAAAAGTACCTTCAAGCCATCATGGATTCTAATGCCCAGTCCCATAAAATCTTCATATTTGATGCAAGGCCTAGTGTGAATGCTGTAGCCAATAAGGTTGGGCACTTTTTCCTCTGTCTAAAACTGGGAATGTAATAATTTTGAGCACATTTTTCACCACCATTTCATATTATTCTTAAGGATCACAGAAGGGTTTTCCACTGCAGAAGAAGTCTGCATGCAATGATCTGATTCTCTAGACAGACTTTTATACCTCCACTGGTAGCTGTAAGATATCAGTGTGACTGCTAATGATCCATTATATTAATTTACAATGGGAAATGAGAATGGAAAGGGAAAAAAAATTGAAGTAGTACTGAAGTCAGACTCTAGCTAGCACCCTGGACCTTGTGTATCACCATTTTTCAATTCACATGGTTGAAAGACTTCTTCGTCTAACAGGGCTCAGAGCCCTGTCCAACCTGACCTTGAATGTTTCCAAGAATGAGGTATCTACCACTGTTCTGGGAAACTTGCTCCCATGTTTTACCACCCTTATTGTGAAAAATTTCTTCTTTATGTCTAGTCTGAATTTTCCCTCTGTTACTTTCAAACCATTACCCCTTGTCCTATCACAACAGGCCCAACCGAAACATCTGTCCCCATCTTATAAGCCTCCTTTAAGTACTGGAAGGCTTTTATAAGGTCTCTCCAGGGCCTTCCCTTCTCAGCCTTTCCTCACAGGAAAGGTGCTCCAGACCTTCTGATCGTCTTTGTGAATTTGATCCAACACGTCCCTGTCTTTCCTGTGCTGGGACCCCAGAGCTGGGTGCAGCACTGCAGGTGGGGTCTCTCCAGAGCAGAGCAGAGGGACAGAATCCCCTCCCTGCCCTGCTGCCCACACTGCTTTGGATGCAGCCCAGGACAGGATTGGCTCCCTGGGCTGTGTGTGCCCATGGCTGGTCCTATCCAGCCTCTCACCCACCAGCACCCCCAAGTCCTTCTGGGCAGGGCTGCTCTGGTCTGTCCATCCCCAGCCTGTGCTGGTACCAGGGGTTGCTCCAACTCAGGTGCAGCACTTGGCATCTGGTCTTGTTAAGCCTCATGAGGATCCCATGGGCCCATTTCTTGAGCTTGTCCAGGTCCCTCTGGATGGCACCCCATCCTTCAGGAGTGTCAGCTGTACCACTCAGCTTGGTGTCACCTGCACACCTGACGAGGGTGCACTTGATCCTTCTGTTTGTGTCACTGATGAAGATATTAAAGAGCACTAGGCCCAGTACAGACTCCTCAGGGACACCACTTGTCACTGCCTGGACATTGAGCAATTGGCCACTACCCTCCACCTGTGGCTATCCAACTTCTCATCCATCAGACTGTGTGCCCATCATCTCCAGTCTAGAGAGAAGGATGTTTTGGGGAACTGTGTCAAAGGCTTTACAGAAGTCCTGGTAGATGACACCCATAGCCCTTCCCTTGTCCACTGCTGTAGTCTCTCCATCAATAGAAGGCCACAGGGCTGGTCAGACACGATTTGTCCTTGGTGAAGCCATGCTGGCTATCCTGAATCACCTTCCTGTCCTCCACATGCCCTAGCACATCTAGAGATGGATCTGTTCCATGACCCTGCCAGGCACAGAGGTGAGGCTGACAGGTCAGTAGTTCCCAGGGTCTGTGATTCCACCCTTCTGAAAAATTGTGTTCCATGACATCACTTTAAGCTTTGGTTTAATGGTGGAGATGCTTTGTTGCAGTAAAGATCTGTTTTTTGGTTTTTTTTTTAATCTGCCTTTCCCACTACTTAGGAAAGGCAATTAGTGTGTGGGTTATCCTCCTCTGTAATAGTATGGTAAATTTTTAAATGATAGATTAGCAAATGTAATGAGTTAACAGCTTGAATGGGGATAAATTATAATTACAGAGGAAAAGAAGGCTTGTAATGTGATATTCTTTGGTAAAAATTATAGCATTCATTAGGTATTGCAGAAGAGAGACACAATGTGTGTGCCTGTACATGTTTGCTCCCAGCTGTAAGATAAAGCCAATGGTTTTTGCCTGCTTTAGATAGCCAGCCACTGTGGTATTTTGTCAGCTGCTATTTGCTCAGGACAAATGACCGGGATAAAGTACAAAATATGGTTTTGCTTAATGATTTCTGTGTGAATTTTGTTCTTCAGGCTAAAGGAGGGGGCTATGAGAGCGAGGATGCCTATCAGAATGCAGAATTAGTGTTCTTGGATATTCACAACATTCATGTTATGAGAGAGTCGCTGAGAAAACTGAAAGAAATTGTGTATCCCAATATCGAGGAGACTCACTGGCTGTCTAATTTAGAGTCAACTCACTGGCTAGAGCATATCAAGGTAGGCATGTCTGCATCCACTGCTGGCTGAGCAACCACAAGTCCTTACTAGTCTGAGAAAGGGGCTAACTTCAGGATTCTCAATTCCTGTGAATTTAGTCTTAGAATTTGTTTTCCATCTATAAGCAATTAAAACCATAGTTTCTTGGAGTGAGGAATCTCAAGGAGATGAGAAGAGAGACAAGAGAGGGGGCTGAAATACTGAAAGATGGTTTTGGAACTGAAGGATCTTCCTGGGTGATGTGTAACTGTGAAAGCTCTGCTTAGAACTCAGGAGTCACAGAATTTCCAAGTTCTTGGCTCCTTGACATCCTGGCACTATTGCCTGGTCCACATGAGCAAATGCTGGAAGTTTGGAATCCAAGCAGAGTCAGAATAAGGAGGCAAAATGTTTTGGCTTCTCCAGATGCTGGTTTTCAAATAATGTTCTTTCTGTTCTAAAAATGGCCAGCTTAGATTGTTATTCTGCTGATGCAGACAGGGACAGATCTGCTCCTGGGGCAGCTGCAAGGTGATGGCAATTCCTATCAGACACAAAATGCTCCTGCATTTAAATCTTGACTGGGCTTCATGCAAGGGCTCTTCTAGAGTTGTGCCTACACTACAGTTTAGATGTGTCGTCATCTTGCTGGAACAGAAAATGTGTTCACCAGTTTGCTGTCCTAGTTGTAAAGTAGTTGGAACTGATTTACCATTCTCCTTGAGGCAAGCAGAGCCCTTGGTTTGTCCTGTGCTGTCACCAGTGATTTTTCATTTATCGTTTCTGTTCCAAAGAGATTTTGTAATTTGTTTTTTTCCCTTGTCCTAGCTCATTCTTGCCGGAGCCCTTCGGATTGCTGACAAAGTGGAATCGGGGAAGACATCTGTGGTGGTGCACTGCAGCGACGGCTGGGACCGGACAGCCCAGCTCACCTCTCTGGCCCTGCTCATGCTGGATGGCTACTACAGAACCATCAGGGGCTTTGAAGTGCTCGTGGAGAAGGAGTGGCTGAGCTTCGGCCACAGATTCCAGCTGGTGAGTCACTACCCCATGGAAGGCCCTGAACAGAAAGTTACTGTCCCTCCTGAAGCATTTCAGAGGAGTTTACCATTTCCTGTGAGAAGTTTACTGGCTGAACTCACAGAAGGGAGGTGAATGCTGACGTTATTGTTTTCTACCTATAATTCCATTCATCTCTTACCTCTTCGGGACTGTATTGGTTAGATACAAGGAACAGGTGGTATTTAAATCTCTTAGGGGTCTGCTTGATAATGTCATGTTCCTGTGCTTAGGCCTGAACTAGCAGTGTGCTTTGGATTCCATGCTGGCATTTCTGCTGGGAGCTGGCAGAGACCAGTGGGGTATTTTTTGTCTTTCTTTCTAGTTCAGTTTATTTTCTCAGACTGCTTGGACACCATCATCTAAGAAATGCTTTGGTATTGAAGATGTTGGGGAATTTGTTTATAGCCTTGACCTCACATTTTCTTCAGGCACACTTTATTTTTTGGAGAGGCTTCTAATTATTTAGGTGAAAGAACAGCAGTTTGAGCCTGGACCAAGAGTAGGTCGTGGTTGTGCCCTTGCAGTTGGCAGAGAGGCAGCTTTGTGGGCTTGTGACCCAGCAGTTTGTTATGGTTTGCACTGATGGGAATTGAGAGAGCCTTTCAGTAGTATCCTTCCAGTCTTTGTTCCTATTGTGTTTTGCTCGTAGCTGTTGTCTAGTGGTTGTTAATTTTGCAAGGGCTAAAATAGGGTCTGTGTACAGCACTTGCAGTGATGGGTGCACTTTCAAATGCTCTGAGGAAGGTGGGGAAACTGAGGCACTAAAGCAACTGAGGTTCTGCTGCAGCAAAACTTGTTATCTGGTATTTGAACAAGGAGTGTTTTAGCTTCTTCACTGTCTAGACAAGGAAGATACTGACAGTAATTTCCTTTGGTGAGGGGAGGACAGTATTAGGGATCTGTTACTTACATGTTCTTGTTCTCTCTTTGCACAGTACTTGGGGCTGTGGGGTAATATATAACCATTAATGTACTCTGCCAGTTCTGAGGAGTCGTGCCTCACATGTGTTAGCCACACAGCACGGTCAGGGTTGGAGGCCTGCTTCTGGGAATACTGTCCTTGCTGCCTCTGGAGGTGGCAGGAGATGGGCTGGGCTGGTGTTTGTACAGCTCTTGGAAGCCATGAGGTGTCGTGTGACGGTTATCGCCGCATGCCGTGCCTGTAGGTAGTGTTTGCATCTCGCACCCTCTACTACTGAAGTAGCCAGGACAACAGCTGCAACTGAAGCAAAAAGCATTCTCATTTTTTTTTGCTTCTGAACTTTAGCTATTAACTGAAATCAGTGCCAGCATAGCATCTGGAGCCTCTACTCAAACAACTCTTGTTTTAACTTAGCATGAAAATATCCCCATAAAGAATTTTCACTTCAAAGACAAAGAGAGTATCTGTCCTTTACTCCTTTACCCACTGATATGGACAAGGCAATATCAGGACTCATTTGAAGTTTCTTAAAGCTGTTGGTAAAGGTTTAGGTGACTGAGAGCAGACCCCAGCAGTTTCCCCATGAAGCCCTTTGTCCTGCTGTTTCAGAGGGTTGGCCACGGGGACAAGAACCACGCGGACGCCGATCGCTCTCCCGTCTTCCTGCAGTTCATCGACTGTGTCTGGCAAATGACAAGACAGGTAAACTGCTGGGTGGCACCCGTGTCCACAGAGCCAGTGCACTGAGACATGGCACAGTGTCTGGACACAGGAATGATTTCCAAGCTAACCTGTGCAGGCTCTCCTTCCTGGGCTCGTACTCTTGCCTTGGTTCTGGCAGCAGGCTTTTTGGGAGTCTGTTTAGCAAAGAACCTGAAAGCATTTGCTAATGTAAGTCCCCAGCACGGTGGGTGCAGCAGATCCCTGTTGCCTCTGCTCAAGCTGATCCTGTAACATGCCCCATTTTAACTTCTTCTGAAGGCAAATGTACTGCTCCCAGTTCATAATGTGAGGTACAGAGCTGAGTGCCTCCCTTCAGACCAGGCATGGCAGAGGGAGATCCCCTGTGTCTGGGAGGATTTTCCCCAGTCATGTGGAACCTGGAAGGTTTTTTGTATCTTCTGTGACACAAAAGTCAGCCATGGTGAGGCAGTTCACCAAAAAAAAAGCTGTGTTCACCCTGGGTTAAACCAGGAGAAATGGAAGAGAAGGAGGGCACTATATATGGAAGAAAAGGATGGCACTGCCTATGACGCTGTACCACATCCATGCAGAGAGAAGAGGAGGCTTTACCATCATCAAAAGTCACTTTATTGTGGTCTCCTTGGAATGCTCCTACAGCTGGGCATCCTGACGTGCAGCTGGTGAGGTCAGGATGTCACAACTGGTGCAGCCTGGGAAGAGGAGGGTGGTTGTGAGGGAGGAAGGCCTCCTGCTCTTCTCCTCATCACCCTTGCATGTCTTTGCAGTTCACTGCATTTATTCTTATTGACCCTTTGTGGAGTTTCAGTTGTTCCTGTCTCAGGTCAGACTGTTTCTGCACAGAGCTCAGCAACAAGCATGGCCTGTGCCCACAGACCTTTTGCTCTTGCTGACCTCTGTCACAAGGTGCCTCCCTGCTGTTCCCTCTGGGAAGTGCTGTCAGGCACCCAGGTTATTTCCATTTGGCCCTGGGAAATTTCCACTTTTTGAATGTATTTATTTTACATGTGCCTTTTGCTCTCAGTCTGGCTGCATGGCTTGTCAGGAGGGACAGGCATAGCAGAGCAAGCTTCAATTTGAAGCAGCACTGAGTGTATATAAACACAGTGCTCTAACCCCTCAGACCTCTGGCTTTTGCTCAAAATTCCTCTCTGCACATGCAGAGCAGCTTTCCAAGAGGGAAACTCTTGCTCCTGGAAGGAGCAAATATGACCCTAAATATCCAGCCAGGCAGGGAACAGGGACAGATCCTGTTCTATAAATCCAGAGGCCAACTCCTTACCAAGACCACAGCCTGGGAGAAAGTTTATTTTCCTGTTTTAAAATCCCAAAGTAATTTTCTATTTCTGCCCAAAGTTTCCTACAGCATTTGAGTTCAATGAGTACTTCCTGATCACCATCCTGGATCACCTATACAGCTGTTTGTTTGGGACCTTCCTGTGCAGCAGTGAGCAGCAGAGAGTGAAGGAGGTAAGAGAGCTTCTCTCCAAGGTGAAAGCCTGTTCCTGATTGCTTTAGCTGGCCAGATATTGCTACAGAAGCTGGTTCCTCACTCAGAGATAGTTGTAGATGTGAGTCTGGGAAATACCAAGCCCCCTTCTCAACAGGTGGGACTTGGGGGATTTTCCTCTTTGCATAAAGTGCTCTCTGTTGGACGCTTCATGTTTCAGAGCAACACCATTTCCCTTCTGGACACTGTCTACTTCCAATTAGTCACTAGTGGTTGAATAGCTCCTGGTGTCTCCCAGGTAGTGGAAATGCAGTTTTGCTTTGAACTTCAGTTTGCTGTGACCTTCTCTGTGGGAACTGGAACTTTTTTGTCATGCCTTTTCTTTGAAGTGGTTCCTTTAGGGTGCTTTTAACTACCTAGTGTGTGCTGCCATTCTGTACACACAGGCTACAGCAAGTAACTGGTCTTTATGTGTGTTCTTGCTGTGCTTGCACCTTCCCAGGAGAGGACAACTCTCCTACTATTATTAGGGACGTGCCTCTCTGTCCTGCCACAAGGCAGCTCTGCCCTGCAGTCTGGCTGAGGTTTGTTTGCCCAGGGAGGAGTGTAGAGATGTGTATATCCAGACCCAGTCTGGAATTAGAACAGTGGCACTCATTCTATGTCACCTACCTGATGGTGAAGCATTCTGTCACCAAAGGCTGCAGCCCAACAGTGCAGAGCTACACGAGGGCAGTGCTGTGTGGACCTGATGTGATTACATTTGATAGAACATCAGTTAAAAATAATCATAAAAACTAGCTGGAAAATAAAAGTGATAGCGTTTTACTGCAGTGAAATCAGTGTCCCTGTTTCTCTGGAGTCCACAGTGATCAGATAATTGTCATTCCCAAGGAAGAAAATCTGCATGCTGTTGGCACATGGGCTTGGGGTTTTCTTTTAAAGGCCTCAGCCTAGTGAAGTACTTAATCTAGAAGGTACTTCAGCACAGTGGGAATATTCACAGGCATAATTATTCCACTAGATCAGGGCCTAAGTCAAATGTTTTCTTTGCTTCCTTTGCAATTAAATACTCCAGCAAGTCCTGCAGGAGCACTTCAGAGAAGTGAAGTTTAACTAAAGCCCTGGGAGTTCACATGCCAGTATCCCCTCGCTGTAGCAATGGTAATTCCTGGTCTGTGCTGACAGCTGGGTGGGTCAGAGGGGTTGTTCCGTGCCAGGGTGTGTGTGCCTGCCTGCATCCATGTGCTTTGAGTACAATAACCACATCAGAAGAACAGATTGTTTTTTTTTTTTTAAGCTACAAAAAACAACCAGCTCCATACTAACGACAGGCATATGTCTGTGCTGCTATAGTTTGTAGATAGCTGGGATTCGTGTGGCAAATAAAGCCTCCTCCACCCCCTTCCCTTACAGAGCCTTCCAAAAAAGACTGTATCACTTTGGTCTTACATCAACAGCCAGCTGGAAGACTTTACTAACCCCTTGTACGTGAGCTACTCCAACCACGTCCTGTATCCCGTGGCCAGCATGCGCCACCTGGAGCTGTGGGTGGGCTACTACATCCGCTGGAACCCCAGGATGAAGCCTCAGGTACACCCCTTCCTACTGCCGCTTCCCTCTCTGCTTGTACCAGTACTGGTACTTTGGGGGTCAAGGCCTTTAGGTAATGTACAAACTTATGCTGCCACTGCTTAAATCTGAAAACAAACGCCTAAATTCAAATGGCAGCAAGAGCAAGCACCACCTAGTGCTGCCCAGTGCATGTTGCCCAGCTGGCCATCACCACTTTGTGAAAGCTGCAGGAGCTGAAGATTCTCAGCAGTCTGGGAAATTTCTCACTCAGACCGTGGGAAAAATGATCTGAGTTCTCTTTACAAAAGATCTTAAAACCCGTAAGACTTCTCTGGGTGTGGGGTTCTAGATAAGAATTTTTGCTGTATTTAAATTACTGGTCATGGGAACCTGCCTGAGGCACAGAGGTCTGAGCCCAGCCAGCAGGGAAGCTGGCTTGCCCAGGGCAGGCACCTCAGACAAGCAGTCTGAGCATAAGCCTGAATGCTGACATCACTTTTTAGTAGGAAGGGACAAAAATTCCCAGTTGGCTCAGTGTCCATCTGCAGGTTACAGTTTTGCAGATCTGCAGCATTAGAGACAGGAACCCTGCAAACACTTTGCAGTACTGACTGTTAAACAGTCAGAACTACGTGAAAATATTTAGAAGAATCTGGTTGGGTTTTTTCCTCCCAAGCCCCTGGGAGGAAATGTCCAGGCTGAGATGCCATGGCCAGTGTCCCTCAGAAATGTCAGAAATCAGTTTGGTAACTGTCATCTTTCAAAGTACATAGAGACTGGTTTGTTTAGCTATGCACTGTGCATGTTGGATCCAAATGAACAGCCCAGAGCCAGAGCAACCACTCAGGTACCTGCGGGCTGGAGACTGATGACACTCATGTACCTCCTTCCCTCATAGCTGTCCGTAAGATCAGCAACAGTTTTGTGCTTCAGGCTCCCACTTCCACACTGCCCTCCCAGTGCTCAGCTACGCTTTTCCTTGCAGGAACCTGTTCACAATCGCTACAAGGAGCTCCTGGCCAAGCGGGCTGAGCTGCAGAAGAAAGTGGAGGAGCTGCAGAGGGAAATCACCAACCGTTCCACCTCATCCTCGGAGCGGGCCGGCTCTCCCGCACAGTGCGTCGCTCCCGTACAGACAGTTGTATAATAGGAACTCTTTTTTGCTGACTTCCTTCCCAGGGCCATGGGGGGCAGCTTTTCTGAAACCTCCTGGATTTCCAGCATGGTGCCTGGGAGACGCCAGCCTATTTATTTATTTCTCTCCAGGGTAATTTATTAGTACTGTAGCACTAGAGAAAGCTTAAAGCAAAAGCCAACACAGACAAGGCCCCCTATGCAATTATTACCCTTCTTAGTGGCTAGCTTATGATACGAGCCAATTGCACTTGGCACCTGTAAGCCTGGAGCTTGCTCTTTGTTCACTGATGTGCTGGAAGTCACTTGGCTTCAAAGAGTCTGTGCACAAGAATGAAATACCATGAAGGAAAAACGTCTGCTCAGAAGTTAGAAAGGCCAAACCTGACTCTCTATTGGAGCCTCAGCTGCAGCTGTGCCATCACACCCCCTCCTGCACAGCAGAGTGAATGAGGGCATTTGCCAGCACACCTGGACGCAAGCAACAGCAGTGTCTGAAACAAGTCATTCCCTTCACCTCAACCTAAAGCATAGGAAGCCATGTAAATGATGCCTTATTTAAAGAAAGGGCAGCTTCTCCCAATAAAACACTGCGGTAGAGGAGCAACAATACAGGACTTCATTTTGTAGGACAACGTTTACTTCCATCTCTGCAACTTTAGAATCTCACTTATGGTTTACAGTGGGTGTGCCAGGATGCCACTTAAGCACCTTTATTTCAGAGGGGGCAGAAGAGTGTGGCTCCCCTGGGCTTTCCACAGCTTCTCTGGCCTCCAGTGCCTCATAGTCATCAGGGGAAAAGGTAGTGGAATACCAAGGGGCATGAGTGAACTGCTGGGATCAGCCATTACATTTTGCTTGGGTAAGCGTAATTAGCAATTTTAAGGCTTCTGTGCAGGGTTACAGTGGTGTACTTATGGTATTTCAGCTTTCTGCTAACTAATGGAAGCAACTGTGCATCAACCAAAGACGCCTTTCTGCCTGCATTGCAACTGCTGCTTTAGGTTTTTCTGGCAGACTGAACAGCTTAGCCATTTTCTAAACCCTACCTTTTTCCTTATAGTCTGCTTCAAGAACTGGTGTCACTCAACTAAACTCGAGCTGAAACTCGATTTTAATACAAAAATTTACTGTAGGAGATACAACACACATTTAGTGCAACCATGACTGCCCCTTGCTCTTCCAAACAGGTAAGCACAGGGTTGCAGTGGAGGAGTCTGAGAGCAAAGGCAGTTAAGCATGTGCAAGGTCTTCAGGCTGCTTCTCCACCTCTCTGCTGAGGAGAAGGGGTACTGCTTGGTGTGGGTTCCTGTGTTGCTCTTTTAGGACTGGATCCCAGACTGGGGGCACCTGTTTAATATACCTGTCAGCTGCTATTCCATTAGAGAGGGATTTTTGGAGAGACTGGCAGAGTAGACCCATTTCCACCTAAGAAATGGCCTTTCAAAAGCCACATTCCTTCCAAGGCAGTTAGCAGTCATTTCCTCCTGCAGTCTCCACTCCTGCCTGCTCTACTGCTGCAATCACCAGACCGTGCTTACAGAGAAATCCACAGCCACCTTCTGACAGGATGAGTAACAGGCTGCACAGCATCACCACATTTGTTGTAGGGTGGCCTGACAGATTATGGTTCAACAGTGCAAAGAATCCACACAAAATACTTTCTAAGGACTTGGATCTGCTTTGAGGTTAAAGGGCAGGTCTGCTCTTATGTACAATCACTACACAAGATGGTTTAAAGCATTATTCTGTATTAGCAAACTGACTGTGTGTGTATATTTTGTTTCTTGATGAAGGCTGTTTGGTTTCCTTAACACTAATAAAAATGGATAAATGGATAAAGTTTCTGTGCTCTTACTTTCAACTATGTGGTTTTCCAAAGGACTTGCAGGACATGCAGACATTAAAAAAACAGCACTGCAAGTTCAGTGTGTGAAATCCAAATCTCTCTCATTCTTCTGTAGAGGGTCTTTCAAGTTGTTAATGCTGAAACTCTGGTCTAAAATGACAGAAAACCAAGATTCATCTTTGGACAAGTTTCATTTATCCTGTACAGACCAATATCAAAACAGATACAGTGCTTAGCTGCTCAGTATTATAAAAACAGAATCACAGAATGGTTTGAGGTGGAGGGGATCTTTAAAGATCATCTAGTCCCAAGCCCCCTGATTGGTAGAGACACTGCCTTCCACTGGCCCAGGTTGCTCAAAGCCCCATCTAGCCTAGCCTTGAACACTTCCAGGGGTGGGACATCCACAACTTCTCTGGGCAATCTGTGCCAGTGTCTCACCACCCTCACAGTAAAGAATTTCTTCCTGATATCTAATATCTAATCTAAACCTGCCCTCTTTCAGTTTAAAGCCATTCCCCCTTGTCCTATCACTACATGCCCACTCCAGCTCTCTTATAACCCTTTCAGGTGCTAGAAGGTCTCCCCAGAGCCTCCTCCTCTCCAGGTTAAACAACCCCAACTCTCACAGAAACTACTGTCTTAGCACACTGTGAAGTGCAGATTTTTTTAACTGTGAGAGAATTTAACTCTAAGTATTCTGAAGTATGTTCACAACTAGAAAACACACAATTTCTGCACCTTACAGTGCATTGGCATAGTAACTTCTGTGTAAAAGACTCACATTTTTGTATGTAACTTATGCCTAAATTCATTGGGATGATTTGTGATCAACTTAGTGGATGTTCCCTGATGCTCTCAACCCCAGTGGGCACCTTGGGCACCTCATTCATTCACTGTAGGCAGCATGGATGCAGCCTAAAATACTCCTAAGCCCTCCACCAATAAGGAGCTGCATGAGGACAGCCTGAGGTCATGCTGAAGTTAACCCATCTTTGAGCAACCTTATCTCCAGAGTCCTTCCCAAGTAAAATGACTGAGTGTAAGTTTCAGCTACTGATTTTTCAGGACCCCTGGCATGAACTGCTCTTTAAGTGGTTACTCCCACTATACCTGGTTAGCAGCATCCAACAGCAGCTAACACTTTATGCCTTACATGCAAGGAGACAAGCTGGGTGGATCACCTACACCACAAGCAACAAACTCAACCCCCTTCTGCCTGTGTTGACCCTACAGAGTTCTCTGCCTGTTCAGCTACAGGCAAGGGTGGACTACTCTGACTCTAACCCTACCTGCAGCTCTCATTCATCACCCTGACCAGGGAGAAGTCACCTTTCCATGAAAAATCCACTGGCTGTGGCACAGTGTTGCAGCAAACACCAAGCTAACATAGAGGAAGTGCAGCTTTCCCACAATTCATTCATCAGGCAAGCTGGCTTTATTTTTCAACTGTATATACAGGTAATCTGGGTCTTCTATGCATTCCATCAATAGGAAATTAATTAAATTATTAACATAATAAATTACATTTAATCAGCTGTGCAAGTCAGAGCACAAACTTAATTGCACTACTACCAAAGTTGATAGCTCATCAAAGCACATAATTCAAGTTAAAAGCAAGACGCCAGGACCAAATGGCACAATTGAGGCACTTGCAGTTAAAAACACTTGCGGTTTCTCTCACTCCTTTACCACCCAAAGCTGTCAGCTAGACACAGGGTATTACCCCCATCCTACAGCTTCTTCCTGAAGCAGGATTTCTGTAGAAAAATTTCCCTTGATCATTAAGCAACATAATTCATAAGTTACTTTGATCCTTTTCTGAGTACTCAAACATCCACTGCCACTGATGCTAATCCAATGTTGCAGAACAAGAACCAGGGACACCTTTTGAAGAGACCCCCAGAGAACACCTTTGAAGGGGTTACCTGTTCTCCCTCAGACACTCCCAGAGATGGAGTCATTGCAGCTGCACAGAGAACTGGCAAAAGCCCTCAACAGCCAGGGCTGCAGCACTGCTTTCACACAGGATGCATCCTGGGAGGCCTCCCAGATCAACAGCATGAAATGGCACTGGCACATCACACACACACCAACCCACATAAATGTGCAGTGCTTGGTGTGCTGGAACAACACAGATGGACTGCTGGAACCATAACACAGGGAACTGGGGCAGCCCTATATTGTTAAGATTCACTGGTCATGTACCTTGAAAATGGAATGTGATTTAAGCTAGACCATAATATATACAATCAAATGCAGGGATGGAGAGCCAAGAGCCTGTAAGCCTGTATTTCAAAAGTGTGCTTAGCATACAGTAGTCCTTCCACACAGCAAGGAAGGCAGCTGCTTTAGATCCAGAATGTAGGTTTGGCCAGGGTGGTTCAAGAACATCTCCTGCAGAAGGATCAGTAGTCCCAGCTGATATCATCTTTCTGTAGTGAAGTCTGTATGGTCTGCATGTCTCTCAGCAACTGAAGATTTTTCCGACTCTTCTCTCCAGGCTTCACTTTGATGGGACCTGCATTCTTTCCTTTTGTGGTTACTGTAGTTGTTACTTTAACCTCACTGACTGGGAACCTGCTGTCTTTTATTTGTTTAGCAGAAGTCTTTCTGGGCTTGCTTTCTCTCTTAAGTCTCTCTAGCTGAAAGAGAAGCCCAAAGAAAAACATTAAGAAGTGATCTTGTTTTCATTTTTGTTCAGCAATTCTTTCAATCAGCTGAAATATCCCACCACTTATCTCACCCAGGTAAGCAAATGGTTGTTTCCAAGTCACACTGAGCAACAAATACTTTATTTTCCTTACAAAGCATTTTTACATTTGCATCTTTAGAGCTGTGTTTAGCTTACAATGATCTACCACCTCTCTAAAAACTGAGAAGTTCATTACGGGGGAACATTGCCATCAGGAATGTAACATAAGATGCAGATGAAAAAAGCTGACTTATCACTGTTACCATCCAGTGATTAAAAAAGAAAACAAAACAAGGGGTTTTTACATCCATACTAGTAATTTTAAAAGCTAGCAACTGTCAGAGATGTAGCTTTGAAAGAACACCAGAGCTCTGCTGGAGTGAAAAGATGGTATCCACACACAGCTCTGTAAAATCACAGCATGTGATTTTACAAAAAGTCTCAGTACTCCCCAGCAAAGACTGAATGGGGAACTGGTCAGTCTGAGGTTCAGACACATTCATACGCCCCGACCACAACAGGGGTGGCTTCTACAGCTCCCCTCTCTGCAGGTGGTGGTGCTCCCTGCTCCTAGTTGACAGCATGCAGCCGTTTTCCTAAACCCCAGCTCCTAAAACTTTTGCCATTAGCACATGCAGCATCATTACTGCTGGAAACTACAGCACATCTGCTTCTCTGCAGTGGTTCCTCTGAAGATAAGATATCAAAAGTGAGTAATGCTTCTGACAGCAAGCATTTCACAGCTCCATTCTGGATGTCAGATCTCAGCATGTGTTTTGTGTGTAAGTTACATCAGGTGAGGGTGAATCGTGGCTTGTATGAACTGAACCAGATTAAACACATGGGGTTATGCTTTTGGAAAGAAATTCACTAAAATTAATGAAGACAAAAGAAAACAGAGAACCAGTATGTTTTATAGCTTTGAATGAAAAGGACACTATCCAAAACATTCTGAAAGTTATAAAATAAGCAAAACAGGTATTTTGAGTCCTAAAAAATGCAAATCAAAACATAAATAGGTCACTTACTCCAAGTAAAGGAAAACTGTTCAACAATGTTCAAGGGACAAGAGGAGTGTAAAATGCAATGTGAGAAGAGATGTGAAAGCTCTGTCCAGGACAGGGTGAAGAGTGGGCACAAGGGTGACAGAAAGGATGTTTTTGCAAAAATACTGGGATAGATGCAGGTATGCAGACTAACTTTGGGACATCAAAGGTAGAATTAGACAATGCTACTCCATTTCTGCTAGATTAGGATACAACATAAAAAACCCATGCTTATGTCAGCAACTCTACATGAGCACAAACACAGGCAAAAGAAACTCACCTGCAAACGATGCCTCCGAATTTTGCTGATTTGATCTGTCTTTGCTTCCATCCTTGCCACCAGTGCCTCAAGTTCCTTCTCCAGCTCTTCCTTCACTGCAACAGTTGGGGCTTCCTCAATGAGCTTTGACAGCTGCTGGTGATCACTAGCACACAATTCAGACAGGACAAGGCTTGCATCAAGGCTCCATTGGCTTCTACATCTTCTACCCAATTCAGAAATAACACTTCTAGGAAACCACAGCATCAGCAGCCAGACAGGTTCAACACACCATAACAAACCAGTAACAACAGTTTTGCTGGTTTGCAGCATTATTACAGTAGCACATCATGGTGGCAGGCTGCTGCATTGTTGTGTCTCAATAACATAAGTAGCTTTCAGTTTCAAAATGCATATTCAAAATTACCAAATAACCCCTTGAGAGCTTGATCTCAGCACTCAGTCAGTTAATATTTTGTGTATCTGTACCTACTGCACCTGTGCAGTACAGTAACAATTCATGTTCTGTTAACTAGGAGAAGCAAAACACCCAGCAAAGCTGTCCTTTAATTGACTATTTGTCCAGATCCTGCTTTTAGCTAGGACAGAGTTTTCATTTTTAGTAGCTGTTACACTGCTGTGTTTTGGATTCAGTACAAAAATAGTGTTGATAACACTGATGTTTTCATTGTTGCCGAGCAGTACTTACCCTAAGCCAAGGGCTTTTCAGTGTCTCCTGCTATGCCAGTGAGCAGGGGCACAAGAATCTGGGACAGGGAGGTATCTGGGATAGTTGATTCAAACTGGCCAAAGGGATATTCCATACCACAGAACATCATGCCCAGCATATAAACTAGAGGAGTTAGCCATGAGGGGACAATTACTGCTGGGGAAAGGCATTGGTCAGCAGTTGGGGAACAATTGCACTGCACATCACATGCTTTTTTACCTCTGATTTTATTTCTCTCCCCTTTTCATTACTATTATCATTACATCTTACTTTATTGCAGTTTAACCTGTCCTTGTTCCAGCCCACGGGTGTTTCCTTTTCCCGATTTCCCTCCCCATCCCACCAGAGCAGAGAAATGGCTGTGTGGTGCTTAGCTGCCAGCTGGCGTTAAGCCAAGACAATATTTTCTGGCACCCAACATGGGCCATGAGGGGTTAATGACAGGTCTGACCAGAGTGAGCGAAGACAAATCTTTCCTGGGCATCGCTGTACTGGTTTAACAGTGGCGGGTGGCAATGCTGGTTTATGGTGCCACGGAACCACGAAATTCCCGGGGGGAATGGGTGTCCTCCGCGCGCTGCTGGAGCCATCTACTGGGGGATCGTTGTAATTACACCTTCCTCCTTCCCTGCCCGGCCAGCCAGCCCCGAGAGGAGACATGGTCCCGCGCCTTCTCCACCTTCTCCAGGCTCATTACAGCGGCCTTTGAGAACTCGCAGTATCCCACAGGAGTTACAACCAGCGTGGTCACCGTGCTAGGATCCAGCAGGGTGCTGAATGGGGGTCAGATCAGGGGAGGATTTGTGTCTGAGGACAGTGAGCAAGCAGCTGCATGGGAATGAGTTGCTACCTTCTGCACAAAAGACAGGATATAGAGGGTACACACCACAGGGAATCAATCCTGAGTCTTCCCTGTAGGACCACAGGGAGAACATGAGGTGGGATGGAAAACTTATACCTCAACCCTAGAGGCACAGGTATGTGAATTGCAGGAAAAAAACAAGCACAAATAGGAATTCCTCCAGGAAAGTTGCTGCTTAAGTCTTCAGTGAGCAGTTCCCAGACAGAGCGGCAGGGCTGATCTTATCCCTGATCCTATGGAAAGGCATTGTAATTCTTTTTTACAGGAAATGGAGAATCCTAGGACCAATATTAGAGGAGGTGTAGGAGAGGTTTACTGGACAGTGTGGATCAGATGGCCTGGGCACACACCCTAAGCCTCCTTTAAGTACTGGAAGGCTTTTATAAGGTCTCTCCAGGGCCTTCCCTTCTCAGCCTTTCCTCACAGGAAAGGTGCTCCAGACCTTCTGATCGTCTTTGTGGATTTGATCCAACACGTCCCTGTCTTTCCTGTGCTGGGACCCCAGAGCTGGGTGCAGCACTGCAGGTGGGGTCTCTCCAGAGCAGAGCAGAGGGACAGAATCCCCTCCCTGGCCTGCTGCCCACACTGCTTTGGATGCAGCCCAGGACAGGATTGGCTTTCTGGACCGTGAGCGCTCATGGCTGGGTCATGTCCAGCCTCTCACCCACCAGCACCCCCAAGTCACTTCAGCCATTCAGCTACCCACCCACCACTTTCTCCTGCCCTGAAGGACTGTTACAATAGCTGAGTCCAAAGTCATGGATTACATTAACTCAATGGACTAGTATAGGGATAGTCCATAGACTACAGGAATGCTATCTGTGTGTATCTACATCAAAAGACTGGAAAGGTGATGGTGGTTAATCGTGACATATTGGAAAGTATGGGGCTTGGGCAGGACATAAACAGTACAGTACAAGGGGTGGATACTGCCCATCCCAACATGGAGGAGGGATGGGTGTGGGCTGTGAGAGTGGCAGCAGGGTCCTGTGCTGGCTGGGTCCCCACAACAGTCCACTGCATTGGGGCTGCGACCACCCTTCTCCCTTGCCTCTTCTGAAATTCATAGTGCTGCACATAAGCACTGGTCTGGTGTCCAGACTGTTTAGCAGAGCCTCTAACTGCAAGGAGAATTGACAGCCTCTGCAGCCAGCAAGGCAGATTACACTCTAGAGATTTCCTAAACCAAGAACTTTCTCAGTCAAAACCTTCCAAGTTCAAAGCAACAAGGCAAAAATATGAAACATCTGCATTCATAATCTGCAGAAGAAGATATACCACACTCACAAATTCATCTGTCCAAGTTCATCTTGTAAAGTCAGCAACACTTCTGAGATCTCTTCCTGAGAGGAGGACGAGTCCATGGGCAGGGATGACCTTCTGCTCCTGCTGGCAGGACGACCAACACTGCTGGGCCTTGCTAGCGGGGTGTCATTTACCACGTGTCGGTTACAAAAAGCTTTATTGTGATGCTTCATCAGGTGCAGCACGTGTTGCACGTTGGCAGCAACCGAATGACTGGGACTGGTAGACTGAAAGGAAAAGAGACTTCTTTTACATGGCATTATCAACAACTCAGTAATACTGGAGAGCATTTAAAAACAGCCACGTTCGTTTTGCTGACAAGAGGGTAATTTTTGTTTGAATTAATATGCACTAACAAGAACATCTTGTCAAGCAGCATAGTGCAGGCCCATTTTTGGAAATACCAGCTCAGCTTGTTGTCAATGTCCAACAAGTATTTTGAAGACAATCTGTATGAAAAGTGTCAAAAAATTAAGTGATCCGACCACTGGGTGTCAGGAGTGCACCAAGCCAAGGTTCCTTAAGGAGCTGCAGCTACCAAGCTCTAAGCTTTGGAATTAATCAGCTCACCTTCCCAGCCACAAAGGGGACATCACCCAGACACAATCTATAATGGGGCTGCACAGTGGAATGTCTTACAGGAGAGCGTTTCTGGAAAGAAGGAAGAGACAAGTATTTAGCAAAAATTATACTACAGCAAACCCACTTTCCCTTTACTTGGTAGTAAAAGAGGCAACCTGCTCCCTGATCACATGCACACAACCTTATTTGACTCCTCAGTAATTGCCCTGCTCTCCCCCACATCCTACCTTCTCTGGGTGCTTAGCTTTTTTCCTGGGTTGTCTTGCTTTTGGAGAAAGCAGTGGTGATGCTGCTTCAAGCAGTAGTCTGCTGGTTTCCAGGCCTGTCTGAAGCTACAATTGAAGGAATAAGGGGAGTTACTGAAACCATATTAATAAATAATCAGAGACAGCGCAAGCAGAGAATTCAAAGAATTTTTAAAACATAGGCTCTCCAGAAGCAAGGGCTGCAATTTTTTAGGATACTTTTGCAGTCTAAAGTCAACTTAACATTAACTATTTCCTCTGCTAGCACTACTCACCAGTAATCCCAGTCAATTAGAGAATTAGCCTTAGTGCATTAGTCCCATGCAGGCAAGTTCCAAAACATCAGCTGTGCATCACACTTGGCAAGGTACTGGGGAGCTCAAGCCACCCAACCGTGATCAATTGATCCCATAACAAAGTTACTAGGCAACTACTCCTCCTGTTCTATTAAATTTGACAGTAAAAAAGCCTCTAAACAACCAATCAACCAAGCACAATAAAAAAACTAACCACCAAAGCATCTACTGAAAGACTTAAGGGTAGAACTTCCTGTTGGCAGTGAGAATCCTCACACATTTCACTGTTCAAGAGGGAGATGCAGCATGGCTTTAGAAATCATCTCCTGAGGAAGCATTCACAGCACAATATTTCATTTTTCATTTGAGACACCCCTTTGCTCATCACATCAAACTCATGGCAAAGGTTAACATTAGAACCTAAGCATCACCTTCATAATTCTTCAGCATACAATGAATGCTTAATGAATACCACACTTTCAGCTTAGAAGACCAGCCAGCATCCTTAAGGCTCATAATCAAGAGTGTGTTGCCTCTTTTTTGCTTCCTTCTACAATATTTTAATTACAGTTTTGAACAAGGAAGTCCATTTGTTGACTTTCAGTATGCATGGGAATCTCTCAATATATCAATCATGGATTAGTCTGAATTTCTACTCCTCTTTTCCAACTTTTAGTAAAGAAATCAAAGCTTCAGTGCACATGTGGTGATAGAAGGTCTCCAAAAAGCTCAAAGAAGTTCAGAACATTTAGTACTTTAGGCAGGAGAAAAAAAAACCTAACAAAAACCCCCAACCAAACAAAACCAACAAACAAACAAGACTAAAACCATGATTTCACTGTTCTGTGAGGCAGATGGGAGGCACTTTCAGTAAGCTAAGCTGAAAAGTTGATAAAAGGAAGAGCTAATTACAGTGCATACCAGTACAAAAGAAATTTCCTGTTGGTTACCTCAGCTGCTTTTTCCTGAACAAGCTTCCTTGCATGTTCTTCCTCATGAAGCTTCTGTTCCAGCTCCTTCATTTTTTTCTAGTCAAAGTTGAATAAAAATAATAGCACTATTAATGAAACATTTTTTTTTTTCCTCCTAAAGCCTACAATACTAAGAGCTTGCACAAAACAGTGAGTTCATCTTACAACTTAAGGATAAATTAAGACTTGAGCATTAGAAGGATTGCTGATACTTCGCCTGTACAGGAATAAATACAGCAGTCAAAAGCTTATGCTTAACATTTAAATTGATTTTTCTGTTCTTACTTTCACAATTGATATTTGAAGTTAAGTCACAGCCAAATATACATAGAGCAGTACACAAGGCTCTCTCTCTTCAATGGTAAAAACACCCTAGACAGTAGGTTGCTTTGTGTACATTATCCTCCAAGATTCTGTACTACAAAAGAGCTAACAAAGACATGTCATTATCAGGCAAGAGGAAGACTTGCTTTATTTAGACCACTAATGGTATTTTTGCTAAAATCAGTAACTTACACTCTTACAAGAAAAGAATTTTTGAACATCTAGCCACCTTCCTAATAAAGAAGAGAGAGGAAAGGCTATATGATGCCCCTGAGATGCCTTTAAATAAAACTGAAGTAATTTCATCCTTTTATCACAAAAGTATGTAAGAACTCTTTTACAAAGGAAAAGGTTAAGGTTTCTTTGTAAACCTCCAATGAGATGAAAACATTGTTTTAACAAGATACACTGAAATTCCACTGTGAAAGTTATCAAGTAACTTTCATGCATTATAGAGCACTGAAAAAAACAATCCAGAGCTCCAGTACCCAAAACAATTTCCCTTCTCTTCTCCCAAAGACTGATAATTCACAGAGCCACTAATCAAATTTAAGGTAGAAAAGCATGCTATACAGAGTGACAGCTGTAGTTGTACAGTTCTTTTGTTTATAAACCCACTACACTGAGGTACTAAGTATTTCAATTCTGACTTACTTAACTATTAGCTGCAAGAATAATATAATGAGCTGTTACACAAAGGTGTTAAAAGGCAAAAGCCTGGATAACATTGAGGACAAAGGCACTATACAAAAGAACCAACTTTTCCTTTTGAATGAAAGAATCATTCTGATGATTTTTTTTCACTCAAAACAAAGGTATTCCAGGTAACTTAAAATCATCTTCTGCCCTTTACAGTTATTGGCACAACGCTTGATGTCCATGTGGTCAGTCTTAAAAACTTTTTATTAACCTCTAAGTCTGACAGATTTTTTAATATGATAATATTGAGAAGAATATTCTGTTTAAAATAAAGATTGACATGAAGCTGGGCCAAGGCTTTTATTCTGAAATTAATGACTATTCCCTCAGCTACCTGTTCAGCTGCAGCCTGCAACTCAAACTACACAGCAAGAATACATCTTACTGTACCATCTGTGACAGACCCTGTTAGAAATTATATACCCAACTTAAGATTCCCCAAATATTTTTTTCTTGTTTACAGAAGGTGGTATTATGCAGATTACTGGATTGTCAGTAAGAGAGGCCACAGAGCCAAGCAAGCAAACCCTGCCCAGCAGTGCTGCCCATCATGTAAGACAGTACTGCAAGCAGACTGCAGGTCAACACTGGGCTGCCTGAACACCCACTCAATCCCCAGCAAAAAACTTAACAGAAATAAAATATTTCAATGCCTATTTTTTGACCTGTTTTCCAACAGAAAATTTCATTCAACCACCTACTCAAAGAATCCCAGAATCATAGGATGGTTTAGGTTGAAAGGGACCTTTAAAGATCACATAAGTCCAAGGGACACGTTCCATTAAAACAAGTGGTTGCTAAGTACCTTGTCCAAACTCATCTTGAATGTTTCCAGGAATAGGGCATCTACTACCTCTGTGGACAATCTGTTCTTTTGTTTTGCCCAACCTACAGAACTGGGGGGATGAGGGTGAGTGGTATGGTTTTAAGTCTCACTGTTAGCATTAAGATCAATTACCACGAACTACAGTTGCTGAAAATGCCATCCACACACACATTCCAAGTCTGGCCATCTGACTACACACAAGACCACAGCCCAAACTGCACTTTTAGGGAACAGCCACGTTTCTTTATTCCATCTCCAGACACAGACATGTTCAGATCTTCTCAGTCCAGAGTGCACTGCAGGACTACAGTTGAAATAAAGGTGCCTCAAATGCACTCCCAGGGTAAGTACTCCACATAAACAGGAATCTCAGCATTTCCTTTTCACAGCCACTACTGACATTAACAAATTACTTGGAGACAATACCTATAGCACCAGGTAATTGCTCCGGGGAGATTAAATGCTCTCAGTAAGACTCCCACACAATTTGTGCTCTGGCAGGGTCTGAACTCAGAGGCAGATACATCACTGCTCACTCATGAGCCATCACCTCACCACTTTCCATCCATTTCAGCACATCATGTCTGAAACAGATTCTTATTTCTTGCTTCAAATTCAACTTGAAAATGTTCCTACGATCTTGCCACAACTACATCAGAGATCAAAGAGGGAACAGATGCAATGCTTCTGACTAGAGAGTGCAGTCACTCTTTGAAGATATTCAGGTAACACCTACCATATAAGATGCTCACATAGGAACACAGTTTATAACCACAGCGGTAGGCAGACCTGTCAACAAGATGGCTCATGACTACACACTGATCACATGGAAAATGACTTCTCATCACAGCTAAATTCAGATTCATTTCGGGTCCTAGAATTGCTTCAAAATTGTGTGAATTTAACACTCAATTACTCTAAAACATATTTCATTGCGACAGTGTCATGGCTTAACACAGTCTGGTTTTAAGTTAAAGGGAAATAGTTCCCTGTAAGGACCTTAGAATTTCCTTTGGAAAGGACAGGGGCCTATCAGAGGCCGACTTCTAGAGACTGACACATCGTATAGCCACTAAGGAAGCTGGACAGGACTTCGTGAATACCCATAAAAAACCCCTGAGCTGCTTCCAGGACGCTCCTTTTGCCTTTGGGCCTGCCAGCAGATAACGCGGGCCGTGCAGCAGCCGGGCAGCCCCGCTGCCGGCGGCGGGGCCAGCTGGGGAGGCCGTAGCTGCCGACATCCAGCTGACTCTGGGGCCTGTCCCGCCGCCGCCGGGGCCGAGGGAGGTGTTCCCCCCAGCCCCAGGGAGCAGCCCCGAGGCTGGGCCGGGCCGGGCTCACCCCACAGGACCGCGGGGTCGGGGGGGAATGGGCCAGCCAGGCCAGAGATCGGGGGCGGCGCTGCCTCCAAGCCTCCCCCATCCCCGCCCGTTAAACCCCTCCGGGCACGGGTCACGTCACCCAGGGGGTGTTAACCCTTCCCTTGACAGCTGAGACTCACAACGCACTGGCCCTTCTCTGAGCGAGAACAGAGTGACTGAACCATAAGAAGACACAGCATGAAACTGAAGTCAGTGAAGACAGAGTAAAAGTCCTAAGCTGGAGGAAGATTGAGGAGTTGCCTATTTGGGCTGGACTTCTCTTATGAGGCCATGGAGAATGGACTAAAATTTCCCTGAAACATACAGAATGCTTTTTAGGGGGATGCAAAGTTCTAGTCATAGTGGTGGACAGATATAATTGAGATTTAATGGAGAATTTTGAACAGAGGAAGATAAAGAGAAAGTGATATAAAGCCATTTGCACCCAGGGAAAAAGAGACCTATGTTTCTTGAGATAAAGACGATTTTGGAGATAGATGAAGGGAACCTTCATTTTATACTAGAAGAGTCATCCTTAAACAGTACCCTAAATAAGCTGATATGGCCCACGAGTGCAGCTAATGGGAAAGCTGCTAATGGGATGGGAATTCACAGTTTGCAGTACTCCTGGGCAGCTGCAGATTCATGACATGGGAACCACCATAGAACTGTTTCTTGTGGCAATGTCTCCATGGCAGTTTTAAGAGGCTTCTCTCCCTAAGAACTGATGAAAGATTAATTGAATGAAAGAACTGATGAAAGATTATTTTAAAACAATGAAACTGACTGAATCAGAGGTTTTGTCTCTTTATGTTGTCAATGAGAAAGTGAACAGTTTGTGGGAAGGGAGAAGTGTTTTTGAAGGTTTCATTTTGATTCTCATTCTTCTTTTAGTGTGTGTTAATAAACCTACCTTCAATACCCTTCAAGCCTGAGCCTCCTTTGCTTTCTTCCTAATCATATCTCACAGTAGGAAAAACAGTAAATGATTCAGGTAGACACTCAGAGCATTACACAAATGGTGCATTGGCCAGAAAACCAAGATTGGTGAACATGAAACCACTACAGACAGCTATTAATTCCTAAAGATAAAGAATCAAAGACCTCTGGTTTGATCCAGAAAAGAGAACAAGAAGAACCATATGGCTGAAATTATTTTCACTAACCGGGCACAACAAGGCGAACAATCCAGTCTCACCAAACTTCAGCTACTACAATTCAAAAACTTGGTAAAAGCCTTTCAGAGGGAAATGCCAGTTGCTGAACAGATTATTTCAACTCTAACACTGGAGGAAATTACTGTGACATTCAGAGAACAAGACCCAGGAGACTCCTACTTCTCTTTCCAAGTGCTTGGCCTAAGTAAACAACACAACCACTTGCACTCTGCAACTGCAGTTCACCACAACAGGGTGTCAAGATCTTAAAAAGCTTGTTGCAGCTGCTTTGGCTGTGGGACTTCCAAGAATAGTTGTAGCATCTAAATGTCCTGCAGCAAGTCAAGCAGCTAAAGATTTACTACCAAACATCTCCTTATGTACTTCTGGAGAAACACCATCTACTTCACCACCTGAGTAAGGGCTGGTATGCAGGGTGGCAAGCCTATGATTTTGACAGAATCCAGAGCTGCCATCCACAATACCACAATCTAATCATGTACTACTTGGTCCTTCTGGGAGAACAGGGAAGAAATCTGCAGAAGGAAGCCTCTTCCTAGCTAAGCTCTCTGCAGTTTCCAGGCTTGGAAGACTTGTGGTCTCTCTTACAGCAGCAGAGAGGTGGATGGGATGTCAGAGGCCAACACCACAGAGGGTACACAGATGTATGGGATTTGTGTGGTAAGGCATTGGATGCCAGGGGGCTACAGGGGTGGCTTCTCTGAGCAGCTGCCAGAAACTTCTCCATGTCAACAGAACCAGTGCCAACAGAGCCAGTGCCAGCTGGCTCCAAGATAGACCCACTGCTGGCCAAGGCTGAGCCCAACAGCAATGGTGGTAGCACCTCTGGGATTACAGACTTAAGGAGGGGAAAAAACCTGCTGGGGAATGGCAGCCAGAAGCAAGGAATGAGAATACTTGAAAGCAGAAGCCTTGCAGACCCTAAAGTGAACAAGAGAGGAGGAGGAGGTATTCCAGGTGCCACAGCAGAGATTTCCTTGCAGCCCATGGTGAGATTGAGTCTTATTTCTCACCAGAAAATTACAAAAAGTATAAAAATTCAAGGGTGAACCTGCCACAACAGAATATGACCAAACAGTCATTTGAGTTTGTAGAAGCTACTGATTCAAATAGTCCTGAAAAGGCAGATTGACTCTAACCCACAGGGAGTCACCCAGTGCTAGAGGCCTTGCAACACAAGGCTCCAGAGGTCAGAGCACAAAATAACTAGAAATAATTATTACTAAGGAGTAATAATAACTAATAAGGAGGGCTAAAAGAAAAAAAAAATACATCGAAGTCAAGGTAAATCCAGATAGTAGCAGAAAATAACTGTTAGCATTCATAGCAAGCCAAGCTCTCAGGAACAGCTGCAATCCTACAATGCCTAAGCACCAACTAAGCACAAAAGAGGAACACCAACAGACTGTTAAGGCATAATAAAACTCCAGCTCTTGCAGTGTACAGTGACCCAAAGCCTACCTGGACATGTAGACATTCAGCAATAACTTCCAAGTTTTCACAACATCTCAGTTTAAAATGAAGTTTAGTTGCTGTCTTACTCTAAAGCACAGTTTTGCTCAGTTCTGCTATTGCCATATAGATGCAGTTACAATAAACAAGACAAATCTGACATAGCATCCAAGACAAATGACAGACCTCTGCTATGGACTGCATCACAGTTAGTCTGCTATACTCTTTTTCCAGGATATCCAGCTTTTCCAGTTTAGACTGAACATGCGATTGGTCAAGAAGCCGACTTCTCTCCAAGGAGCCCTTGAAGGGAAAAGTGAAAAGGAAAACAATTATAAGCACAAGAAAACAAGACCATCTATAGTAACCCTTGTGTCTGGAGCACAAAGGAGGCCCATAAACAGTCCAAAGGAACTACTACTTCTTCTGTGCAATTTTTGATGGTGACACAATTAGGGAACAAACTGCACCACTGGTCCACCAGTGAAGGGAGACCATATATTTAACCACATCTGAGAGAGGATTCTGCAGTCTCTCCTTCCTCCCAACCCAACACAGTGAAAAAAAAAAAAAAAAAGAAGCAGAAATTAGAAATAGCTTTCTTGATTTTTTTCTTCAGTAAATATTTAACAGGCTGAAACACAAAAGCCACAGAAACAAATGAACAGACAGCTCTACGTGACCCATAAGCCTATAAAACAAAATTCAAGTTCATTTTAGATATATGCAAAATCCCAATCACTGATGGTGGGAAATAGAAATTTTACTGCTATTTCTACAGAATCAATATTTCAGCCCCAATTTAGCAGGACTAGTGCTAGCAAAGAAAATCCCCAAAGACCTGAAAGACTGTAAACACAAAAGGGAGGTTTTTTTCCCAGTTGCAATGAGGTATAACCTGGAGGATAAGAATGAGCTACTGCAGTAAGCCAATCATGCAGAAGCAAACAATTCATATTAATACCAGAGCCCACTACTGCCTTAGAAACAGGTGCACAAAGAAAATACCAGGGTCGTGAGAAGACTGGGAAATTTAAGTAGGGAAGTCATCTATACCTAAGTATATGAAGGCCAGCTGAAGTAGACATCCATACTTCAAGGTATTAAAATTACAGTAACATGAAAAATCATGACATAATTAATGACTTTCATGATTTAAACCTGAGATAGTTTTGGGAACACACCTGCTTCTCCAAGAGATGTGACTTCTCGTTTTCTGCATGCTGGATCATTTTTCTCATGTAGTCCAGCTGTTTCTCTAGAAGGCTGCATCGAGACTCAGCAGCTGCCAGCTGAGAAGACAGTTCTGAAGATAAAAGGAGGCAGAAAGTAGAAATCATGCATTGCTTGTTCCTGGGATTTTTTTTTGTTGTTGTTGTTTTCAGGACAGTTTCAAAGCAAACAAGAAAAGGACCTATGTAAGAAACTTACATATTATGCCTAATGAACTTTTGCATGCATAAAAATCCCTAAAACAAAGAATGCCTTAAAATTTGCCTTATTTCTTTGTAACTCCCCATGTCATTGCAAATTAAAAGATGCTGAACACAGTAAATTAAAATTGGTTTATGCATTGATGAAATCAAGTTTCATCCACATCAAATGTTTTATAGTATCTATATACGGTTTGCAAATAACCTTGATTTTTCTTTGACACTTCAGTCTTGTCATGTTCTTCGTGTTGCATTTGTTCACTCAGTACTTTTTTATAGTCTGCTGTTTCCCTGCTGAGGTGTTTTACATTCTCCTCTGCCTGAAATCGCTCCAACTCCAGTCGATGAATTTTTTCCTGGAGATTCTTCAGAGCAGAAAATATTGCTGCAATTGAACAAGTACCTTTTGTTAGAAACCATTCAATAACCACTCCAAGACAACACTGAACTTGAAACATTACTATAAAAGCATGTTATGTAAGAAGGTCAGAGTGTTCTTTACCAGCATCCAAGAGTCCTTCCAGGAATTAAGACCTGTTTCCCTTTGAACCATAACTGATTCTAAAACTAGTCTCAAACAAACAGATGCCCTTAGTGCACACCCTTCACCTGATATATTTGGGAAAGAGGCAACTATTTCCCAGAACAAGGCATATAAATATTGTGTTGATTAAGAACAAACAGTGCACCCTCTGACCCTTTATCAAAAGGAAATGAAAAGTCACAACTAGATAGTTACAACAGTGGCAATTCTCCATATTAATATTATTCTTACCACAACAATACACAAACACAGTGTTCCTATGAATGGCCACGCAGCATAAAGGTTAGCTGTGAGAAGAGCTATGAAAGTCCTTATAAATAAGTGGATGTCTTTTTAAATTATTCTGGATCTGCACTTGTATTCCCCTCCTCCACCTAAAAACATACATCTCTTGGGCTGAACCATTTTCCCTTTCTGCTGCACTCCCAGCTTTAGCAGTTATTAAACAAAGCCTTTCTATATTCTTCACCACAAAAAGAAAAGCAGCTGTGATAGAACTCACATCACCTTGCAATTAGACCATCTGCTGGTAATCTGATGTATTACGTCTCTTAGCTGGGCTGTTTAATTCTGTGAAGGCAACCACAACCATAAGCCCCTTCCCCTAGACAGTGCTGCTGAAGTTAAACAGAAGAACACCTGTACACACAGTTCAAATAGCAGAGTAATCTGCAAGGTCACATTAGCCCACTCCTTTGTGCTTAAATCCACTCCAGAGAAAGAATGTACCTTTAATACAGAGTGCTCGAGCACTAGAGGAGTTAGGACTGTATATTGGTTTGTGCATCAGATTACCAAATATAAAATTTAAAAAAAAAAATAAAAAATTTAAAAAGAAAAAAATAATTATCAGAATGAAGATTCCAGAGTAAAAATTTTTCAAATCTTGAAATGAATAACAGTACGTGAAAGTATCACATAAATGCAAACCTCCAAAGTACATAAGAAGCAGCAACAGCAGTCACAGTAAGAGGAAGTTATTGATAATTTGGCCCTATTTGCAATATCAAGATCAGCAATTGCACCCTCTTCTCTATTTACATTACTGTTCCTAGGATTCAGTTGAAAGGGGCATAGCTGAAACAATAAACAGATTTGTTACTATTATTGTTAAAAGCTACATTGAAATCTCTGTATATGCACAATAATGACCAACAAAATACAGCAATGAAGCAACTCAGGCAGTGAAAAGATAAAGGTGAAACCCAACAGGCCAAGTATCATTCAGTCATTCTTATTAGACTGTTAAAGCCAACTGTGCATGCTGACACACATACACAACACAAAGACATTAAGCCCACAATAAACAGAATTTACCATACTCAATTTCAGGATTTTTCAGTAAGATTTATTTATTATGAGGAATGGGAGGAGCAATAAGGACTCTCAAGAACAATCAAATCAATTTTGCCATTTGAAATTAATTCCCATACCCTTAAATTTACTAAAATATACACTCCAGAACATTTCTGCATTTTTAAAAGCTATGCAAAAAGAGAAACATATTGGATGATCTATGTGTTGGATTCAACTTTCAGTACATATTCACATTCACTTGCACTTCATTTAAACATCTCTTGAAAATAAAAACATTTGCTAGTTTTAAAAAGGGAGATAATTTATCTGATTGCCTTCCACCACCCATTCTTATTTCAGAGTTGGCAGAGTCACTGTTGGAAAAAAAATTGCCAAGGGAAAACTTGGAAGTCAAAACTTTACTGCTAATGCAACATGCAGTACATTCTACAAAAATCCACCTGCATCAGTAATTCATAAGGAAGCTCTTTCCTGCACATCCAGTTTTTCATATGTAAAGATTGCTTTAGTTTTGTGTCAACAGCACTCTCAAAACTGATGTCCTTGAGAGCATATACTGCATTTTAAATGGCACTCCAAGAACTGAGATTTCACCTTCTAGGTCATTAACACACAAGTCCCTAGTAACTCAGACATGAATTGTGTTATTGGAACAGGGACTTAGGGCTATCATGCTCATTTTTTACTTAGTTTGGATAATATTAGGATTCACCCTAAACATTTCCCACTTTCCTCCATATAAGGAAAAAATATCAAGTAGTTCATACCCTTAAGACTCTGTAACACTCCAGTCTTAAAGGGAGCATTTCTGCAATGACTCTGAGCCAAACAGCTCTGCAGAGGATGGGTCCTGCTCTGGTCTTCCAACTCCTCGTGATGCACCCTGGATGCACCCCAAGGCAGCTCTGGAGTAAGTCTCACTACATGACAAGCTAATTCACTAAAACAACAGAAAATGAATGAGGAATAGGGTTTTTTTGTTCATGTCCACTCATACAAGACCAATCTGTTTATACGGAGATGGGTATCAGGACCAGAGTAGGAAAGGAGGGAGAAGGAAGAGCCTAGAAAAAAGAAGAATAAATGGGAGTAAAATTGCCTCCCTTTTTGGTCTTGTGAGCTCCCAGTGCAGCACTTTGCTGAAATCATCTCTGTATCCTTTAAGTCTTCACTGATACAATAAATACTGACAACACACCCTTTGTCCATGACAAGCCTTCCAATTTTAACAGGACCAAACCTCTTCCGTTGCTCCCAAACCATTCTGGGGACTAAAGTCTCCTTTTTTCTAACTCAGCTATCAACTCAGGAGAGGAAAGGCTGAAGGAGAGGAAAACTGAAGAAGGGACAAAGAAAACACGTCAGTATAATTTCACAAAGTACTCAGACAATTTTTCAGTTCTCTACTACTGAAGAGGAGCACCCTTCTCCATTTGTAAGATGACTTTTATCATCAGGTGTTCTTTAGAAAGAGAAGTGCCAAGGACCTACAAAACAGGTGACCTGGACATCACTGGGAACTGATAAAAGGGTAAAAAGACTGCACCCTTCCTAGATGTGGAAGTATTTTACAAGGATTTGGAAACATGTAAGAAACAACTTTGCTGAACTGTTACCTCTGCTGTTGCTTTCAGGATATGGAATCACTGGTTTCCACGGGGAACGCTGCAAATCCGAATTAATAAATGGTTTGTGCTTTGGATATTCTACAAATGAAGCTGAAGAGAGTCCATCTGTGGCTGATGTAGAGTTACGAGTTTTGTGCAGATCATCCTGAAAACAAAATAGAGCTGTTATTCAGCACATTTGTTTCTTTGTCACAACACCAAAAATAAAGAAAAGCAAGATTCTATCAGATAACGTGTAGAAGTACTGCTACAGGAGACAAATCTCAAAAGCTGTACTTCCTTCTTTATAGCTTCAGAATGTGTCATTTTTACATCCAACTTCTCCTCCACTAAAAACAGTGACAAATAGAAGAATACCTTTCCCATAATAGTTTCTGATTTACACTTCTGTTTTCCATTTACTTGTACTGTCTACAGCTTATTGGGAGCAGGCAATCCACAATCAGCTGGAAAAGAACTGCCTTATTAATTACTAGTTACATTTATACTGCACAAGATACTGCACTAAGGTGGCAAAACCTGATAAGGCACACCCAAGGACTGTGGTTCTACACCCCCGATCTAACACAAGAGCTCACTGACTGCACATGGGGCACAGGATACACTGCAGCTGGGAAAGTGAGGTGAGAGTCCCAACAGCTCCAACTCCACTCACTTCAATTCATCTTCCCTATATTTCCATTAGTAGACAGAACTTCACAAGATACATCCAGATGACTTTATGCTACACCTCGTGGTATCAGCACAGGAAAAGCAGCAGATCACAGTCAGGAAAGTACTCCTGCTTCTAAGCAGTAATGTACTTTTAAATCAGCTTCAGGCTGTTCTGAAAAATGTGGCTACAGAGATCATGGATTTCCCAGGAGTCTGCACCAATTCTGCAAACACCTGCTGTGCTTTGGATGTTGCAATGCCCTGAAAGGACCACCTAGCTGGGAAGATGCTCATCCAAATAGAGGAGACATGGCAGAATATTGTGTTTATGGTTTTGACTCAAATACTGTCTACCTGGCCTAAGCTTTACAATTTGTAATATAAAAGATATACAAATTAAATGAAATACTTATTTTTAACTTCTCTCAACTGCACCCATCACTAAACATTTCAGTAACAGAATTCAAAGGCAGCCAAGAAAGATGGGCTGCAGGCAGATGCAAAGCTCCTACAGCTTCCCCCTTCATCAGTAAGCCAAATGAGCAATTGCTGATTTTGGCAGGGTGTTTTTATGCTTTTGCAAATACCAATCATTGGGAGCATATCATGACCAAAATCAAGATACAGAAAGTATTAAGTATCTCATAGCAAATTACACAACAGTTCAAAATGCATTATGAGGAGCCAAATATGGGGGAAAAATTAAGAAAATTTTACAGTTATTTAAAACCCATACACAGCTGATTTCCTCTTATAAACAAAGTGATTCACTGTGGGCAAGAAAATTAGCATGCTAACTACTCGATGTATCAATAGGTATTTCTAAGCAGTTTTATGACTGCTTTGCAGTTTGCATTTATAACATTTTCCTACACAATATAATGGCTTTTCTCAAAATAACTTGATTTGCACACACATTTGCTACACAGAAAGTGAATTAAAACACTACTCCCTAATTAAGAATATTTTAATAAAACTATTTTGAACAGGTGTTTTATGCATAAACACACTGTTTCACACTCAGCAGCCTCACAAGTCTAACCAGAACACGAATCCATCTGATCAAAAGGTTGTTAGGTGCTAACATCAAAAATGCTGTAAGCGTTACAGGATAATGGCATTGATGAGCATAGAATACTAAGACCAAATGATGGAGTAAAAATGAACCAACCAAAACAGCACTTCAGCAGCAGGCAGTACAGGAACAGCAGCAACATAAGCCTCAGCAACTCAAATAGTAACTATTGATTCAAATATCAATATCCTGTCTGCTATTGATTCAAACCAAATGTACCCCATGAAATAGTCAAAAGAAAAAGGGGAATCAGTTTGAAACCAAAGTAGAGCTGACAGTATCACAATCCTTCTAGATGTCACTATAATCTTTTATGTCTTTACACAAAGTCTTGCATGAGAATAAAAGGTAACTACATAAAAACACCAACGTAAAGGAATTCTTCAGTTTGTTTTTACTGACATTAGTAACATTTTTCTAGCCAACAGCAGATTAACTGAAAGAGCTGGTGTACTCAAAACCCTGGAGCACCAAAGTCACAGAGAGCAAAGCACACTGAAGCTTTTGACTAGTTACACATCTTCACATGCACCTGAATGCAGGAAATAGGCACTAATTTGAATAGTCAGTAGTAGTAATTTGAATAGTGTAATAGTCAGTACAGATATCTGCTTCAAATAGCTACTGAAAAAATTTGTGCTGAATATCATATATTAGACAGGCAATCGTTCTTTTTTTTTGGTCTAAATAATAATTTGCTACCACGTATAGTCTTCTTATCTACTTTTAAGCAAAACAGTGGCTTTTTTACATTCATAAAAATACATTATCTTTAATAGATTATGTTTTATATTGTATTCAGTTTCATAAATAGAGACTTTAAATTATTTGACTGAATACTTTGGGAAAGTTTAGAAAACAGCATCAAGGAATTTCCAATCACAAAGCTCATATATCACAGCAATTCTCTGCTCTTCTCCCCTATCTCTCAAGTAATTAAAAATCATTTAAATT